>MQTX01000099.1:622692-649707 GCA_009735665.1 Angiostrongylus cantonensis
TCGTCTTTGCCTTACAAATTTACCGAAACTGTGAATTTCTTCCTTTCTATGACTTCAGGAGCTAATTGATGGACAAGTCGGTGTTTTATCCATTAAAGACTAATCATGTCCATTTTGCTTTTTGTTCTTTTTACTCTTTCATACCAGGGCAAAGCGTCGTCCAAGAGCTTTCCAGTGGTAAATTTTCAGGGATCTTTCATTGTTATCTCGGGCGAACTTGTCTTTCGCCTTGAATTCGCTCAATTCACTTTTCGTTCACTTCTCGTACTATACCACAGAAGTAGCAATGGAGAAAATCGAAATGAGGTACAATCTTGATTGTGAAAATTGAAAACAGGGATTGAAATATCTGTAGAAAATGGTTTTTCATAAAAATGTCGTAAATTTGTAAATCTTCTGGGTTTTATTTTATTATCAATCATTTCGATGTACAATCCGGCCCGACCCGGATCAAAAAGTGGAACGCGTGGGTGTCGTTTTACCCTCTTGAACCATATCAATATTAAGGAAAGTTTTAAATATCTGATAAAGTTGCTGTTTCAACTTACTTTTCGTTTTAAGCAGGCAACGATGAGGTTGTTTTCTTTAATGACGACATTCCTTTGCATTTTTACTTCAAGTGCCACTGATGGATAATAACTCAAGTTTTTGTAGGTTGTGGTTAGACGCACGGTTCGACCTCATCAGCGTTTCGCCGTTGTCATCGGATGTCTGGTCCTTAAGGGTCATTTCGGCCGTTCGACCTCTCTTCTACACGTCGTTCATCTGCAGACGCAAGAAAAAAACTAACAGGTTGTCATTTATTACTAAAATCCTGAAATGTTTTCTATAGCACATCTGTGACCATGTGAATTGACTTCAGTGCGGAGCTAACTGAAAATGCTGTTGCTATTCATCTTTAGAAGCCTATTTATTGAAGTAAAACTCGTTAAAATCTAAATATATCTGTCTATAGGACACTGTTTTCTATCACCTAACGGGGCCAACTGAGTTCTAATTTCATGGTGTCCACAATGTCTTCGCTTTCATTGAGGCTCAGGACTCGAAAGTAGAACAAAACAAAAGGACACATTCAACAACTGAAATCTTGTCCATCAGAGTGCAACGGATTTCTCAAAGGTCTTACTAACATCGGTTGCTGTCACGGTTGTGTTAAAAATCATGAAAAATTGTATATCATATTTATTTCTTTGAACGATTGGCTGTTGAAGGGCCCTAAGATGTGTTGTGATACTGTGGACAATAAACTATTGTATTAGCCCTGAATGAGATTCTTCCTTAGACCCTTACTGTGACTAATGTTTCGGTGGCCTGTCCTTCTCGAGAGTAGTAGTGATTCGAATCGGATGTCCAGAGCAGGTGTTTGTCCTTGCGATGTGGACCGACGCAGTCCGATCGAGTTGAATCTAGTGGAGTGGAGGTCGAGTGAATTAGCCTCACCCCGCAGCGTTCTTTTATACAGGCTGGTTCTTAACCAATAATAATTTGTTTTTTGTGAAGAAAACCCGTTCGCAATTGCGTAACATCCTCCTGTTAGTTTATCAATAAAACAAGATATTGATTATTTACACCGTTGTTTAATAGAACTAGATCTTCGGGAATACTGTGGACATATTATGTAAACCCTTGATGCCATAGCGCAAGCTCCAGTAATGAAAGTCTGTTAAGCTCAACTCAGTTACTCAATTGCCACAATCATGGAAAAATTACCAATAGTTTTCAAAACGTCCATCCCATAGGGAATGTGTGAAAGTGTTTTCCATGTATTTTCCTCGTTTTACATATTAGTACGATGGCTACACCCAACATGGAAAGATCAACGAGTGGTAGCCTTTTGAATCACTCAGTTAGGCGAGGAAAAACTGCTTTTTTCAAGGATTAACGTTTCCGTAAAACGTCTTTTCTTAAAAGCTGCATGATTGTGTCCTGGGGTGTCGGCTTTACCACATAACGATCGACGTGCACTGCTTAGCATGCAGTTTGTGGGAGAATAATGGCCGCTTATGATGTGAACATTCCCAACTTAGAAGGCAGAAGTTCTCTCATGCTATCAAAATCAATTTTGAACTTTTGGAACCTAAGCGCCAGCGCTCCTGTTTCAAACACGAGAACAAATGAACAAGCGGAATTTCTTCCATTAAAGGCACTATAGACTTCCCCAACCTATCGCCTAGGTTTGCAGCTGCCGTTTTTTCCGTCCGATTTTCACAATTTCAATTTCGTTCTCGGTTTCTTGACAGTAATAGTTTTCAATATGCTTGCAATTGAAGGACCACCGTTTAAAAACTGTACCTGTACTTGGGACCACAGAGCAGTGTCTCTTCTAGTCTGTGGAGTTGCCTATTCGTCAAACCCTGTAGTGATCGGGAAATCATCTGCAGTTATCGAAGAACCAACTGGTTGTGTGTTTAGTCGTCAGAAATCTTTATGTTCAGTTGGTAAAGTGGTTTTTTTTCCTTTGTCTGAGGTAATTACGACGGTCGTTTTTCTCAGACGAAGAATGCGATAGGTAATTTCTCATGTGTGGTTTTCTAGTTTGTGGACGGACACGACGAGGTTTGTTCGTCCGCTTATTTTTCGTCAAAATTCGATTGTCAAAGGACGACATCGATTCTTTTAAGCGAAAAGAAGAAAAAAAACTAAAACGCGAAGCGAATCCAATGAGACGCAACCGCGTCCACATCCAAGTTGTGCGAAGAAGTGAACATTCTACGCGAAATAACGACAATTTTAGTCAAACTTTAAAATTTCATGGGCTTGTCAGCGAGCTGCCCCTAGGACGTCAGACTGACTCTTGATGCAAGCCTAAATTTTTAGAACAGGAAGGTTACTTCGCTTTGGATAGAATGTCTCGGTTTTATATGGATTGTGATGTGGACTTCCGTGAGGAATGATTTTATAATGAACTATACCGCTGTTAAATCTGGCACAGTGATATCCTTTGAGCAGATTCTTCTGTTTCCTTTATTTTATTTGACACAATCTTTAAAGAGTGTGAAGTGTCTTCGTTGAGTAATGGTTTTTTGATGGTGACTTGACTTGGATCATTCATTAGCTTGAATCTTGTTTTAAATGCTTCTTATTTTAACTTAAAAGACCGATTCTTCACAAATCTCGGTATTAATAATTAATACATGTAACTCATGACCATCCCTTGCTGAACTAACGTTAGGTTGGTTCTAGTTGATGTTATTGGTAATCAATGCCTGATGTTTCGGCGATTTTACCTTCTTCTGAGCCGTTTTGTAAAGTATGAGGCCACTTCTCATGCCCTTCTTTTTCTCCGATTTCTCGTAAAGAGCGCTTTTTTTGTTTCACTGGAAACTCGGTCTAAGTAACTGAAAAGATCCAGCGATGACCTCACGTCTACCGATCCATCATTGTTTAAGGTTAGACCTATCATTAGCTGTGTAGACCAACGGATAGGATGACATGGTTTTTAACCCTAATATTTACCCAGTTGTTGAAGCACATTCCAGCCCTTCTTACGAATACCCAGATGTTTCTGGATCATCTACTTACTGCGCAGCCCAGCAGCGCGTACGTGATTTGCTCAACACAAGAGGAAATGGACAAATGCTTCGAGTTGTTGAATGAACAGTCAGAGTATATCAAGTTCACCCCGGGAAAACTGAAAGAAAACTGGCTTCCATTCCTGAACGACCAAATTAGCCTGTCGGAAAATGGCTACATTACGAAGTGGTACCGAAAGCCACGTAGTAAGAACACCTTGGTTCACTACCTCTCCTCTCACCCCTCTTACATGTAAAGGGCGCTTGTAAGAAACATGCTTCGAACAGCAACCGACGTGAGCACGGAAAGAGAGCAGAGAGAGGAGTCCCAGAACTTGGCACGGTAAATAGCCATTTCTAATGACTACGAAACTGTAGCTCGTGATAAGCGTAGGATAAATCCTAGGCCCCGAAATGACAACTCTAGCAATAGAAAGGTTCCGTTTACCCTACGCTTCATCTCAAATGATTAATGGTTTTTTGATGGTGACTTGACTTGGATCATTCATTAGCTTGAATCTTGTTTTAAATGCTTCTTATTTTAACTTAAAAGACCGATTCTTCACAAATCTCGGTATTAATAATTAATACATGTAACTCATGACCATCCCTTGCTGAACTAACGTTAGGTTGGTTCTAGTTGATGTTATTGGTAATCAATGCCTGATGTTTCGGCGATTTTACCTTCTTCTGAGCCGTTTTGTAAAGTATGAGGCCACTTCTCATGCCCTTCTTTTTCTCCGATTTCTCGTAAAGAGCGCTTTTTTTGTTTCACTGGAAACTCGGTCTAAGTAACTGAAAAGATCCAGCGATGACCTCACGTCTACCGATCCATCATTGTTTAAGGTTAGACCTATCATTAGCTGTGTAGACCAACGGATAGGATGACATGGTTTTTAACCCTAATATTTACCCAGTTGTTGAAGCACATTCCAGCCCTTCTTACGAATACCCAGATGTTTCTGGATCATCTACTTACTGCGCAGCCCAGCAGCGCGTACGTGATTTGCTCAACACAAGAGGAAATGGACAAATGCTTCGAGTTGTTGAATGAACAGTCAGAGTAAATCAAGTTCACCCCGGGAAAACTGAAAGAAAATTGGCTTCCATTCCTGAACGACCAAATTAGCCTGTCGGAAAATGGCTACATTACGAAGTGGTACCGAAAGCCACGTAGTAAGAACACCTTGGTTCACTACCTCTCCTCTCACCCCTCTTACATGTAAAGGGCGCTTGTAAGAAACATGCTTCGAACAGCAACCGACGTGAGCACGGAAAGAGAGCAGAGAGAGGAGTCCCAGAACTTGGCACGGTAAATAGCCATTTCTAATGACTACGAAACTGTAGCTCGTGATAAGCGTAGGATAAATCCTAGGCCCCGAAATGACAACTCTAGCAATAGAAAGGTTCCGTTTACCCTACGCTTCATCTCAAATGATGTAAGTGCAGTTATAAAACGCTGCTTAAGAAGGTAGGGTCTAGAGAATTCGTTAAACGCAGTTGAAATGCCACCGAGTTCTCTTAAGCGTCAGGTAACTCGTAGCCGTCTATGTGACCGTCTATGTGCAACGCAAAATTGCATAATTTACCCTAATGGTGGAGACAGTGATTGCATGAGCTTAGGGACAGTTTATCTGATCTCCTGTAAGGCGTGCGGAGACGAATACACTGGCGAAACAGGCAGACCACTCTGTGTCTGCATGAAAGAACACCTAGTGGGCAAACGTAAGCCAAATACCCCACTAGGCACGCACAGGACCCAGGGACATAGCGAGGAGGACTTTGAGGTACGTGTAACGATCCTCGCAAGGGAATCGAGAACATAAGCGCGCAAAACTCTCGAGGCGTTCTGGATTAATTCCGGAAATCCGAAAATGAACCACAGGGAGCAATGCCTCATTACCATGCGTGACATTGGGCAGCATATAAGCCTGTCATTCTGATGGGTGGAGAACATTACGCTTCCATGTGAATTCTGTGCGGTTAATCTCCACGCGACATACTCAGTGGAAGCCTCATAGAAAGCAGTGAACGTGCAAAGCTGTGTTCTATGTGATTGAAATCCTGGTTTAGTGTTCAAAGCTGTGTTCTATGTGGTTGAAATCCTGGTTTAGTGTTTTCTCTGTTTGGTTATGAAGGTGTTTGGCCAAATAAATTGCTGTCAACTTAACCTTTCCAGGCTCTGATGAAGGCGAAGTCCGCCGAAAGGTCAGCTTATTCTGAATAAAGAATAAAAGTAGCACCTCGCGTTCCCTCAACAAGAATAAAGCTCTAAAAGCTCTAAAGGCGTTGACCAATTCCTGAGGGATGCGCCATGCATTCGACTTCATTAAGTATCGTTGAAGGTGATTGAATGCATTTCTGGCCTTTGCAATGCCTCGGTGGCCTGCCGATGTATCGAGCCAGTGCTGTTATCCTCCCAGCCAAGTCTGGCTGGTACCAATTTGCCGACTCCGGAGGGATGGAAGGCATGGTACGCCATGGACGCAGGAATCGATTCCACGTGCATGTCGCAGTGGCACCTCCAACCACTGCGCCACACGCGCCCTTTTCTCAACAAGGATACGAAAAATAATTTAAAAGAGTTAAAACTGCCTTCGTTAACGTAGAGTATTTCGGGCAGGCACCTGTTTTCACCAGACGGGCATATTTCCATAGTCTTTTCAATCGTCTCGGAGTTTCGTTAAATATGGTCTCAGGATTTACTTCTATGGCCCAGTTTGCGCATTTCCTCAAAGCTTTGCTTCAGGGAGATGATGGTGCTCTATAAAGAGAATTGTGGTACTACTAGGTGTGGCTGTGGAAATTGTAGCCTAGCTTTCCTCTCGAATTCCGACGAGTTGGTTAAATGTTTGAAAGACTTGATGATTTTTATTTCGACCATTATTCTACAATTCCTGGGTTTTCGTTTGTCACTCGCTCCACCTTGGCGGTCAAGCTTTTCATGAAAAATTTCCATGATGATTCTCATGTATACTGGCCCTTCCCAAATCTCCGCAGAACACATCTCGTGGAAACGAAATGAAGACAACGATTGTGTTCATTTCGTTTCCACTAGTATAAGCTTAGAGAATGACCGACCAACGGAGAATACCGTACTCATAAGCACAGATTAGGTAAATGACAATTAATTGCCAAATAGAGCAACATCGTCTTAGACGATTACTGGTTGAAATCAATCTCATGACTGTGTATTGAGTGTGACACCTCCGATAACATCGTCATTTATGGCCATTTCTGGGATAAGAAATAAGACTACGTCTTTGTAATGGTATTTTCATTAATACTTTGATGATTACTGTTATAGTTGTGACGCGTTTCAGCTGGGACGGCTACGTTTTCGCTCTTCTGCTTCGAATGCGTGGCTCGATCACCGAGAATAAGAGATTATTGAGGAATGAAGAAGGGGATGAGGTCTTGTTTCATATCGTTTTCCTCCTGCTGAATGAAGACGGATATCGACCGAACTCATTCCGTTTCAGGCAGTTCTACATTGGGAAATACGACGCAGTGGTGCCAACGGCTCTCAGGTGCGAACACTTTCAGCAGCATCTCGCTAATAACTCACTTCCAAGTTTTTTTATTTGATACTAGATACTTGAGCGGCGGGTCCTCGCTGGTTGTGCGAGCCCTAGCATAATCACCATTATTTGGAGATTTCCTCGTTAAGCCATTGTGGTTCCCTGGAATCCCAAGGTCAGCCTGACCAAAGTCTGCCCCTTTCCACCACCACTAGCAGTCGCAGCTCTTGTCGATCAGAGGGAGATTTGTCGCAATGCGATTACCTTGATACCAGGACAGTGGTAAATCCTGGTATTGGTTTGCTCTTAGCTAGGATTCTTGATGGAAACGCCGGACTCCTTCTCAGCTTGGGAGACCTTGCTCGGAGATGGGGCCGAATCCCCCCGCTGTGCATTGCAGTCCGACACCCAGGAGCACCTCCCAGCCACGATGAGGCGGCAAATCGATGGAAGTTTTTTTGTAAAAATAAATTATGTTCACAGCGCGGAAAACATTAATCATTACGCTAACAGAGAGTCGATAACATTAATACTCCTCATAGGTGTGAGCTTGTCTTTAAAGGAAATTCTAAATTTCTTGGAAATAGATTTTTTGTAAAGGTGGATTGTTCCATTTCACATAATACCCTACCTGGAAAAATTAGTAGGCGGCAAGTAAAAGTTGAAGAAAAGTGGACTGGTTTGAAGCCAAGACCCACACTTTTCATGTTTGAAATAAAAGGCGTCAAGGATCGAATGCTTACAAGAGAATACTTTAAGAATGCTGAACGCAACCGTTGAAAATTTTCTATTCAGCTTGGAACTAGTTCTTTTCTAAAATGGCATTGTGGAACTCATATTTATTTAAATTAAAACCACAAAAAGTTTACTTTTATTGATTTCCAGGCAACAATCGATAAATAATTTAAACTTATTATTAACTGCCTACGTAACCGTTTTTGTTTACTGCCTACTTTTTTTGGTGGCAGGGTATATTGCGAAATATAACTCAAACGATGCTGAGATATTTGCAAAACTCCGGACGTAGAAACTAAACAAAGTAGGCAGTGAATAATAAGTTGAAATTGGTGCTTGCTGACGGCATTGATCGATAGAACTATCTGAGAGACAGGAGAAACAAAGGATCCGCATAGTGTGGTGGTGAACCCGTTCGCCCCCGAAAAGGGTAACAGCGCATTCGTTCTTCAACGCAGACGCCTGCGCTCCGGAGTTTTGCAAATATCTCAGCATCGTTGAATCAACAAATATTTTACAAAGCATAAAAGTCTGGGAAGGCATCAAAAATGCTCCGAATTTGGTTTACATCGGTACCAGCCATAACTAAGGAGTGCTAGACGAGACCGAGTTAACCTAAATTTCTTGTAAAGTTTTTGCGAAGCCAGAAATCCGATTGTCGAAGACTGAGTTATTCAATTCCCGCAGATTCGAATCCGTAGTGGAAGTTTACGCATTGGAAATCATAGTCATAAAAAACAACTGTTGTGTAAATGGCGTTTGGTACTTTACTCCCGTTTACTTTGTCACAAAACAATAGTTAGATCGCAACTGTATCATATACATTTGCATGTCATACACACCAATTTATTGCCTTCAGGAGGTTATTCATAAAGTAGCCACAAAGTTCCGAGTTCTTCCGGATTCCATCTACGCGCTGGTTCCCGTAGCAAAGGTAAAGCTACAACTCTAATTCCAAGTGATGATAAATTGAAGACGAACCATAGATTTAAATGTGATGGAAAAAGAAGAAAAAATTTTATGGATGTGATGAACTGTCGGCTTTGGTTGGGCAAAAGCCATGCATGATGCAGACATCTTCTTAAAAGCTTCGCTTAGAGTAATTACTAGCTTCTTTTCTCTTGAAATCTCAGTGGATATGATAATTGTGCCTTTCTACTCCGATGAGACAACAAGACGTCGGTCATAAAAATCTTGTTCTCTGCGGTGATAACGATGTACTATGGAGAAGCGGAAGGACCTAGCCGTTAATGATGATCAGAGAGCCGCGTGAGACTGATGTGTGCATTAATATCAGACCTTATTTTACACCTCCTATAAGAGCAAGAACTTTTGTTTTTCTCAACGATGCGCCTAATAAAACATTTGCTCTGCTAGCGTTCTTTCCATCTGTGAAAGAATGTTGTTGATGAAGGGTCAAAGCGTATTAATACTTCGAAACCGACTTTCGTTGAACCTCGGTGTGCATAATCAATATGTATTCTTTCTTTGATGAGCTTACACGAGGTTGATAAAAATATTTATTACCGGCTAACGTTTCGACGTCTTCGTCTTCATCAGAGCCGATGATCCGAGTCAATGGTCCACGCTTGTTATTCTTCTCGATGTGGCGGCTTCGCCTTCGTGTCGAGTCAGGTCTGCCTCAGCAGTCCGTCTCCTCGAATCATTACGATTCATCCTCGTGTAAGCTCATCAAAGAAAGAATACATATTGATGAAGGGTCAATTCGATAAACGTCATAATTGTTCAGATCAAATTCAAAAGGTGCTTGCTGTATAACTTCCATCAGAATTTAGCGAAAAAGTTAAGATTAATGGCATGGAGAGAAAAATGTTGAGAACTTTTTCACTACCTTGGCGCGCAGACGTCCGAAGCTTTTGGGCGATCTCGCAATTCATACGGATTAGGACATTGACACAAAACATTTAATGGAATGTGGGTATGCGCAAGCCTTTCAGTCATAACACGAGGAATAAGAGACTATTCATTAACATCCGCATTGTGAGAGTTTGAAGGTGTTTTGGAAATCTCGACAGAAAACGTCTAGCAACAACCAAGAACTACTCGTTTAGCATCGACATAAAGGCTGTTGTGGTCAATTAGGATGGAATTTTGAAGCATTTAACCATTTTAGAAACATTAGGAATGGTTTCTTATCAAAATGAGGAATGTATGGATTCTTTTCACTTGGCGTTATTTTAGGCTAAAATAATTGGGTGAACCATTCTTTCGGAATATAACGGCGTATGAGTGTAACGAAACAGCTTCTGATTCTCGTTCTTTCCCAGAACGTCGATCTCATCAACACTGGCGCCCTGTCCGGCCAGCAGAGCTCGACATCGATGCGGGTGTTCACTGCCTCCCTCGGCGGAGTCGTTCACGACGTCACCGTCAACTCGCACTGCATTTCGGCAGAGTCACGAGTCCTCAAGACTAGTCCGACATGCACATCGGTCAGTCCTGATTTGATAACGTATCTGAAAAGAACCTAGGAAGAAACCGAGTAAAAGCATTAAATATACGTTGGAAATGCATTATTCTAATATGTAAGCTGAACAAAGAAGGTAGACGAGAAATAGAAGCGCAAAAAAGTGTAGAAGTGTAGAACAATGACTGAAAATCAGTAGAGTTCTCTTAAGCGTCGTTTATTTTTGAGGGAATGAAATCTTCAAGCTGCAGTTGAGCATTCGCCAAAGCTATCTCGGTCCTATTCCTTTCCTGTGGGTCACTATACTCATCATTTCTGTCATCTCATCTTCTACTGTATCCATTACTTTCAGAATTATTTTTTCCTTCCCATGTCGGTCTAGCATAGTCAGTATTGCCATTAGTTGGAGGCAATCCGTTCATAGCCAACCCTACAGGATTTGATACAGTGAAATTGTGCTACAGCAAATTAAATCTACCCCTAAATATCAGCATTCAAACCAAGATGATACTTCGAGAGGGAACGATGTGACGACTACCAAAAGGTACTGTAAATGGGAGCATTCCATTGTTCGTCAAACAAGAACTCCACTGGAGATAATTGTTGTGAGCGGCACCCATGATAATGCTATAGGGAACCAATCTTTGTTTGTTTTCTTAAACATTTAAGATATTTGTTAAAAAGCCGTAGAAACCTATGAAGGAGGACAGTGGCTAATATTACTCCTACTTCAATTCCCACACAGCTAACAGGATTCTGTTCTTTTTTCTTTTTTCAAATTCCCACGTAGTATTTAAGGTCTACGTAGATGGATCGGAATTGCGTGGAATGCAAAACATCAAGGTGCATGTGCACTTTGAGAAATGGACCACATTCATCTCATTCACCGTCTGGTACCCACAACTTCCCATTACGGTGAGAAAAAAAGATGCTTTGCACTTCTTAGTTACAGCTGAACCCACTAGATATTTTTTTTTATGAAGATGCACTAGATGTCGTGTATGTTTCGTTAAGACGAATGGAACAATTCTAGAATGATAACCGATGTGATCTATCTCATGTCATTGATGTAAACTTCTCAAGCAGATAAATTCACCCAAAACTAGTTCTCTCCCTCAACCAATTGTCTTCAACTTCCAAATTTTTTTCCCATCGATATAAATACCTTAAATTTGCCAGTAATTAGCGCGAAGCCATGGACTAAACTATGCTGGCTGCACATCCACATTGCTAAGCACTTCCCGACTTTAGTTTCAATCGAAAAAGCACTGGCTCTGTTTCAAATGCGTTTCCTCACACTAAATCCGTACAGGTCTGTGGAAATCGTCATTGCCATAATGCTCTGATCACGATCGAACCCGTTGCGTGTGCACCACAGCAACGCGCGCTAACCACTTGACCAAAGTCCATGACGCGTGCAATTTGCGCTTTGCAGCTATGGCTCGGTGACGCGGTGCTGAATTCGATTTCCGGTTGGCCTATCACTGTCTGGAAAAATCTTCAAGGTGACCGGCATTACAAAGGTACTGCCAAGCAGTTCGCATGTGGAAATCGTTTCCAACAAACTGAGGTATGCTGTCTGATTCCGCCATCCCACTTCTTCTCGAATTCAGTGGTCATTTTGCAGCTTCGAGTGTTCGCTTCGTTTCAAGTGAGCGACGAACGTACCGGAGAACGGGTGTACCTCAGTGGCCAGCGTGATATGATGTTCGACGTGACTTCATTAGCAGCTGACAGGTCAGGCATGCACGATTCAAGGAATACCATAATATTTGCAAAGTGACTCATACTACGTATGGGTTTGGCTGTAACCCCATATCAAAAAATTATCACAATAAAAAGGCGGAGTAGTGGGGAGAGTACGATGCACTTCATATGCGGTTTGAGGAGATGGATAATAAAAATCGAGTATGATCAATCTCTCTAGAATGTCCGTGCATTCCCATAGCGTATTTGAAATACATAATGACTTGCGAGGGCCTACGGATGTATTGAATCAGTATTTTAATCCATTCAGACATGTCCGTTACCAATTTGCAGACCTCAAAGTGGTGCAGGGCTTGCTTTTTCCGTTGGGCATGATGAAACCAATGTCTAGTTGTATACTGTTCGGCAATTCTATCCACTACACTACGCTTGCGTCAATTCTAGAAGAAGCTGTTAAAAATTTCGACGATGAATTCTATGTAATATCTTGTTAATAGAGAAATCGTATTGGGTATACTCGATCGTAATCGGCTTTCTGTCCTATTGCAGATGTAATCGAATTTCTTTTAATAAACAATGTCTCAGTAGTGATTAGATGTGTCCTACCGTTGATCCTTAACTCCAAGAAACGCATATGTGTAGTCAGAATAACTTTTGGTAAGGCGTATAAAGCTTTGAAGCGGTGACTTCTCTGAAAGATCTCTTGCTTTCTTCTCTGTTGATTGTAGTTGACAATTGAAGAGCTAAATTTCAGCATTATAAGCATCGATCGATCCATATTAACTGTACAGTACTATAAAAATCGGATACTTGTTCAAGCTGTTCAGCCAGGGAAAACACGGTAAGTCAGCAGAAGCTGTGAAATAAGAACGTAAGTGTTCACATACAACCTAAAAAAGAAGTGCTGTCTAGAGACGGCGAAGTCTGCCGTACCCTTCTTCACTATGAGGTAAAAGTTGTCCTAGCAAATGCATCTCAACTTATCAACCGTACGGTGGCGTATAGGTTAATGCCGAGGTTTTTGAAAATTGTGTCATAATGGGCCTGAAAAAGATATGCGTGAATATTTAAATAGTACGAAAGCATCACTGAAATCTAACGCATCATTTTCTGCACGCCCTTTTCCTCTCCACCTTCATCTATAGAGGCAAGAAAGCATAATATCACTCCAGACGTAGGTAGAATCTGTGCGATGCAAGTTCTTTGGTCGTAAAGTTATTAATGACATTAATCTATCGTGTTGGAGCTTTTTTTAAAGAGAAGTCTATCGCTTCGAAGAAGCAGCACTACTTTCCTTGCTTTCCATGACTCACGCTTTATTCGCTGTGAAATGTAAGTTACTGCGCTAATCTAAAAGATTGAGAACGACAAGACCAGGTTCACCTGGTTTTATTCACACCACTTGACATCAAATATTGTAAAGATCCCAGCAACTCTTCATTCGGTTCGTTTTCTTGCGTTTGTTATCCGCGATGGTTTTCGGATTTTCGTATAGATTGAAGTACTGCCTTAAAATTTTGATCTTTTTCATGAAAGGTATTGGACGACAGTGGAGTAGATTCCCTCTGGAATCCTCAGATGGCTATGCTACGCTGTCACCGTGTCTTCATCACTAGCAGCTATTGAGCCTTATGGATCAGAGGAGGTTTTCACCCTGAAAAATCTGAGACTAGTTTTCCGATCTCGAAAAGATGGGAAAGTTCGTTGATCCATGCGATGTGAAACCATAACCTTGCGCATGCTACAACACTAACCACTTCGCACCAAACGCACCGAAAGACCGGGATGAACTAGCGGAAGTTATTTTCCCTTAACATGATTAATGATCTCATAAACAGGCTTTGAAGAAGCACCTCCTGTTTTCTTTCTGTACTAAGTTTTCCTCCTAGGTCGGTGATTGCAGGTGCTGGCTGCGTCTAAGAAGTGCTCTTTGCGACACATCATCCTTTCTCTTTATTGTACTTTCTGAGTTCGATATTGTTGGAATTCATTGGAAAAGAGTTCTTCACGATGACTCCTAGCCGTATTTCAAAAAATGGAAGATTCTTATATATTTATCGACAAGTGTTATCGTCCCAAAGAAAATTAAACAAATAAATATGGAATCGAATCGAAAAGAGTGTTCCTGCAAGCGATCCAGATCGAAATTACTGCTGCTTCTTGCATAGTGTTTATCTAATCTTTCGATGTCTACCAACTATTTTATCTTTTTACAGTTTCCCTATAGGTTTTCAGACTATCCGCTTTCTATGAAGCAGTGAAAGTTTGAATTAAAGCAAGATGCCTCGTAAAAAAAGCTGGCGAAGGTGATTTATTGACGAAAATCTGCTAGTGAATCCCAAAGAATTCAAACCGAACTAAACTGCTATGGGATATTTAAGTGTAAAAGACATCAGTACAGGCGTTATAGCGTTCTACCATAAGATCGTAGGCCTACAACGATGATTTATGTGGCGTTCAGAGTGGTAGTGAAGGCACAAACGCCGAACATCGAGCTGGGCAGCGCGTTGATGATAGTGAGCACGGAGATGGTGACCGTGCTGCGACTTGCAGCACTCCCAGTCGTCGAGATGAACGTGAACATCGAACCGACTGTCGGTAAACGCTCCCAGTACGACGTTGTTGTCGCTGTTGATACCACATTTCATCACCGTTATCAGGTGAGCATCCACCGTCTCTGGCTACTTTTGACAGCTTTAGATTACTGCGAAGACAGGAAAGGTATTCATTTTTCACAACAAATCACAATATTGTATCGATACCTACGTTTATATTTTTTGTAACGAAACATTCTAGCCAATCAAAAAAGCACCACTATAAGCACAGCACCTTCATTATAAACCGAAAATGTAGAACTGATAAGTGATTTTTAAAGGCTAGGCTACCTAATACATGGATCTCCCTCACATGAGGGATCTCGAGCCGGTTAGTCGCGAGGCTAGGGTGGCGCGTCTCCAGATGGCGGATAGGAGGTTAATATCGGACCAAGGGCGACATTTGCTTCCCTGAGACGCAGGTGGATCCAGGGGATGGACCACCTGTTTCTGCTGCGCCCATTTGGCACATACTTTCTGTATTTGCTAGGCGTATTCAAGCATGCGTGTGTGAGTGCGTTCTCGCTTTATGCGGATTGTATTCTACGAGTCAAATCGGCCAAAAGCCTGCAATCAAGTGACAGGGAATTATATGGGAGGCGGTTAGGAGTCGCCTCCAACAAATAAGCTCCATGTCCACTCTGAGAGAGCCTAGCAAGCTACCTGTGAGAATACCCAGCCCCTACGTTCAGAGACCAGCAAGCCATACGTGGGTATCAAATTGCTATGCACAATTAAAAAAACGGGCCTCATTCCCCTGATCGCGAAAGAGCCTCCAATTTCGCAGCGTTGGGAAGGATGAGTACGGAGAGGCTGCTAAAATCTAAGGGCCAATGGAAGCTGCCTGGATCACAGGGAATTATAGTGACGATCTACGTCTATCTCGAGAAACTCTCGAACTAATACGCCAGCGTGGAATCGCACGAGCTGCGGGCAACCGCGAAAAAAAAAAAACGGGCCTCATTCCCCTAACCCCGAAAGAGCCTCCAATTTCGCAGCGTTGGGAAGGATGAGTACGGAGAGGCTGCTAAAATCTAAGGGCCAATGGAAGCTGCCGGGAAAAGCTTTCGCCAAAGCCCACCGAAGTTTCGCCAATTACAAACCAAGATGGTTGCACTCCAACGCCCAGAACAATAACGGCGTCCAGAAAGGCAATGGAGAAAATCATCCACGATTACTACTCAGATCTCTTCGATAGCTACTAAGACAGAATGATATGACTAAGACATGATAAGACTAAGACTAAGACACCGAAGAAGAACTGCTCCCCGGAATATACTACAGTAGAGGAGTAAGCAAGTGTCGACTTTGTCGTCAGCACGAGTTTGTCTATGAACATCGATTCATTCGAAGAGCTTACAACCCGAATCGGAGGTTTACGATTAAAAAGATGTGGATCAATGCTGGATTTGACAATCTTCGTCGTCTACGCGCAAACATAACTACGACGAAGAAGAAGTCGAAGCGTACTACGTGGACTTGGAGAACTTCTACAGAGAAGACCGTACATTCCTTCAGAACGTCATACGAACATTGGAATGGGATAATATAGGAGTGAAAATCGATGGTCGGCAATTACATCACCTTCGCTTTACTGATGATATCGTCCTTGTAACACCAAACATTAGCCAAGCGGAACGTATGCTTGTTGAAGAGCATCAAGGATGTAGTGAAGAGAGCAAAGGACACCCAACTCCATGCCCACCTTTTCGACTCAATGGTTCTTCCTCCCTAACGTATGCGGCAGAAACCTCGCCACTGCGTAAGCAGGATGAAAGATCACTCAGCGTTATCGAACGCGCAGTCGAAAGGACGATGCTAGGAGTATCCCGTTTCACACATGTAAGGGGATGGGATCCGATAGCTCCAACCTGCGTCAACGATCAGAAATTAAAGGTGCCGTTCTTTACGCCAAACTTTCGAAGATGAGGTGCTCCGGACACGTAATGCGTATGAATGATAACCGATGGACAAGAGCCGTTAGTGACTGAATTCATTGGGATGTCAAACGTACTGCAGGAAGACCACCGACCCAATGGTCACAGTTCTTCACGAGGAGCCTAGAAGAAAAATATTATGCTCGACGAGTCCCTAGAGCAACCAGAACCCACTGGGCTACTCTGGCACGCGACAGGGAAAAATGGAGGATTTACTGGGGCCCGCTCGAGTCACTCGACGATCAACAGAACTATTGGGATGTCAAACGTACTGCAGGAAGACCACCGACCCGATGGTCAGAGTTCTTCACGAAAATCCTAGAAGAAAGATATGATGCTCGACGAGTCCCTTGAGCAACCAGAACCCACTGGGCTACTCTTGCACGCGACAGGGAAAAATGGGGGATTTACTGGCTCCCGCTCGAGTTATTCGACGATTAACGGGACTACAGGTGGTTCAGGTGATACAGGTTACCTAATACGAGTGAGGGATTGAGTAAGGAAATTCGTTTCGAGTTAGTCGATCGTACATTCACTTGGCATTGTTGTGGCCTGTGGTAGTAGTCTACAGTTAGCCTCTTTTAAAGAAGTTCGCAAATGTGAGGCTAATCTTAGAAACTGCATTTAGAGTCCAAGAGGCAGTGTGGTGTAGTTGGTAAATGGTTCATCATTAATGGCAAACTTCATTAGCAATTCATTTTTGTTAGTATTACTGTTTTATTCGTTACTCTTGCCGCTTCTATTTATTGTAATCCATGTGCTCAGTTCTTTTGCACATCTTGACAACCAATATTTCATTTTAGCACGGAAGCTTCTTATATCAACTGTTTTACTCTGACGACACAGTGGAGTTTCTCGATGATGTCAGTATCACGGATTATATCCTATCATCACAAAGTGCTGATGAACGAGTCTTGGCTTTGGCCCACAAGGCGCAGAACGGAGTCGACATGATCGGTTTGTGTTGATTGGCCGCTATCACGTGTCCCAGGAACTCTATACAACGATTTTCAGCTCTGGACGATCTGAGCGATCCGCTGGTTGAGCTCGAACTTCGTCCACCTGTCCATTGCACTGATATCGATGCCCTTCCTTTGGCGACGCTAAAAGTGGCGTTGAGGATCCAATTTGATAGTCAGGACTCGAGTCGGCTAGCAGCTGCGCGATACGCCATCAATGGTGAGCGCATCGTTTCAAAAACTTCTTACTTACTTAATGCTTGAACGACACGTCCTCACTGGTTGTGCGGGCCCCAGAATAATTACCATTTTTCGGAGATTTACTGGTTAAGCCATTGTGGTTCCTTGAAATCTCGAAGTCAGCCTGGTCAAAGTCTGCCCCAGGTCTTCACCACCATAGGCACTCGCAGTCTTTGTGGATCAGAAGAAGATTTGTCACTGTGGGAGCTTTATACCAAAACGGTGGTGGATTCTGGTAATGCTTTACTCTTACCTAGGTTTCCTGATGGAAACGCGGGACGCCTTCTCAGCTTGGGAGACCCTACCGAGGGGACGAATTCCCCCGATGTACTTTGCAGTCCGACACCCAGGAACACCTCCCAGCCACGACGAGGCGGTAAACTGTTGGGAGATTCTAAGGCTTCTAGATCTCTGGAATGTATAGACTTTATTTTAATGGTATTTCCAATGACGGTGAAACCTCCTTATTTTCCATTCGTAGTTATTTCATATTAATTTCATACGAATGCAAAATCCCCAAAACCGACTTTGCATTAGCAAATAAATCGCTGTTTCCTTGATAGCCGCATATGAAGTTGTTCAACACTACTTATTTACAATAGCTAACCTCTCGACGGAGCTCGCCTTCTTCAGAGCCTTCATAATCCCATTAGAAAACCACTTTACCTACTTTTAAATCGCAATGGAGATAAAACAGCTTCACACACTTACCGTATACCACCGAGTATTTGTTCTTCGTGAAGACCAACCGTACAGAGTTCACTAATGTGCTCCTCTCAGCTTAAATATCAGTCAGAGATATTATGTGACATCACTTTTAATAGTGAGTTATTCCTCACTGCTGTTCGTTTTTGGATTCTTGAAATTTATCCAGAATGTTTCAAGGGTTTTGCTGACTGAAATTTAACATCGCTTTGCGATGATGGTCGCCTCTACTTCGAAATCGTCACCGTCGTGTCTCTGCATACGAAGGGCGCTTAGTGCAGTATTTGGTTTCATGTAAAATACAGCTACTATGATGCTGAGATAGTTGCAAAACTTAGAGCCAAATCGAACCGCAATAGCAGCTACCGATTTCTCTAAATTGGCGCTTTTAAGCAAAATTTGTTGCTATTTCTATTTTTTCTTGCATGAATAAGCTGTCATAAGATTGTTACAAAACTTTTATTAGGCTAATGTTCCCGCGCTTTTGCCTTCCTCAGAGTCTCTCTAATTTCATCCAATTCGATGATCCACAGCTACTCGTTGTCGCGATATGGATGTTCGCTGTCATATTGAGTCGAATCCAGTCAAGTGGAGGCATGAGAAATCTCAACTATTTTTTTTTTTTGCAAATGAAGGACAAGATAAATGGGACCTTCAAACCTTAATCAAACCTTATTCGCGTTAGACACAGTATGGGATTGTGGCTGCTCCAAATCTATCCTGAGGAGCTACCGTTTTGTATCCGTTGGAAATGGCTATTTGTCGCACTAAGTTCGGGGATTCCTCCCTCTCATTTCTTCTTGTGAACACACATCCGTAGCTGATCAAAATATATTTCTTACAAGCGCCTTTTTTATGTGTGAGAGGTCAGAGGGGAAGTAGTGAACCAGTATGCCTTTTTGCATGGCTTTTGCTGCCACTTGGTGGAGTAGCCGTTTTTGGACAGGTTGATTTGAACGTTTACAAGTGGAAACCAGTCTTTTCCACTGTCTCTCTCGGGTGGAATTTATGTGATGTCACTGTTGATTTAGCAATTCAAAACATTTGCCCATTACCTCTTGTGTGGAGCAGACCATGAAACAGTCATCTCTATATCGATCGATTACTGGTGGTTCTATTTTAGACACAGGTGCAATGGCAAGGCTTGGTGCCAGTCGCTGTCCCATTGCCAACTCATTTGGGCGAAATACTTCCCGGACGTTCTGAAGATTGAGCAGCTTAAGCACTCTGTTCAGAGGGCCATGAAATGCTGAATCGGGAATTCATGTATATCTACTGCTTCTTTGTGTTGCATGAGGAGGTCGAGGATGGGATTCGTAGCGGAGTCATTCGACACCTTTCTGTAGAGGGCGGAAACGTCAAAGGACTCCACTACATACGCGCTATTAGGATGCTTGTTACGTAGACAATCGAGGAAAATTTGGTTTTTCGTTAGATAGCCCGGAATATATTTCAACAGTTAAGTCGATATTAGCGTTAAGAACCATGTTATTCTTTCCGTTTTCCCTTCTGCAAACTGATAATGGGTCTAACTTTGACACCAGCAAATACTTCTAGAAGTCTCTTATATTCTTGTTGAGCAAACAGGAAGTGTTATTTTATTTCTTTATTTACCAGCGAGCCAACGTTTCGAAGGATTTCGCTTTCCTCAGAACCTGGAAAGGTCAAGTTGACGCAATCTACCTAGTCAAACACCTCCATAACCAAACGGAGAAAATGCTAAACAAAGACTTTGATCACATTGAACACAGAATAGCTTTTTTGCATGCTCATCTCTTTCTATGAGTCTTCCACTGACTATGTGAGTATGCAAAGAAGCTATTCTGTGTTCAACATGATTGAAACGTTGGTTTAGCATTTTCTCTGCTTGGTTATGGAGTTGTTCTGCTGGGTAGACAGCGGTCAACTTGACCTTTCCAGGCACTGAAGAGGGCGAAATCCTCTGAAACGTCAGCTTAAATAAAGAAGTAAAATAACACCTCGCGTTTGCTCAAAAAGAATGTAAAGAATTGTTCGATCAGTGTCGACGTTAATAGAACGGCGGTCGTAGAAATTACTTGTGAAAGTATTTGCGTTTCAGTTAACCTGACCTCTCCAGGCACTGAAGAAAGCGAAATCCATCGAAACATTAGCTATTGTGAATAAAACCTCCCAACGGTTCACCACTTCGTCATGGCTGTGAGGTGTTCCTGGGTGCCGGACTGCGATATATAACGGGGATTCATCCCACGGCAGGCTCTCCCAACATGAGCACGAGTCTGGCGTTTCCATCAGGAAGCACAGCGATATCGGTATCCACCACCGTCCCAGTATCAGATTAGTAGTATGGTAGCAAATCTCCCACTGATCTACAAGGGCGGTGGCTGCCTGTGGTGCTAGCTGACCTCAGGGCTCCAGGGAAACACAATCCTGAACCAGAAAAACTCCGAAAAATGAAGAATGTGCTGGGGCGCGCACAACCAGCGAGGACGGGCCGTACAAGTACCCAAGTGTAGTGAATAAATAGTGTAATAATAACTTCGTGCGTGCTTACCAAGGAAGTGCGGAATTAAATACAAAAGGTTTAGCCATAACCTGATTTTGGTAGTAATAATATTGTTTTACATTATTTCTTCATTCTCACTATTTGCACATCAATTTATTTCCTTTTTGATTAAGAAAAACAAACACGTTTTGTTTAAGACAATACTTTGAAAACTTCGGTAACAATGCCTATTCGAGACTCTGTCTTCAATAGAAATCCTCCTTCAGCAACGTTGTCTCCACAGCTACCCGAAGTGGCATCAATCTGGAGGATGGATTCGATACTGGCCGTGATCCTCATTCTGGTCCTTTTCGTTGGAGTTAGCCGATTCCTAACGAAGAAGGCCACGTACTTCAAGGGGTACAGTTTATACTGCTCTTGACTTTTTATGTACATGAAGTTCATAAACTACATTTGACAAACCATGAAGTTCTAGCTAGGTGAAGAAGACCCCAGCTTGATGGTTTAGTCCTCGCTCCAATTCTGGCGAAGCTTTTCATCAATCCTGCTGCTGTGGGCACAAATCACGCACGAAACTTGCCCACGTAAATATATTTTCATCATTCGTTGTAACGAAATCTGCAATATTTACTCCTCAAGGAATCTACATGACGGAACCACATTATATCACTGGAGACATCTTATCATCGATTACAATTTGCTTTCTTTGGCTTTAATCCGATTTTTGACGATTTTTGAACATCCGACTACCATTCTTAATGCTTGCATGAATGCAAACAACAAAACATAGTATTTAAGTTTAAAATCCTCATTGAAATCTGAAGCATTGCTGGCTAGAAGACTTCAAACCTTGCATCAACGGAGATCGAGAAAACTACTTATAGAGAAAGAAGTTACGTTAACATATCTTTCTACGATAGCTGCCCTCTATATCATTGGAGACATCTTATCATCGATTACAATTTGCTTTCTTTGGCTTTAAATTCATTTTTCAACGTTTTTTTTTCACGTCGAGTTAACGTCATGATAATGGTAGAATCCAATTACCAAGCTTTTTCATATTCCTAAACGATTTAAGAAGACACGATCTCGTCCCCATGTGTGCTCACGACTTCTTGCCAGTTGTCGAATAATTACACTAAGGTTTTCAACCACTCCTTCAGTTCTACATTATAGATATTAGGAGCGTGAATAGCACAGTGGTCAGAGGCACCTTGCAATATAAGTTTTCTTTTATATAAGAAAGCTTTCTAAACAAAGAAAGGAGCTTTCCCCTGGTGACGCAGGCTCTGCATGTGTTGCAAACAAAGTACCGAATAATTGCGAAAAATTTCTTGCCAGTTGTCGAATAATTACACTAAGGTTTTCAACCGCTCCTTTAGTTCTACATTATAGATATTAGGAGCGTGAATAGCACAGTGGTCAGAGGCACCTTGCAATATAAGTTTTCTTTTATATAAGAAAGCTTTCTAAACAAAGAAAGGAGCTTTCCCCTGGTGACGCACGCTCTGCATGTGTTGCAAACAAAGTACCGAATAATTGCGAAAAATACAGCAAGAAAGCTCTGTTAGTAAGGTGAACTGCCGAAAGGACAATGCACCGTATATAATTCGGCTCGACACCAGCAGATCAATCAAAGAGGGATTCTGGGTTCTACGATAGCTGAATTGTTTTATTCTTAAGCCCATCATAGACACCATCTTACCGATATATGAAGGACGGATTTCCACCTGTTCCTTCAACAGAGTCTTCCAGCCACAGACGTTTCTACAGTTGGACTCGTCAAACTGCCCATGGCCATGATTTCGTCAAACACAATGCGAGAAAAAGACATTATAGCAGGGATGTGCTTGTGTTCTAGTCCCTCGACCATGCGGTGACCACTGAATAGTTCTGGTAGGATGGGATAGCGAATGAAGCTTAATGATCTCTGTTAACGATAACCGCTGATTAATAGATGATTATTGATACAGGAAACATCAGGTAGTAAAGATTTAGATCCCAGGAAACAAATGAACATCTATTTAATGGGCTAAGGAATGAAGGTGGCAGAATAAAACTGTTAGAAATTCCCCATACGCTTTATAAAACATAGAAAACCTGAGGAATGTCATGTCGAGTTGCTATTCAGGTACGAGAAGTTGGTCGCTCCGCTGCTGTCGCGGCTTTCGTCTTCATCCAGTGGCTGCGAACGTGACGAGGACTCCAAAGAGTGGGTATGGCTCGGCAAAACTAGAAACGACACGAACAGTATCGGTTAGTGTACCAATCGTCCAAGAGTTTTCTCACTGGAAATGTGATGATAGCAAGTATCATAGAAAATCTGTATGTGTTCAACATTCAGTTTTGTGATAGCTGATAGGATTACAAGACGAAGTGATTATTTTAGTTGGAACATCAAATTTCCATGACCAAGAAGGTAAGGCTGGCACAGATATCACTAGTATTGATCTGTTTCCTACTTGCAAATCTCCAAATTTTATCGAGTAATTTCCAAAAACTGAATGAGGAGAGAAGCTAAATGATACGCTTGCTTAACGTGGATGGTAAGTGATGAACGTTTGACAAACACCTATAACTGCTCAAATAACTAAAAATAGTTATTGCTGTTTCCTGCACTATGGGTTACGGTAAGTGCAGATCTCTGATATGATGCGTCTTCTGTTTGACAATGAGAGGTAGCCATGTTTTACAAAACGGTACACAGTATTGAATTTTTGAGCTATCAATAGATACACGCGACGTGGAATTCTAATCTACAGAATGACAGAATTGAAATCCATTCAAATATACAAGGATAACGTTCGGGCGAATGTGATGTTTTCATATGATTTTCTGCAACCGTTTTCTGACGGGAAGTGGATATAAGACATTGGGTTTGAGTTCAAGTTGTTCACTCAGGTTCGCGCTGCTCTCAACCGTCCACAATTAATGTCATCGAGGAGTCGTCGCCATCGTATGACGAGAACACTCAGGCAAGCATATCATATCGTGGGTCGGAAATCAGTGTGTTCATATCGCCGACACCAGTTGTAACGGTGAGTCTCGTATGGAAAACTCGATACTACCGTATGATCCGACCATAAGTGACAAAGTCGCATTCATATTTTCTTATCATGTACTAGTGCATACCTCGCTCCTGGGAAACATCATGAAATTAAGAGGATTGTTTTGATTGAGGAATATGATGTCTAAGAATGGATGTTGAGGTTCACGCCGACTACGAACCGCCTTGCGGTGGTAGCTGGAGATCAAGCAAATCGAGCAGAAAGTCGCGAGCGAGAGCTACTCGACATGCGCTCATCGACTCATCATCGGACCACAACTTAGCCCGTGTAGTAGCCAGAAGCGGTCAGAACAAACTCTTCTCTTTAATTTCATCATAATTTATTTCCGACCTACACGTATTTTTTTGATGGCAGAGTATTACCTGAAATATAGCCATAATGATGCTGAGATATTTGCAAAGCTCCGGATTGCTGGTGTCTGCGGTGGAGACCGAACACGTTATACCTTTTCCGAGGGCTAACGCGTTCACCACCACACCATAGAGACCCTTCGCTTCGCCTTTTCTCAGCCGTGTTTTGTAAGTGCTATCAACAATCACCCGTCAATGGGATTGATCTTTCCTTTAAGTTATACAGCATGTTTCAGCAACACCTCAGATCTAATAGTTGTAGGTCTAATTTCCCCTCCCACACTTCATGTTTCAGCCTAGGTGGCTCACATAAAGATATCTTATTGACCAATTATCTTTAGTGTGTAGTGACATGAAAATGAGCTTGGCCGGTGGAAGCTACTGTAGCTCATTGAACTAAACCCACCAATCCATGTTAATTCAATTTTCGGCGCAAACCTGGTGGCAACCTTCAGAAAACTCGCCCTCTACTTTACAGATTCATGGAGGGACGAAGTGGTGTGGCCCAGCAACACGTGGAATTCAAAGAAACACACAAAAGTGTACGAAGGCATGAGGGAGAGCATTGCCTGAGCGAACCCTGTCCTTGCTCCAATTCACCACATGAAGTCCACCTGACGTGATCTCGTTTCACATGTAAACACTACGGGTGCTTATGGTAATACAGACTTTTGTTTTGTTTAATTTCGGTTACAGTAACAAATTTACTTCTGGACCATACTTGTTTTATGTATACGACATTTAATAAATATTTTACAAAAGAAGCAAAGGAAACATCGAAGCGGAAACTTATCTCTTTAATTACATTAAAGGCAAACTACCACCCTAAGTATAGCTGCACGAACTCCGTAAACGTGGAGAGGCGCAAATTCAAGATGCAGCACCATAAATGTGAGGTATGGACTAGAAAATGTAAACCTTTAAAGTACGGTAATTCTGACACATGATACATTTCTTCAAATACTAAAAAAAAAAGCGCCAGTAAAAGTGTTACAAATAGAAAGGTAGCAATCCAGATGTCACAACGAAGGAAAGGCATAAATTGTGATGATGTACTAACATGTTCAAATGTTCTGGACCTCTGGTAAACGTTTTTCCCACTCTTCACAATATGCCCTGAAAAAAATTGCTTACAGTTCTTCTGACCTAAGCCAAGAAAATTTCTGATCCATGTAAGACTTTGCCGCTGGTCCTCCAATAACTGGAAGACTTGCAAAGAACAAAACGATGTGTTCAAAAGAAACTGTTTGCTATGGGAAGGAAACTTATGCATTGAGTTTTTTTTCTGCTTGGATTATGAAAGTGTTTGCCTCAGTAGTCTGCATGTCAATTTGACCTTTCCAGGCTCTTAAGAAGACGAAACTGCCAGAACGTCAGCCAGTATTAAACAAATTTTGTTATTAGCATCATATCTGCTCAAGAAGAAGACACTGACTTACTGAATAACGTCTACGCTAATGTAAAGCCGGTCCTAAGAAGGAACAAATAGCGTGATACTTTTGAATAAGTTGTATTTAAATCGTCATTTCTCTACCACAATCAGCAAAGAAGCTAACATGTTTACTACCTAGCATTCTTTAGAATGGCAACTTCAGCCTTTTTCAGACGTGCCATGTTAATTTCGTTTGAGGTCCTTCCTTCTGCTATTGTTCCGTAAGCACGTTCCAAGATAGCGAAACGATTTTTAAGGAAATCCACCGCCTTTCTTAGAGTTGCTGGCTTAAATGCTTCCTAAAGGTACACAAGTACTCAAAATAAGAAGTTGCATAAAAACCATTGGATAGCTGCATTTCACAGTATTAATCAAATGCACCTCGGGATTATCGGCGACATAAACTCTGGCAAAGTGTTCCAAAGAAGGATGAAACGGCTGAGGTCCAAGAATAATGTCGTGCATGTAGACGTTAGAACTCTCGCTGAATCCCATTTCCACGAAAAGTTTCTGTTTCTCTTTGAACATTTTGTCCGATCTGCCGAGACCTAGATAACACACGACTTTCTGGCATAGCAGAATCAATTCTTCAAAAGTTCCCGTACCAAATATGATTGAGAACTACATGACTCGACAATGTAGTACGTATATACTATCTCAATAATAAATAAATAATAAAATAATAATAAATAATAAAAAAAAATAAAAGAAAACTTGATTCTTCAGTAGACAAGAAAACCACACTTAGTCCGATCTGCCGAGACCTAGATAACACACGACTTTCTGGCATAGCAGAATCAATTCTTCAAAAGTTCCCGTACCAAATATGATTGAGAACTACATGACTCGACAATGTAGTACGTATATACTATCTCAGGCAATAAAAGAAAACTTGATTCTTCAGTAGACAAGAAAACCACACTTACTGATCTTAAGTTTGTAGCTGTCAAAAGGGTTGTTATCAGGTGGTACGAAACCGTTATGTAGCAGGTGTTCAGCACAAGAACGACGGCCGTAAAACATACTCACCCATTCACCTGCTCGTATATCCTTGCTTGCTAGCACCTAAAGAAAAAAATGTCCTATAGCTTCCATGAGAGCGGGCGTGAGACAGAGGTTGGAAGCGCCACTGCGACACACATGTGGAATTGATCCCCAAGCCTATGGCCACCAAGCCTTCTATCCTTCCAGGGTCGGCAAATTCAAATTGGTGCCAGACTTGTCTGGGAGGACAGCAGCACTGGCTGGATACATCGGTAGGGCACCGCGTGTCATTGTAAAGGCCAGATATGCATTCAATCACCTCCAACGATAATTAAGTCGAATGCATGGCGCATCCCTC
>MQTX01000099.1:661237-678978 GCA_009735665.1 Angiostrongylus cantonensis
GACTCCGGAGGGATGTAGGGCTTAGTGGGTCAGGGTGCGAGATCCAACCTATGTGTATTGCCGGTCTGTAACCAATGTGTTACGTGCGCCCTTATTTGCAAATAGGAACGACACAAAGCAGCTCCACGCACAGTATTTCAAGAATTTGTCGGCAAAGTTACGCATTAATTAAAGAAAAATGTGAGACACGCCAACCTATTGAAATATCAAAAACAACTCGATAAGTGAGCGCCGAGTGAACTCAATAAATTTCAAAGAGATGGTCGTTATAAAGTGTTTTACACTTCTCTTAGACGGAATGGATTTGCTTTCTCAATGGATTAACGACAATCTGCATTGATTTCAATGCATTGTCCTTCGTGTCCTTCATTATTCCACACAACCTCTTTCTGCCACCACAATTCTCGTGCCTTTTGCTCCGTGCACAATGGAGAATGCGCATTGTGTTCCACACTGAACGCAATCGGTGAAAAATTAGGTGCTGTCCATAGTGCTGACAGCGAAAACTTTAGGAGCTGTCGGGAATCCGTTGATGCTGAACTTTGGCGCTCCACGAAAAAACGAACAGTTTTGCACAATAACTGATGGTGGTCCAAACAATGACTGGACACACATGAAGCCCGGGAGGAAACAATGGCCATACACAAATTTTCATAAGGAGCCATTTTCATCACGTTTCTGTGCTTGGCACATGGAACCAATCATAGATAACTTCTTCAGCAATGACAAAACCATAACAAGAGAGTTATTAGTAGCAAGAGAAAACCACGGAAGTGCACTATGGTTTGCTACGCAAGCGAGCAGAATTGATCGGTGCCGGCGCTCAGTCTTGCGTGGCGGGCAGTTTGGACTACGGCCAATTCCATGTCGTCACTTACTCGTTGCTTCTTCGAGAATAGTCGGTAATTCTTCGAGAACCAGAAGACCGGAGGGGTTGAGAACACGATGGGCTTCTAGAAGAAGCCTTGCTCTGCCGCTATGATGGTCCATATGGTATGTATGATACAACTTTATATTATTATGAACCATAAGACAGTAGCATTGCTATCAGTACCTCGTAGTGTTTGGTTGGTTATACTAAGCCTATCACTTTTTTTTTTACTGCCAGACCACTTCAGAAAACCAGTATTCGTCATAGTAATTGAACTTGAAGTAACAGCCAACCCTCATCAAATCAAACCTCGATGAATTTGTCCAAGAGAAAAACTCAGATTTCATCTGTATAGCCAGAGAATGGGACTACTTTTAACAAAAGTGAACCCTTTCGTAATCCTGGAGGTGCAACTAAGCAGTATGGGGCCGATGGTCATCAATGCAAACGAAGGCAGCTGGTGATTTGTGAGTAGAGGAGGCCTGACGTAGCGTAGTGGATACAGATCGCATACAGATGGACGAACAACTGGAGATAAGTCCCGGCAGGAGAATGAGGATCAGCTGGAATGACTCCACAATCGATTGATCACCGAGCGGCCGCTACGAATGCTGACCACTATGACGTCACTCGGCGCCGCTTTACAGCATGTCAGCGTCTGATACTCAGTGAACGAAGGAGGATTTAGCTACGTACCAAAAGTAGTAAATTCTCATTTTGACGTTTACACCCGCGTTTCGGGTAGGCGTATGCCTTGCCGACTCATCTCGACTTCGTCTGAACTATTCCCAGAACAGTCAAGCAAATCTAGTAGGGGTCCATGGCCCTTACCACAGTCGTACCATAGCCGATGTTAGAGAGTATTGATTTTTTTTCGTCATTAATGCTCCGATTTTTCCAGGCACATCTTCAAAAGATTTTGTCTCAGAATGGCATTAGATCTTGGGGGAAATAAAAAAAAGCAAAATGCCAAGAGTAAGTACTCCATAGTGGAATTGTCACTCTTCAAACCTGGCAAGAAGAAATATGCGGAGTTCGACTACGAGGAGATTAGGAAGAAACAGTTGGTGGGTTTCGTTTGCTATATGTCCGCTTATGTGATTCTCCTCTGTACATAGATTTCTACAATGTTTTTCTTTTCATTAGAACGAAGACGATTCAAGCGGTGACGATGAGCGCTTTCATGACCGAGAAGCCCTAGAGATAGTGAAACGGTTAGAAGCTAAATACGTAGGTTTATATTCTTTTACTATGATTATGTGTTGAGTTCCAATGGTAACTGCCCCAATTTTTTGATAGCAATGTTGGAACTGGTGTGAACGGGGAATTGAAATCTGTAAGCGTTCCCCACCACATGGAGTGTTTAGCCCGTATCGAAGAATTAGTGGAAGTTGAAGTGATATAAATTTCAGGGTGGTAAAAAGGATAAAAAGGGACGGAAGCTTTGTTTTGGAACTGAAGATGACTACATGGATAAGCGGGCAGGTTACGATTTAGACGACGACTTCATCGACGATTCAGAAGCGGTAGGTACACGTGTAATGTGAAGGAATGGGACTCGCTTATATACGAAGAGCGGTCTGTGTTCAAAGTTGTTTACGAATTACTTCATTTGCAGTATGACGAGCTTATCCCATCTACCATGGATACCGTCCAAGGAGGCTTCTATGTGAATCGAGGAAAATTGGAATTCAAAACAAAGCATGAAGAAGTAAATGATTCGGACATTTCTGATTCAGACGATACACCACAACCGAAGAAGGGCACTGTGGGTGACTTCTCTTTCTATCGTGCTTTAGATCCTTTTTCTGAACGTACTGTTCTAACCCTAAGTCAACGGCACAGAAGGTTAACTGAATGGAATTCATTTCAGAAACGATCACAGACATTGAGCGAGGACGACGTAGAAGTTGATGAAGACGTTGTTCCTCCTGTCGCGGGTAGTGCGACTGACGACAAAACTGTTTCTGATACGCCGGTTTCGATTCCTACAAATCCAAAACCACGAATGGTTGGTGCGCCACCTTCGAAAGTTCGGGTTTGTTTGGCGATCTTTGATATCCTTACGAAACAACTGCAAAAATTTCCCGTTTGGTTTGTTAAAGAGGGTTGCCTTGGGTGAATCTGCAAATCAGCGTGCCGCCAATGCCATCAAAAAACGCCTTGTTGGAATGCCGCCGACCATATTGAAGAGGAAGGTTCTTCCAAAGCTGTAAGTCTACTTACCATTTATTTTTATTTCAATATGCAATTCAATTTTAGTACCTCTCGTAAGGAGAGCGAGGTGCCAGCTTTCCCTCGAACAATATCTGGTGAAGCTATCGTGCCTAAAATTAATGATAAAGTTGAAACCGAAACGGCTTCATCATCAATAACCAACAAGGTTTGTTGAAGTTTATTGAAACACTTTGAGAGGTTCATATTACCAGAGGCTGTGCGGTTCGCAGCACTCCTCTAATTCTCTCGTTTTCCCCACCTTATCCACGAAGGTCTACAGATTTGCATGAACATTCGGCTGCTACTTCACCACTCCTCGTTCTTCGTAAAATGGGTTTGGCTGCTGATCGGCAAGATTTCTTACTTAAATTCTGGGATAGCTCTACTAGAGCGTTCTCAAGTGTTTATCATGGGGCAGCTAGTTTTTCTGGATCAGGCAGTGTATTTCGTCAAGGAATTCGAGTACCAATTTGCGGACCCTGCAGGGATAGGACGCTTGGTTTACCTGTACCGGGGGCGAACCAGTGCTCCATGCGCTTATTATTGAACGGCGCATACAATCGCTGCACTTCCAGCGCCTCCGAATAAATGTATGAATTAGAAATATCGAGCGAGATTAACTTAAGGATCCTTGGATTTATTTCTGTCAAAAGATCTTGTTCATTAACCTTTTGTCATATTTTTCCGCTGAAAACACATGGGGTTATTGTCGTTGAAAATTTGAAGGAGAACAAACCTATATTTCTGTTTTTACTAGTTGGTTTTAGTTTGTTCTTCTGGTACAGTAGATTTCGTAGTTTTGCAGAGGAAAAGTTGTGCTGCTGCTCTTGTATGCGACCACCACCTTTAGCATACACGCAACTGAGCGGCACCTGAGATTAGAAAGCCTGAGAAAAAAATTTCGGTCTCAATTGGCTTGCTATGCCCAAATACTTTGTTGAACTTTCAGCATTTGCCTTTTCGAAGCGCTTCTACTTTCTCTTCGAATTCCGATTTTTAGCTTAATTAGTTGATTTTTTCTCGAATTAAACGTGACTATTAACGTTCCTTGCTATCAGCCTCAAGATTCGGATACGTAACGCTAATTGACGTTGCTGCTGATAATGAATTTGGAAGCAAACCAGTAGGTGACGGTTAGCACAGGGTAGTGACGTCGGTCATCACGAGTGTGGCGCTGGTTCGTGCCAGCTCCAGGTTCACGAAACCTGTCATTCCATCGGGGTGGGGAAATTGGTACCGGACTTGTCTGAGAAAAAATCTGCAATTCATTTGGGAACGCCCCAGCCAGGCTATCTCAGAACTCCAGGGAGAATCGACTCGACCAGCATTCTACGACATCCAAGCTCAAATGGAAATCCTCAAGCAGCAGCCGAATGCACACGCAAAAGTTGGAACATCTTCATGAATGGTGGATGCGAGGAAACGGATCGAATGTGAGAAGTGCTTGGATCTGCACCGTAGATATGAAGACAAGTCATATAGAAAATAAAAACATGAAAGCGAACCAGCACAGTGAAGTATTAGTATCACTGCGAGTGATAGCTGTCTGAATCATTGATCACAACTATTATTTCGGGTTTTTTCATCGACCAGGTGTGAATAAACTCCATGTTTTCAGTCACCTGAGAAATCAGCAGCCGATGTCTTGACCTCGACGGGAACTTGTAATAGTACCAGTAGTCCTCAGAATGCTGCAGAATCTGCTACTAACGATACAAGCAGTTCAAATGCGGGCATAGCACCTTCACCGGTACATTCTTTTACGCTGTTCTCTAAATTGTTCTATACTATTATACTGCAGAAGAAGCGTCCTTTGGCACCGATGACCGACACATTGTCTAATATGATAGCAGAGTTCAAACGTTGCACGAATAACTTAGCTCTTCCTGGCCAGAAAAAGCGGCTTCAGAATATCCATGTTGATATGGTTATTGCGTAAGCTTCTACGTTCTTGTTTAAAACCCTGCTGTTTTTACCTTGAAAATTGTTTGCAAAAATTGTCCATAATTATTATATCTTTACATGCTGCAGAATTGAAGAACAATGTTTAAAAGACGGGTACTCTGTGCATGAGAAGGCTCGCGTCGCTCATTCGTTGGCAGACTACTGTGGCATACAAAAAAATTCGTTGTACGCTCGGTGCATTAAGCGAAGAGATGTTGGTTTTGCGTTTATTTTTCTGTGGCTTGGTAATGTAATGTGGTAATAGTTTTGTGTGAAATTTGTTTAACGAGAAATTTTGAGGAACATAAGAACGGTGCCCCAAATTTGGCGTTTTTACCGAAGTCCGCTGTCGACGGGAAAGGAACTTCAACCATTTCTACATCCAGCTCAACTAAAGCTATTAATATCGCTTCGGAATCGTCGCTTACCACAAAAACTGCTGGAACTACGACACCTATTGTAGCTGCTAGCAAATCCACAATAATAAGCGCCAATCCCGTCACTGTTTCACCATCACCAACTAGGTCGAATTCGGTGAGTCAGTTACTCATGTACGTAACGCACTCTCCACGATACGAGTCATATAGGACTCATTTTGTTGCAAAAAATACCTCCTGGCCTTAGGACATAGGATATAAGTTCGTTTAACCCACGCTTGGGCGGTGGTGTTAGATCGGAGTGAGCATTGTGAACCAATTTTTAATTCGAAGTAGTTGAGAGTTACATGATTTCTCAACTTTAACCAACCATATCTTGGTTTGTAGCATTTTTTTAACAAGTGGGATGGAAACATTTAGGATCTACGGACCTTTGATGATAAGGTAGATTTTCCATTACTGTCACAGTGAAACTCTTATCTGCTCGACCCACAAATCGTTTTGCTTTTCGCCTTTAGGCTCGTATCTCGGGCACGGAAACGACTGAACAGACGGAAAAAGGATGCAGTGATGTTCCCGTTGGTATTTTTAGATACAGCATTTGCTTCAACAACTTCAAAAGATTTCATTTTTTTAAGTTTTAAGCGATTTTGTATCGGAGGTAATATTGCTATAAAACGATATGTATCATTTTTGCAAGCGAATATGTTCACATTTTTTTAAAATTCCGGTTTTGTCGTGTGAAAATTATACCCATTCCTTTACTTCTATAATTAAGCTTATGTCTTTTGGTGCTGCATCCACACATTGACGACCACATGACACCAAATGGCGTCAGTCCTTTTCGGTAGCTTACAAAGGTTTTCACCACCGTTTTTGTATTCGATGGATAGGTTGTCGAACTTAGATCTATTATCAGGAACGATAACATTTAGAGATGCTACTTTATTCTTTATTCCGTTAAAGCTGACGTTTCGGCAGTATCGCCTTCCTCAGAGCCTGGAACGGTATATTGATATGAAACTTAATAGCCAAACGCTTCAGTAACACAAACAGAGTTATTGAAGCATTTGGCGTAATAAATTGCATATCAGTATACCCTTCCAAGCTCTGAAGAAGGCGATACTACCGGTCTGCTTTAACGGAATGAAAAATAGAGTTATACTCGTGTTTGCTCAACTGGAATATCGAGAACTATTTTATCAATGCCGAGTTTAATTGAAAGTCGGTTGTGGGAACATCTAGAGAGTTTATTCTTGAAAATCCCAGCATTTGCGGTGTACGTAACGCACTCTCCACGATACGGGTCATATAGGACTCATTTTGTTGCAAAAAATAATTTTACCTCCTGGCCTTAGGACATAGGATATAAGTTCGTTTAACCCACGCTTGGGCGGTGGTGTTAGATCGGAGTGAGCATTGTGAACCAATTTTTAATTCGAAGTAGTTGAGAGTTACATGATTTCTCAACTTTAACCAACCATATCTTGGTTTGTAGCATTTTTTTAACAAGTGGGATGGAAACATTTAGGATCTACGGACCTTTGATGATAAGGTAGATTTTCCATTACTGTCACAGTGAAACTCTTATCTGCTCGACCCACAAATCGTTTTGCTTTTCGCCTTTAGGCTCGTATCTCGGGCACGGAAACGACTGAACAGACGGAAAAAGGATGCAGTGATGTTCCCGTTGGTATTTTTAGATACAGCATTTGCTTCAACAACTTCAAAAGATTTCATTTTTTTAAGTTTTAAGCGATTTTGTATCGGAGGTAATATTGCTATAAAACGATATGTATCATTTTTGCAAGCGAATATGTTCACATTTTTTTAAAATTCCGGTTTTGTCGTGTGAAAATTATACCCATTCCTTTACTTCTATAATTAAGCTTATGTCTTTTGGTGCTGCATCCACACATTGACGACCACATGACACCAAATGGCGTCAGTCCTTTTCGGTAGCTTACAAAGGTTTTCACCACCGTTTTTGTATTCGATGGATAGGTTGTCGAACTTAGATCTATTATCAGGAACGATAACATTTAGAGATGCTACTTTATTCTTTATTCCGTTAAAGCTGACGTTTCGGCAGTATCGCCTTCCTCAGAGCCTGGAACGGTATATTGATATGAAACTTAATAGCGAAACGCTTCAGTAACACAAACAGAGTTATTGAAGCATTTGGCGTAATAAATTGCATATCAGTATACCCTTCCAAGCTCTGAAGAAGGCGATACTACCGGTCTGCTTTAACGGAATGAAAAATAGAGTTATACTCGTGTTTGCTCAACTGGAATATCGAGAACTATTTTATCAATGCCGAGTTTAATTGAAAGTCGGTTGTGGGAACATCTAGAGAGTTTATTCTTGAAAATCCCAGCATTTGCGGTGCTTAAGTCGCGAATGAATTCACGGTTTTTTTTTTGGCATTTGCGAAATCAGCGATGGTTGTAAATTTCTTAAGCTCAAAATGCCATGTTTCCAATTGTAATTATATCTCGGGATAGGCTTAGTAGACAGTTAGTAGCCGTTTTTGAAGTTTTTATTTTTCTAGCCTATGCCGCTGCCGTCTACATCAGTTTCATCGTCTTCGGCTTCGTCTACAGTGAAGGCCTCTACGGCTCCTGTAACTTCGTCGATTCCTACAAACACAGCTTCAAATTCAGATCCTTCAACATCGGTGAAAACGAGTCAATCATGGACGGGTCAAAAGAAACTTGTGAGTTATCTGAGATTCTATGTCATTTAAGTGGTGGTGTTGGACCCTGAAGTAAAATATGAAATTATCATTCCTTTTATTTGAGGCTGCTCAGGCCATGGTTACAAATTTGGCTGCCCTTCTTCCTTCAAGTGAACGTCTTGGAGATTTACAAGAGGTCTTGAGGAAAGTCGGCAACGAAACAATGACCTATGATGATTTCTTGAAATGGCACGATAAGAGGTAAATTCATATATTCTCCTCCATTCCAAATTCCAGTTTTCAAGTTCCAATTCCAGTATGAAATCGGTATATGCAAGGGCTTCTGTTGAGAAGAAAAATGCGGTAAATGGTATTGCCAGGGTTAGTCCATCTACATCCAATGTGAACAAAACAACAAAATGTGGAAGCGGTGCCTCGAGTGAACTGGCAGTTGGTACCCAGGTAATTTACGTTTTAACTGTATTTTGTCATGCTAAGCATTTTGTCTAATTAGAGTTTTTAGTGCAAAAATCCAACTAACGTTCCATCTTCCCTAACAAAACGTGTTTCTCTTGCCCAAGCGGTAGCGACGGCAAAAATACCGCCTAGAGGCCGTCCATTATCGCTTACTCATGTACAAATATCCGAGAGACTTGAATCGGATAAGCAGACAACACTTCAAGGTTTGCTTTTCATTTTGGAGAATGATTATCGTTGATACCATTGCTAGTATTACTAAAAAACATACTTGGAAATACACTAGATTTATGTTTATATATCAAATCTGGGTGGCTTTTAGTTGTTACATAGCTCTGCATAAAAAAAAAACGAAAGCATATTTTGAGTACATTCTTTCCTACACTGTTTGTGTCTAGTCAGCTCTTATGCTGTTTTGTGCTAGGTAGGACCACTCCTACGTTAAAAAAATAAAAGGATAAAGCTGTCGGCGTTGATCAATCCCTGCTATCCTCTCAGGCAAATCTGGTACCAGTTCGCCGACTCTGCATGGGTGGAAAGCTTGGTGACCTTTAAGCGCCGGGGTTGGGCTCATGTGTGTTCCAGGTCGCGTGGAACCACAGCGTCACACGCGCCCCTTCTCCTGTGTTAACTTTTATATATCTGCGTGAAGTATATTTAGTATCAGATGTGTGCTTCACACTTTAGGGCTCAGTACCGTAGAATATTTATATTTTAATTTAGTACCTTTTATTTGTGTGGCGGGGCGCGTGTGGCGCAGTGGTTGGAGGCGCCACTGCGACACTCACGTGGAGTCGATTCCTGTGCCCATGGCCCACCAAGCCTTCCATCCCTCCGGGGTCGGCAAATTGGTACCAGACTCGTCTGGGAGGATAGCAGCACTGGCTCGATACATCGGCAGGCCACCGCGAGTCATTGTAAAGGCCAGATATGCATTTAGTCACCTCCAACGATACTTAATGAAGTCGAATGCATGGCGCATCTCTCAGGGATTGATCAACGCTGAGAGCTTTGTCCTTTATCCTTTTTTACATTTTATTTATGTTCGCATTTTAAATAACCTAATATATATATATGTGTTTGCACCTAGTGTTTTTCTTGACTGAAAACACTTTTTAGCAATCGCCACAGCAATCGATAATAGCAAAGTGGCTTATAAGAAGAAGTGTGACGTGTAAGTAGCCTCAAATGTTGTTTTGCTACTTCAATGTTCGTCATCTTAGGATAGTGTTTTAGTGCTTCTGCAACTGGAAAACCTGCACCGCGATTTGATTTCCTGTGGACCGAAAACTTAGCGTCAGTTTCTTTTTTTCATTTGAAGCATTTTATCAAATGATACCATAGAATAAGTATGCGTATTTGTTCAATTTCTTGCAACTTATTTTCTTAGGAACGCGTTGAAGGTACAGATAGATCTTTACTGGTCCGTACTACTTGGCTCTGACAGCTATGCGAAGCTGGCTGATAACATCTTCACAGTGTTTGCGAAGGAAATCTTTCCGTACTTTCGTAATGAAATTAAATTGAGGTTCGTACTTGTGAGCGGAATTATTTATGTTCAGTAGTAGTACTTCATTAATGCAGAGTTTTAGCCGTTTGTTAATTGAGTACACTCGACGTAATCCGGAGAAGGCATTTATACTTGCGTGCCCTAGTGCTCAAAAGCTGCTGAAAGATGACAACATCGACTTGAGCAGGTTTGACTCCAGTTTTTTTTTTCTAGATTTCGTATTCTTGTCTTGTGCTAGAGTTTGCTTTTTTTTCTTTAAAAATACTTTAGTTTATGTGTAGTTGTTTTCATGAATGTACAGTGTGTGGTTGACCAATATCTCGATCATGTTTGTCTGCGATAAGTTTGAAAGCAACGAGGGCAATTGAAACATTGGCGGTAGTCGCACGTATTATGTGTGAATTCTCATTCAAGGCGTTTTGACTTTCCTTCTGGACATTGTTCTGGATTTCGTTTGTTCTCGTTTTCAGTGGGTTTTTTTAAAAAGTGAAAAACAACCTCAAAGATGCGGAGATATGAACAATATTTTGCTTGGTCTTTCTCTCAACCAGACTTTATTCTATCAGCTGATAGCACCGATAGAGTTAACACATGGCTCAAAAAAAAAGTCACAGCAAGCAAGGTGTTACTAATATTTCAGCATCGTTATATTTGTGTTTCACAATGTACGCTGTGAAGATAAAAGGATAAAGCTACCGGCGTTGATTAATCCCTGAGGAATACGCCATGCATTCGAATTCATAGAGCATCATTAGTGGTGATTTGATGCGTATCTGGCCTGTAGAATGACTCGCAGTGGCCAACCGATGTACAGAGCCTTTTTTACAATCCTCCTAGGCAAGTTTGGTACCAATTTGCGGATGCCGGAGGGATAGAAGACGTATAGAATGACTCGCAGTGCCCCTGTGGCCCCTGGATTGATCTCATGCGTATTGCAGGGCGCCTCTGACCACTGCTCCACATGCGCTCCGTACGCTGCCATAAATAAAGAATAGACAGCATATAAAAGCTAGAGCAGAATTTACTAAGTTTTTGGGGATTTTCATGGCTTTTGTTGAATGTATTTCGTACTGTACTTATTATTCAGTTCGAATTTCAGCATAGCTGTGCTCGCCAAGAAGGGAAAGCCAGTGAACGACTCTGTAAGAATTTTACTCCTACGTTTCTTACATTGGCTGCATCCTTTCTTTGAAAGTCTTAAGGCATCAAATTTCTATTGCCCATCTAAAATTGGTGTTTGCTATTCTGTCAGTCGCTTAAAAAAGCTTTCTATTCTAGGTTGCGGCGAAAACAAATCCGACTACTCCCTATAAGCCGATTTTGCCTGTTAGATCGTCGTCGTTCGACGAAATTCAGGTAATTGCAATCAAAACTTCTCCATCGTCGTCGTCACGCATTCTGGCAAAAAGTCCGTTCGCCCAAAGGAATGTTCAAAAATGAGACATCCATGTCTGATTTTATCATCTGCCGCATAATCTCACTAATCAGGTATTAAAACGCTGTTATTTGCTCGCATGAAACTTTAAGCGTTCAATTGACATCGGGTTTCCTTTTTAAAATGTCTTTTCTTTCCTTTTTTCGTTTATTTAGCTTTTAAACCTTTTTAATAGATTAGCGATTTGTGAGATTTTTGTTTTACTCATGAAAATCTCGTTTAACTCTAAGTCATTTGCTCGTAGCAGTTTTGGGAACTCATTTATGCAACATCTATGTAAAGATAGCATTTATTGAAGCCGCGAAATGTGGCACATTCGAAGCGCGTTGGTTCTACGCCTTCCATTTTTTGTCGTGTTTCGTTCGCTATTTGGTGATGATTGCATGCTGTGATAGCACTGTCCTTTAGCATTATTGTTCCCATAGAGCTATACTGTGATTATCATTGCTGAATAAAGCATCTTTAGCACCTGTTCTCCGTTAATTGTATTACTTGTTGTAGGTGGATTTGTACGTTTGAGTGAGAGTAGCATAATCAGGGGAAACAAACACAAAAAAGAACTCTATATTGTAAACAATGTTTCTCGTAGTGAGGCCTTCGTTCTGCTTTGAACAGTGCTTTTTTAGACCACTTCCTCCCAAGATGATCCCGATGTGGTTGTCATTGAGCCAAGTACATCAAACGCTACCACTTCAAATGACGGCGCCGCTACTGGTAATTTTTCCTCATTCCCAAAGTCGACGTTCACTGGAAATGTTCGTGTCAATATGGCAGGTGCTAAATTTCTTTGTTTCTGGGTCATCTAGGTGTACAGATCATGTTTTCATGTGACTTATATGAAACGATGAAAGCCGAGAAAAGAATGTAACATGGGAAATGTTGAAAGAAAAAACGAACTTTGTTGGCAAATGGGTGGAAGCTATAAAGGTAAAGTATTAAAATATCGGATGTGTAATAGTGGATATAGTAATCAAAGTTATACGAGGAAGAATTATCTTCTCAGTTGCCTATTGATAATACCTAAGTATGAGTGGAAAGTGTGCTACGAAAACCTTAAAAAATCATGCGGTGCCTATTCAATATGTATACATGTATATGTATGTAAATAAATGAATAACTAAATATATATGTATATATGTCAACTATCGTCCCGTTAATTGTTGAGTGAATTGGGCAGGCTTCAGTAAGCCTTACATCGTTTTGCCCGCAATAGCGGCTTTCCTAAAAAAATTGTGATTACCCACTCAGTGATCTTTCTTCTGTGCGTTTGACATCTCGAGCACTCCAGGCACTAGCTACGCTTGTACACTAGTTGCAGTTTAGACACATTACGAGCCTGGTCCATCTGGTCCTCGACATTTTTTGGTGTAGGACGGTTTCTCCGATTTTTGAAATTCATTCCATTGAGCGTTAATGGAGCGTTCCAAGCCACTCCGTTCTTCATGAACATTGTTTTTTGAAATTTCGTCGAAAATCAATCTTTGTACAAATGTTGTGTCGGCGTCGGCTAGTACTCTTTTCGCCTGGCTAATTCTTGGTGTTATTAGAACTATGTCATCAGCAAAGCGTAGATGGTGTAATTGCCGACCATCGATTTTCACTCTCATTTTGTCCCAATCCAATGTTTGCATGATAATCTGTAAGACCGTAGTAAATAATTTTGATAAAATGGGATCACCTTGCCTAACCCATCCTTTTACATTGACTATATTTAGAGTGGGAAGAAGATACATTGAGTAAGGTGGTCCTATCTTCTTTGACTGCTTCCATTTTAACTTGGTCAAAAGCTTTCATTGAATCAATGAAGGTGAGACCGAGTGGTCTTTTGCACTCTCGCGATACTTCATTGAGTCTTGTTACGATGTCGGAGTGGTTCATGGTACTGAATCTTTTTAGAAGCCTTGGTTTACCACATGGCTGTCCTTCATTTAGTGTCTTGTCAATCGTCATTTGAGGGCGATTGAACTGAAGGGTTTATAGCCGACGGACAGGAGATAGATTGCGCTGTAGCTGTCACAATCCTGGAAATCACCCGTTTTGATCAATAACACGGTCTTGATAATCTTCTGAGTAGGAGCCTTGCATTCTGACAGGTGACATGTGAAGAGACCAGCTAGTGTTTTTGTGAGAAATGGCGGAAGGTTTTTCAGGTGATCTGATCTTATCCTGTTCGGACCTGGTGCTGTTTCATTTTCCATCATCGAAATACCATACCGGATTTTGGAAGGGAGAACCGGTGGGCCGACATGTCCATTCTCCCTTATTTCATATGAGGGCAATAGGAGGTAGCCATTGAAGAGATCCAAGTTGTAATCGTGGATGATTTTCTTCATTGTCTTACTGGAAGTTGGAACTGTTCAGTCTGGGTATTGGAGTGTAATCATCTTGGTCTTGTAATTGGCGATGTTTCGGTGGGTTTGGGAATGTTTTTCACTGGATGGGCAGCTTCAGCCATAACTGCTGTTTATCGCTCTTTATGATTTCCTTTTATCGCCTTTCAACATTGTTATGCAAGTCCGAATGTAAGTTACATATCTAAAATAGCAGAAAAAAATCTGTCTTTTAGGATGATATTCAATTCAGATACCAAAAAATGAAACTGCTTGAAAAGGAAGTGGAAAATCCGGAAAGTCAGAAACGGAATCGTTTTGGCCACCATCTCTTATTTATATTAGATTGTCTAAAAAGAAATCAATGTTACTTTTATTGTGAGAGTTTTAAAGGGCAAAAGGTTTTAATCGGTCGACTTCTTTTCGTTAGAAATCTTTGTGTGCGCATAGTGGAGTAGACCTTTATGCGGTATTCTTATGCTTTTCAAAGTTACTTGACACTTTTTTAGTCTTCCCAAAGCAGCTTTCTAATTGGTTATGTTCCATTGGCTGCAAATAGGTTATAAGATTACGGAAGCAGCTAGAAATGTAGGCAGAGACTCGTTATACAAAAATTTATGCAGCGGCCAGACTAATGGTGAAAAGATGGTGCCAGAAGTTTCGGACGGAAAATAAGTCGCTCATAGACAAGAAATGGGTAGGTAAAACGTTGGCAAGGATAAATTTGTTTCATAACTTCGAAAGTTGATCTTTGAAATGTAGAAATACGGCTGTTTCTAAATACTTAAAGTCGTCGGAGAAAGTCAGAAAGCTTGAAAGGTGGCGTCCGCTTAACTATGACGATGCAGGTGTACTGTAATGGATTCAACGACAGTTTTTCCTTGAGAGAATGAAGTGATTGCTAAAAAGAAAAAAAGAGATTTTATACAAAGACAATGAATGCTGTATGCGTACAATTGATAATTTTGATAGTCCGTAAAATAACAGCTTTTTTCACCTTAATGAAGCGATTTCTTCGGAAGATTTGTGCCATAATCTATAACGTGAAATGAATACAAAATCAAAGCATGTGCTCGGTCATTCGTACGAGCACCGTATTGCCAGACGACAACGTTCCTCCACATGTTTCGCTAATGGTCTTCAAAAGATGAAAGAACGAAAGTATGGCGCACTCAGCGTAGCCTTCGGGTCTTCTTTTCTTCACTTTTAAAGTATCGAAACAACTACATCTGAAAGCGATTAGTTCATCAATGCGGTGTCGGAGATGTTTCCGTGATTCCACAAACTTCGAAAATTTCTTCAGCTTTCAACTCATATTGATACTGCACATTGCCCATGTTGACGATAAAAGCATAGTGTGGGCCTACTCATGGAGTGAAATATTCTTACCTAAGTTGTAACACAATATTCGCTGTATTTACTCGTCCCACGTTTTATTATAGGTATTTTTTCATGTAACATCCTGCTACAGTGTTTCTTTGAATTGGGCTATTTTTGGTACATCATCCGTCTATGGTGGATAGGGCACGTGTAGCGCAGTGGTCGGAAGTGCTATGCAATAGACATGGGATCGATCCACGCGCCCAGGCTCACCAAGCCTTCCATCCTTCAGAGGCCGACAAATTGGTGTCAGACTTGTCCGGGAAGATAGCAGCACTGGCTCGATACATCGGTAGGCCACTGCGAGTAATAAAGGCAAAATGTGTATTCAATCACCTCCAACGATGCATAATGAAGTCGAATGCATGGCGCATACCTCAGGATTTATCAACGTCGAGAGCTTTATCCGTTATTTTTTTTCTATGGTGGATAGCAGAAGCATTATCATACTCGACTCATATTGATACCTTTTCATACAGAGATACCTTTTCGAGGTTGCTACCATTGGGGAAGATTACGAGAATGTAAAAAGGTTAAAATTACTAGAAATACATTGTCGATTCGAAGTTTTATTTCGATTACATGACCTATCACCACTTGTGTCACCCTGTTCGGACCCCACCACTCCTTGCATTCGATTCGTTTTCTCGTATCCATCATCCACGAAGATTTTCGAACTTTTACTGTGTGTTACTGTATGTGTGGTATCTTCGGCTTCTTCTTGACGGTTTTCCTTTCGTCACGAATGTCAGTGAATGCTGGTCGGGGTATTTCTTCTTGAAATTTTGAGATAGCCATGCTAGTGCGTTCCCAGATAGAGTAAAGAGGATCAGTTAGTCCCAGACAAGTCCGGAACTAATTTCCCGGCTCTGGATGGATGTGGGGCTTGGTGAGCCTGTAATGGGTCGAAGGAGCGGTTGGGTAGGTTGGGCTGTTCGCATAATGAACGGAACCATTACCAGTGCGTCACCCGCTCCTTGTCCGCTCTCGTACCAATTTTTATTCTCTTATTATCTTCGTAGTGTTGTGCTTGTACCATAGTAATGTGTTAATGCGCCTTAACGCTGATGATCAAAAATTTGTTCACGAAAATACCATTTCTATCGTTCTGTTCGTACATTCTACCCAAATCACTCATATAAGAAAGCTTAGAATATTCATATTACATAAGAGACAAACAAACATGAGAGACATATTCTTTACTCAGATTGCATTTGCTGACCGATCCAAATTTGGGAAGGGTACAAGTTTTCACTTCATACAAGATGGTGTGCATGTAGTTCAGTGACTAGAGGTGCGTTACAAGGTGTCCGTTCCATCCTAGGCTGCGCCTTTTACTCACCAAATCCACAATCTCCCTGAGGTCGGTCAATTTGCACCATGCTTTTGAGGCTAAAAACATTGACGTGATACATCGATAGGTCCCTACAAGTCATAATATGGACCAGATATGCATTTAATCGTCTCTAAGCTGTAAAGAATCGGATGCGTAGGCAAATTCCTAAAGGACTGAACAGTGCTGGGGTCTTTAAAAAAAATTATACAGCTTGTCCTCGATATTCTTGCTGTGCTAACACGAGGTGTTACCCTATTCTTTATTTCTTTAAAGCTGACGTTTCGGGAGTATCTCTTTCATCAGAGTATGGAAGGGTATATTGATACGGAATTTACTACGCTAAACGCATCAATAACACAAACACAAAAATGAGAATTGAAATGGCTACCACATTATCAGCAGCTTCTCGAAAAAACCACCATTTTTACATGCTCTCCACTGCGGAAGCACAACAAAGGATTTGCATGATGGTCTATGACTACACCACCCGAGACCAGGAATCGATGGGAAGGTGCGGGACGAGATCACGTGTTATCTGTGGACATTCTTCTTTGCTATTCATTCTCGGATTATTAGCATTTATCCAGAAAGTTTCAAGTTTGTGCGTTGGTGTTTGTGCATCCATTTCGAGCATAGTTACTTTTGTACCAAAATCGTCTTCCCCATTTGAACGGATACATAAAGGTCTGCCCAGTTCATCATTAATCGTCACAAGTATTACAAGAGATCAGGTATATCGTACTTGAACTCATGCAGTCACCGTTCCTGCCGTAAGGGGAAATTACGCAGCTCTGTGCCTTACATAGGCGGGCAAATAGGCTGTTACGAACTTACTGACGACAATTAGTACCCGGCGGTGTTTCCACTATCGCAACCGATTCCTCTAGAACTGCCATTCTTAAGCGTTGTTTGGTAGCTACCCTTACTCCATCGCCAGCAAAAGGCAAGATAAATGGTATTTTGTTTTGGCCAATCTTTCGTTTTCAGGGGGTCGCTTTTCTTCTAAACTTATCTCGTTGAGTTACTATTTCGTAGCTATTAGAGATTGCTATTTGCCGAGCGAAGTTGCGCGATTCCTCCTTTAGTTCCCTCTTCGTGAACACAGAGATGGATGTTCGAAACATATTTCTCGCAAGCGCCTTATGTGCGAAGGGTGGGAAGAGCGGAGCTTTTATATATATATA
>MQTX01000099.1:679107-691631 GCA_009735665.1 Angiostrongylus cantonensis
CTGAGAATGATCTCGAGCCCATAGCCTCCAGTCTACCTCATAATGGAAACTGGAAACCGATGTATTTTTCGCATGACTCTCCTATAGGTTTTCGTCTTCAAGTCTATCCTCTTGCTTACTCCACCCTAGGTCTATCCACAATCTCTCATCAACCATTGAAGTTTTAAGATTATGTGTAGAAGAAGATCTCTCTTTTTAGATAATATTTGCCAAATGTTCTTAAATACACCTAACTTTGCATAATGATCCTTGTATATATCTAATAACGCTTCTCACTGAAGCGTGTTTGTTAAAACTTACAAATTAATGATCAGCTGATAACCTTGCTAGTTGAAAACTCTGTTTCTGTGGATTGACCTGTCAAGAATTCACGGAAAAGATACTTCTAGATACAATTCTAGGTTTATCTAAATTCAGTGACGTAATGCTCAACCAAATCATGCTCTTCACTCAATAGTACTGCAACAGCTTAGCTGTTACGTCGTCCTCGATCGATTAGCCAACTAATCGCCATTGATACGATGCTATCATGGGAATCGCTGCTGTTTGAGAGAAATTCGAGCCATAAGATAGCAAATTTTTATGCCATCCACAAGAACTGGTGACTGCTTGTGGTGAAGATCTGAAAACGCTTCAGGCATGACTATGTAGTAATTCTAGAGGAAATCACGCTCGTTACGCATTAATCATGTCAGTGATAGAAGAAGAGAGGAATCTTCGAGCTACACTCACAAGCAAGTTGAGGACAATTGCGAATATATGAGTGGAGCGGAAGAAGTCCTGGAATCCACTCACGCGAAGAAGAGTTACCTATGCATTTATGTATGGTTCCACTTGTCATAGACACTAGCGCAGCAAGGCTTGTATAACAGCGGTGTGATGGTGCTCAAGAGTACCGATTTGATTCGACTCTTCCTTGAGCTATGCGACCCTCACATTCCTCAGTGATCGGAAAATTGGTGCCAGTGTTTGGGATAAGCTCGTACCTCCAGTGTACAAAAGATGGTACCTGCATATAATAAAGCTGTGAAGGCTTACACACGACTGGCATTCAACAGAATGCATGAAGAAGAATGACCAAAAATGCTCACGTAGCAGTCGAGCTCACACGAAAATTTGAAGGCGTTCGTGCATGGACGAGGACCAAGGAAGAAAACAGATGGAAGAAATGCTGGGATTCGCAGTATGTGATGTCATATTATGTGGGAAAAAAAATTCTGTGCGCATCGTTGCAACCGTCTACATTGATGAAGCCTTCGAGAAAATCAACTTTTCTGTTGTGTGATTGTTTAATCGCTATGATGCTCCAGTTTTCGCGAGAAAAGCAAAGTACAAGCGATTTGTGAACTCAGTAAAATCTAAATTTCTCCCTGGTAGAATAACTTTACCGCCGGCGTATTGTTAGTATAAATAAACTATAATGGACTATATTTCAGTTAGGAAAGCTCACAAAAGAACTTACAGAAGAACTATCACTTTACTTCAGAGTGGAAGCAAAATTATTTTCGACCACTCTTGCATTAGAATATTAATTTTTGGGTGAAAGTTGATGCAAGTTATTATTTATCTCAAAAGTTTATCCAGTATATCGCGCTTGGATCACTGTAGGTTAGCTATCCTACCTTGAATGAATTCTTTCTCTTTTTTGGCTAAAGCGCATTACACACATATTACTTCTAAGTTCTCCAATGTGATGTTTGCATGGTTGTGGTTGTTCTGACGAAACGCTCTATCGAAAATATTCTTCTCGTTTCCCGAGCTTACTGACTTGTTCTAGCGTCGACACCGCCGTCGTCATCTGATGCAATGAGCCAAGTCGGCGCTGTGCTAACTCAAATGGGTTGGTCATTGCCGCCAGCGCAGTTGTCAGAAGTGGGTATTACTTTTTTTTTCTAAATTATTGATGCTTGTTTATTATTGCGCATCGTTTGTTCCAGGCTGATTAATTAAACTGAAAACTAAAATCGAAATTACAATAGGTATGAATGGTCCTTAAACCCACTTACTTGGATAATTGGCTAGCCTGTCTTCACTGGGTGTGCAGGCCCAGCGTAATTCCCATTTTTTTCGAGTTTTACTTGTTTAACCAATGTGGTTGTCTACATTCCCGAGGTCAACCGGGCTGAAGTCTGCACCAAGTCGTCACCATCACAGGCAGTCACCGTCCTTGTGGATCAGAGGGAGATTTGCCACCATGCGACTAGTTTGATACCAGGACAGTGGTGGATCCTAGTATTGGTTTACTCTTAACTGGGCCTCCTGATGGAAACACCGGACTACTTCTCAGTTTGTGAGACTTTGTCGGGGGTGGGGTGTGAATCACTTCGCTGTACATCATAGCTCGATACCCAGAAGCACCTCCAAGCCACGGTGAGCCGGTAATCCTTTGGGAGGAATGGTCCTCAAAACAAAGGGAACCTCTGGATCGTTCATAAAGCCAATATTATAAGATCGTGTAACTACCATGAGCAATAAAATTTATCATAAAACTATTATTAAATTTGTGAAACGAAGTTAATCTCGTAGTGAGAGTGCTTAACTTACATCACTCACAAAAATGCTGAGAAATGAGCAAAATTTGGAATTTCAATTGGACTTGGAATCCGCGATTACAGTGTCCGAGGGCCCATCCGCTATACACTTCATCAACCGAAGTCCTTGCTTTGACTTTCTCTCACCCAGTTTTTTACTCTAACTGTGCTACCAACACCTGTCAACCAAAATGATTTAGGGAGTAAAAATTGGTATTAAACCCAGTTAAACGGAAACTGATGGCTTAGCTAGAAACATGATAGGCAAAACAAGTGGCTCAGTTAGTTTGGTGAATAGCACGTGTGGGCTTCTGGTAAGTGTAATCGTGGGTTCGAAGCTCATTTGAGGATCCGAGTTTAGCTCCGAGTTTAGCTCATATTTTCATGTTATTGTGTGAACATTAAAAACATGGTAGTCAGTTTAAAATTCATAGTGGAACTGTCGTTATTAGCTGTTTATTCTGAAAATGAAAATCTTTTTTAAGCTGTCATTTGCCATGAGCAATCTTACATCAATAACAACTGATCCACATAAACTACAAGCCCTAAAGGAAGCGCTGCTTATGGTTTGTTGGTTTTGTTTGCACAAGATAGAGGAGTGGTTCAAAAATAATGGCCGAATTTGAACAGAAATCTTGAAATGTTACGCTGTCAGCCCAACAACGACTTTATTAGTCAAAATAACAGCCATTGAAATCTACGTAGTTTTGCTTAAAAGCTTATTCATTCCGAAAGTGTAGAATTTGGATGTTCTGGATTTTTTGGAAGACACTCAATGGGTGTAATGGATGAGGTTGTGTTTCGTAGCCCAACTCGTTGCTATTAATTAGGTTTTGGAGGAACATGAAGGGCTCCATCTTGTTCGAACCACTGAGGTATTCCATTCCTGTGCAGGGTCCTATTCTCGTCGTTATGAAAAGGATGGCGAAAACGTTCTGCGTTTCTGTCATCTAGCTGTAATTTATTCAATTCAGGAAGCACCCACTTGACGGACCTCCTCACCTTCAAGACGTTTTCCAAATCATGAATGATTATGGTATCGTAGTTGTTGAGTCCCTCGAAGAAGCTCTTAAGTACTTTTTGAAGGGCATCAGCTTCAAGTGTTCGTCCTGAACTACAAATAAGCATTCATTAATTTCTTCACGAAGGCTTGACTCTTAAACACGATTCTTTGAGGAACGATTTTGCATTATCCATTCGTAAGACTTTGTATTCGGAAAGGTCATTATTTTTGAACCTACTACTTGATGGAATCCTCATAAACAAATCTTAATAGTAGTTTATTTTTCTGTAGGCGTTTCTTGTTGAGTGGATAGGCTTCTTTTATTAGCGTGAATTTAGCAATTTGCATCGGAATATCAGCTCGTATCGAAGAAAAAACAAGGTGCGGGGAAAAAGAAAGACGGAGAGGATAAGGTACGTGAAGTGTTTTCTAGTTTTTTTTTTATTGCTTTATTCATCATTTTGTTTCGTGTTCGCAGAAGAAAACGATGGAACAAGAAAAAGAAGAGAAAAAGCGAGTAAAAGTTGAAAGAAGAGAGGAACTGGTTTGTTACGCATTTGTGAAAGCAGCATTTTCGCTAATCAGAGGTTTAACAGCTGACACACTATTGTTTAGAATGCTCAAAAAAGAGTTTTGGCAGCGTCTGCTAAGGAGAAAGCGATAGAAGAGAAACGTTTGCGCTTAGAGGAGGAAAAGCGTCAAAAACTAGCCGAGAAAGCCCGGAAAGAGAAGGTAGGGCGTAATCATTTCATCAATTAATAAGTTTTTTTCGTCGTAGCAAAGATGAAATCTTAGAGTTTGTACTTATCTTCAATTTTTGACGTTTGATTTCAAATTCAGGAGGAACGTGAGAAACGCCTTGAGGAGCAGGCAGAGAGGGAACGACTTATGAGGGAAGAAAGGGAAAAACTTGCGAAAGAGGTTGGTTATTCGTTCGTCTTTGTGGTTTATCAACCACAGTAATGTTTAAACAATGGCTTTTTTAAATATATTCATGCCATAGTCTTTATTACAGTATTAGGTTTTAGGCTGCTGAGAAACAAAAAAAAGAAGAGGAGGAACGTCAACGGCTTGAACAAACTCGTATTAAAATTGTAGGTTTTGTGCGATTCACTTTTTTTTTTGTATGCCTTGTAAGCTAGCTTAAGTGCCAAACTGTCAGTCTGAGTTTGCAAAGTCAGTCTGATACTTGTGTTCTGACCTCTAATCAAATCAGGAGTTGTTTGAATGCTGCTCTGTAAATGTCTTCGATGATAGCATCCTTGTTATGTGTTAGCATGTTAAGTATTAACGTTTTCTGTATCGAATGCCTATGCATGTGAAGTTTTGTCACCTCTTTCAGGAACAAGAGAGAGCCCAGGAGTTGGAAAAACGACGACAAGCTGAACTTCGTGAGGTAGTCGGTTTGGCTCCACATTCACTCTCAAAAGTCCCAGTGTTCGCATGCTAGTTTTGTCTACACTATTTTTGCTGTATTGCTTTTTGTGATTAAAAAAAAATGCAGGAAGAGAGGAAAGCCGCCCAGTTACTGGAGCAGGAAATCCGTATGGAAGAGGTTTCTCAAAGTGATGTTACACCTGATCTCATGTTGGTGTTTGAGGTGAATATTTCAAACGAAAGAAATTCGTGTCGATACGGCTTTTCACCTGTCACGCAATAATGATCAATTGTTCGATCCTGCAGATTAGTGAGCTACACCTTGATTTACATTAACTATATTGCATGTTTAAACATGTGTATGATTCGTTTCCTACTGCGCATGAAATCATGTTGTTAATGTCTTCATCCCTTCTACGCTGCGCTCCTAAAAGTGTTGTTGAAGCGAGTGAAGAAGTCAAATATTGCTAAGTTGTAGTACTTGTCTACCTTTTTCATTATCTCGTCGGTGCCCACGCCTAATAACATGTCCATCGCACGAATTTCAATTTCATATCATTACGGATTTGTTGGTTTTCGGCTATGGACGATAATTTTCGATAAGAAAAAGACTAGAGGTTGAGAGCTTCGCGCAATTGTAGAAGAGATTGCGTGATCGCTATACTGATATGCATGGTATCTCTACCACTCCATCTGTGTTGGTTAAACCATTGAATATCAATGTGGTAAAGATTATCGGGAATCTCAGGTTCCATGGCCTTAGCCTTGAGAATTCGGAAGATTTTGTTTCCCCTGATACGGCGCACTTGAGCGAGTCTGTGGGAATCCCTCAGAACAGCATCTACATGAAGGAAGAAAGCCGTTTTTTTACCAGCTTTGCCATCTGTTTATGCACGTCTGAGTTGGTTAGCTTCGGCCACGAGGGAACAGAACGGCGATACAGCAAAGCCGATTTTGACATACCCTTACCACGATTGTGCATTCGCCCTACGTTCGTTACTGAAAATACTCAGAACTACGTCAAACTTGGGTAACTGAAGTTAATTAATGTTGGGTATTACTAAAAAGTTCTGCAAAATAGACGGTGGAAAAAATACACATCGTTTATGCCCCATCTTGATCAGTTTACCCTGTAATTTTTGGATGATCAATGACTCATCCCGTCGCCAACATGTTAACGATAGAAATTAGTTGTTGAAGTAGATGAACTGGAGTCTATAGACTAGTAGCTTGAACACATAATGGACGCGTGGAGTTTAGCTGCCCTTCCGCGTTGGAGAACCCCTAACTTCCACCCTATAATGGCTTGCTGGGTTCTTATGACAAACGAAGATTTTTTGATAACTAGAGGACTCGGGGAGTTATGAACATTAAAGGATTGTGGAAGAGACCTTGCTCTGTGGTCTTATGTGAATGAGTGGTGTGTATGTTCCTATTGACAATTCCTTATTATGGTCTATTGTACAAACACTTTGCTGTCTGCCATTTGAAAATGGATTATTAATAAGAGGTGCTGGTAAAGCGTTCAGTGCATTAAAATTAACCATCAGAAAAAGAATGACCCATGTGGAGATCAGACCACGTATGGACGTATACGTCCATATCGTGCGTTATGTGTTGACATATACCCATGTTAAATCTGATTTAGCGTAGTTAGGTCTACTACACATTGTTTATGCCCCATCTTGATCAGTTTACCCGGTAATATTTGGATGATCAATGACTCATCCCGTCGCCAACATGTTAACGATAGAAATTAGTTGTTGAAGTAGATGAACTGGAGTCTATAGACTAGTAGCTTGAACACATAATGGACGCGTGGAGTTTAGCGGCCCTTCCGCGTTGGAGAACCCCTAACTTCCACCCTATAATGGCTTGCTGGGTTCTTATGACAAACGAAGATTTTTTGATAACTAGAGGACTCGGGGAGTTATGAACATTAAAGGATTGTGGAAGAGACCTTGCTCTGTGGTCTTATGTGAATGAGTGGTGTGTATGTTCCTATTGACAATTCCTTATTATGGTCTATTGTACAAACACTTTGCTGTCTGCCATTTGAAAATGGATTATTAATAAGAGGTGCTGGTAAAGCGTTCAGTGCATTAAAATTAACCATCAGAAAAAGAATGACCCATGTGGAGATCAGACCACGTATGGACGTATACGTCCATATCGTGCGTTATGTGTTGACATATACCCATGTTAAATCTGATTTAGCGTAGTTAGGTCTAGAAGAAAAGAACTAGTTGAATAACAGTACACTTTGGCTCATTACCGAATTATGATAACTAAATGAAATTGTGAACAGCGTTTAACCCAACCAAAAATATGAAAACAATATTTTGAGGATATATGCTGCTCATCAATTCATGGGATTTCTGGCTGATTTTCTCCATTGTTAAATCAACATTCAAGTTAGCGGCAACACTATCGATAAATTTTTATTTGACCGGAATAATATGGGCTTTTTATATGCAATTATTATTGATGTGGCAAATATTCATCCTGGTTTTCGCGTTTGGTTACAACACCTTCAAGAATCTTTTAGCTGTTCAAAGATCTTTGTGTTACAGGAGGAAGAACAGGCTGAATCAAAGCGATTGAAGAAACAAGAGGAGCAGGTTGCTGCAGTACGGGCAGCTAACCTTGCAGCCCAAGCTCAACGAATGCATTCCACTCCGGCCAGCAATGCGACTAGAACCACACCCTCTCACAATATTTCTATGAACGCTACTGCTGAGAAGAAACCACAACCTATGGTCACACCGAAACAACAAAGTAAGATTAAAAAAATGGTTGCTTCAATCAGTTCTTAGACCAGTGCTGTACTCTATTTTACTTAAATTATTCGACATGGTGCGCCTCGACTTCAATGCCGCAGAACCCGAAAATAAACTCACCCGCTCAAAAAGATTCAACGAATGAATGAAAGGGGGATTTTTCAGCTGTTATGTTTTCAGAGTCCCAAATAATTAATTTTCCTCCGCTTGTTTTCGTAGAGGTTCGTGTTTTTAACAGCAAAGCGATTGAACAAGAGAGGATTTCGTCCATGGGGAAGTCTCTGAATGCATCGTTGACGTTGTCTAGTGCTAAGCTTACATTTAAAAAAAGCTTTAAGAATTTCTATTTTCTCACTTCCTTCGAGAATTTCTATGACCAAACATAATTAGAATTACAATAATATTTACGAGAAATGTATATTCTTTAAAAGTGACAGAATAGAGCCTTTCTGTTTATGATTCTTCAACTCCTCAACGTCATAGTTATCGCCAAATTACCAGCTGCTGTTGAGAAACACGTCCTCTACAGGATAAAGAATAGATGATAAAGCTCTCGGCGTTGGTCAATCGTTGAGGGATGCGCCATGTATCCGACTTCACCAACCATTGTTGGAGGTGACTGAATGCATATGAAATAAAAGTGGATGGATATTTGGTACCACCTGTTCTCTCTTCCGAAATCCGACATGCCATTTCGACGGTGAAAAATCGAGCAGCACCAGGTTCGGAAAGGATAAGATTAGAACATCTGAAGAACATTCCGCCAGTTCTCGTAGACACACTGACTTGGTTTTTACACGTCTGAAAGCAAGGTTCCTACTCAATGGAAGGCCAGCAAGACTGTGTTATTGTTCAAGAAGGGCGATCTACACGATATCGGCAACATTCGCCCACTCTGTTTGCTGTCTGTCGTCTACAAACTTTTCACTCGAGTCATCCTGGATAGGATTGACCATAACACTGGACCAAGGACAGCCATGTGAGCAAGCAGGGCTTCGAAAAGGATTTAGTACGATGGACCACAACCACACAATAGCAAGGCTCATTGAAGTATCGTGAGAGTACAAAAGACCGCACTGTCGCACTTTTATCGTTTTCAAGAAGGCCTTTGACTCAATTGAGATAGAAGCAGTCATTGAAGCCCTTGCTAGCTAAGGACTCCCTACTCAATACATAAAGATTCTTCATGAGCTGTACAAAAATTTTGCAAAGAAGATATCACCATTTACCAACGATATTAACATTGACGTCAAAAGAAGGGTTAGGTAAGACGATACCATCTCGCCAAAATTATTTACTGCCATCCTCCAGAACGTCGTGCGAACATTGAAATGGGAAAATATGGGTGTGGAAATCGATGGTCGGCAGTTACATCACCTTCGCTTTGCTGATGACATCGTCCTTATAACACCAGACATTAGCCAAGAGAAACGCATGATTGCCGACTTTAATAAAGCCTGTCGAAAGTTTGGTCTTCGACTAAATCTCAAAAAAACGATGTTTATGAAGAACGGGTCGGTTTCGTTTGCCCCATTCACGCTCAACGGAACGAACATCTCCGAATGCTCCAGTTATGTCTGTCTAGGTCGGGAAATCAATATGATGAACGACTTAGCTCGAGAGCTGAGCAGAAAGAAACGAGCGACTTGGGGAGCTTTCAAGAGCATTGAGGATGTAGTGAAGAGAACAAAGAACACCCGACTCCGTGCCCACCTTTTCGACTCAACAGTTCTTCCTGCCCTAACGTATGCGTCAGAAACCTGGTCGCTACGCAAGCAGGATGAAAGATCACTCAGCGTTATCGAACGCGCAGTCGAAAGGACAATGCTAGGAGTATCCCGTTTCACACAAGTAAGGGATGTGGTCCGAAGCTCCGACCTACGTCAACGATCAAAAGTTAAAGATGCCGTTCTATACGCCAAACAGGCGAAGATAAGGTGAGTCGGGCACGTAATGCGTATAAATGATAACCGATGGACAAGAGCCGTTAGTGACTGGATTCATCAGAATGTCTAACGTTCTGCAGGAAGACCACCGACCCGATGGTCAGAGCTCTTCAAGAAGAGCCTAGAAGGAAGATATGATGCTCGACGAGTCCCTAGAGCGAGCAGAACCCATTGGGCTACTCTTGCACGCGACAGGGAAAAATGGAGGATTTACTGGTGCCCGCTCGAGTCACTCGACGATCAACCGGACCACAGGTGATACAGGTGACTGAATGCATATCTAGCCTTTACAATGACTTGGGGTGGCCCACTGATGCATCGGTCCAGTGCTGCTATCCTCCTAAACATGTGTGATACCAAATTGCCAACCCCGGAAGAATGGAAGGCTTGGTGATCCTGGAGCTCTTTGATCGTTCCCATGTGTATCCCAGGGCACTTCCGACCACTGCGCCACACATATTCTCTACAGAGTGCTGCAAAATCTGAGGATTTCATGTAAGGTGATACCTAGTGAAACATTTTTCGCACTATTCACAAACAGATTTTCTGCGCAGAGCTAGATGATGGTCTTGCAGTTAGAGCGACAAAAAATGCATAAAGATGTTATTATCGTTGTATACCACTTTGCTTCCTGTAATATGCACAGTTAATTACCAGCTGACCCAAGATTGCCTCACGTTTTCTTTTAAAAGAGCTGACTTGCAGCTCATCGTCACAGAGACAAAAATATATTTAAGAATTAACTTTATGACCTATTAACTAGCCATCGGTGTATACTCTCACACTCTGTACCGCACTCACGTAGTATCGAGTCTGATCTTCATTCTGAACACTTATATTCCAGATACCGCTTCAGTTGGGTATTCGGTCTCACAACAATCGAACATGGTCCGCAGTCCTGTTACGTCTGTGATCCATTCTAGTCCTCAAAATGCAAATTCTAGCGCTTATGGATTACCTGTGAGTGTTCTCTATGACTATACGCTTAGCGTTTTCTGTATTTGTGTGTACTTGTTTCGTAAAACCTCTATGGTTTAGAGTAGCCACAGTGGTAGTTGTGGTGCAACGATGTCGCCGCAATGTATGATGTCCATGACACCACCCCAGAGAAGCCCTGTTGTTCATCAGCAACAGGTAAGGATTCGCTCCAGTCTGCGAACACGTCTTAGAGCTCTTTTTTCATATTTAGACCTTCCCATCCTTGTTACACGTCATTCCATTCTATCTCTGGAAAAATTTTTTAGGTGGTGCAGTCCCCTCAACAATATCAATCAGTACAATCCCCTTTATCCTCTGGGCAGCAAAATACTGCGTAGGTTTTTTTGAAAGGAACGCAGTTAGTTACAAACGTAACTGTTGCTTATCTTAACTGCATCAGTTGACTCCATTCCAGAGTGAATCGGAATCCTTCAGTACAAGCAGTTCAGTATTCACAACCATCTAGTCAACATCCGTCTCCCACCGCTTTCAATCAGGTGGATAACAGTTGGTTTTTTTTATTAAGTGGATCAGTGACAGTGATATGGAGTTAAGTGTATTCATGCTTTTCATTTAGAAAGGTCCGTCTTTCATGCAACCGCAGTCGCATGAATCGCCTCATCAAAATAGTTACGGTTTTGGGATGCAACAATATCAGAGACAGCAGCAGCTCCATCACCAGCAGCAGCAACAGCACCAAAACCAACAACAGCAACATCAGCGCCTTCAACAGCAACAGCAACAACAGCAACAGCAGCGGGACGAACAATCTCACATGCAAAACCAACCTGTGCATCGTCAACCACATGTGCAACAGTCAATACCGTTGAATCAGCCTATGCGACAGCCACCTCAATCAACACTGCCACAATGGTCGATAACAGAACAGCCCATGCAAGTTCAGCGCCAATCCCAGCAGTTACAGCAACATCGTCAGTCGTTGCACCACCAACAAATACAGCTGGAGCAGCAGCAGCAGTCAGCTTGTGTTGTATGTTTGTTCAGTTATCTAGACAGTTCTCTATGTAAATACGTACACTGGACAGTCAACGAAAGAGTTTTTGAATCATTGGCCCTAATTTTTATTAGGGGATGGTCTCCTAAAGTTTGATGCTTTAAGGTATACCTGCCGTGAATATTAAGACTATGCAAGGGCAACAGGGTTATCCCAGTAATGTTTCAGTTACTTAAAAAAAGATGAAGCTGTTGGCACTGATCAACCCTATAGAGATGCGCCATGCATTCGACTTCATTAAGTGTCGTTGGTGGTGACTGAATGCATACCTGGTCTTTACAAAGACTCGCGGCGGTCTACTGATGTATCGAACTAGTACCCAGGATCGACTTTCTATTAACCTCGGCATTGAATTGTGAATTCGTCGTTTTCTGTCTTAGCAATCGCGAGGTTGTTAAACAGCATGCGTTTACTTCCATACAATAACACACACAACACAATCGTAGCTGACGTTTCGGCAGAATTGCCTTCTTCAGAGGTTGGAAAGGTACACCAATACACAACTTACTAGGTCAAACACTTCAACAAAAACAGAAAGATGAAAATCTGACCGATAATTACAAGATCTACGGCTTCTCGAAAAAACCCACCGCTTTTTCCCCAGTCCTCCACCGAGAAAGAACAGCCGCTCAGAGTCGCATATGGCTGACGACAGCAGCACCCCCGTCAACGATCGATGCGAAGGTAAAGGGCGAGATCACGCGTGATCTCGGGACATTCCTCCTTGCTATTCATTGTAGGATTTTTGGCATTTATCCAAAAAGCCTCGAGGAGCTTGCGCGTTGGTGTTTTGATGTCGCGTGCGAGAATAGCGACTTTTATATCAAAATCGTCTCCGCTATGCTTTTATATCCTATGCGTCCCTAGTGGCGTGCCTTGTCTTGCTTTTCGTTT
>MQTX01000099.1:691881-797852 GCA_009735665.1 Angiostrongylus cantonensis
CGATAATTACAAGATCTACGGCTTCTCGAAAAACCCACCGCTTTTTCCCCAGTCCTCCACCGAGAAAGAACAGCCGCTCAGAGTCGCATATGGCTGACGACAGCAGCACCCCCGTCAACGATCGATGCGAAGGTAAAGGGCGAGATCACGCGTGATCTCGGGACATTCCTCCTTGCTATTCATTGTAGGATTTTTGGCATTTATCCAAAAAGCCTCGAGGAGCTTGCGCGTTGGTGTTTTGATGTCGCGTGCGAGAATAGCGACTTTTATATCAAAATCGTCTCCGCTATGCTTTTATATCCTATGCGTCCCTAGTGGCGTGCCTTGTCTTGCTTTTCGTTTACCATCTAGGTGTTCCTTTATGCGGATACATAAAGGTCTCCCCGTTTCGCCAATATATTCGTCACCGCAAGTACCACAAGAGGTCAGGTATATCGCACCTGAACTCATGCAGTCACCGTCCCTGCCATAAGGGCAGATTACGAAATTTTGTGTTTCACATAAACGATCATATAGGGGGTTACGAACTAACTGACGACGAAGAGTATTCTGTGGTATTTCAATTATCGCTACCGATTCCTCTAGATCTGCTCTTCTTAAGCATCGCTTCATCGCTGCACTTATTTAATCGCTAATGAAGGGCAAGATAAACGGGACTTTGTTTTGGCCAAACCGTTCCTTTTGGAGCGTCGCTCTCCCTTAAGCATCGTTTAACAGCTTCGATTACTCCATCGCTAATAAAAGGCAACATAGACGGCACTTTCTTTTGGCGATGTGTTTCGCTTGGTCGCCTCGCTCTTCTTCTAAACTTATCTCGTCGGGTTACGATTTCGTAGCCATTGGAGATATTTGCCAAGCGCGATTCTTCCTTTAGTTCCGTACTTGTGCACACAGAGGTGGCTGTTTGAAGCATGTTTCTCACAAGCGTCTTCAAGCGAACCGAAAGACAATTGGCTCTCGTTTTTAAACGTTTAAATTAACTTATCGAGTAGCGGTTACATGACAAAGTGGTACCGAAAACCAAGTAACTAAAACATCCTAGTTCATTCCCTTTCTTCCCACCCTTCACACACAAAGAGGGCGCTTGTGAGAAACATGCTTAGAGTCGCATATGCCGCTCAGAGTCGCATATCGTTGAAGAAGGCGATGCTGCCGAAACGTCAGCTATGATTGTGTTGTATGTGTGTTATTGTATGGAAGTAAACGTATGCAGTTTAACAGCCTTGCGATTGCTGAGAGAGAAAACGACGAATTCATATCGAATTAGTGTTACTATCCTCTAAAGCAAGTCTGGTATCAATTTTCCGACTCGGGACGGATGGAAGGCTTTGTGGACATGGAGGGCAGGGATCGAGCCCATGTGTTTTACGAGGCGTTTTCCACCACTGCGCTAGACGCGCGGCTCTCAAGTTACTAGTAGCTATATATGTGGTTAGTTCCACCTGATTTCTCGAACTGCTCAGATGTAAATGCAAACATGCGAAGGAATCGACCAATATTGTGATGGTATAAGAGGCTGCTTTTACTCCTTAGTGACGAGACTGTTTTTTCAACAATCAGAATGTTGTACAGGGGAGACTTAGGGCGCATGTGGCGCAGTGGTCGGAGGTGCCCTGAAGCACACACGTGAAGTTGATCTTCGCGTCCATGTCCCACCAAGCCTTCCATCCCTCCAGAGTCAGTAAATTGGAACCAGACTTGTCTGGAAGAATACCAGCACTGGCTGGATACTTCAGTAGGCCACCACGAGTCATTGTAAAGTCCAATTGATGAAGTCGAATGCGTGGCGCACCCCCAGGGATTGATCAACGCCGAGAGCTTTATCCTTTTTATCCTTTAGAGGAGACTTTGTTTTACCACATTAGTCACATACATATAATTTTTTGGACCACTTTTTTTTCTGAACTTGAACATGTTTAGAGTTGAAGCTTTCGTTTTAAAAAACTGGCAACGAAACTAAGATCCGTGAAATTTCTAAAATTTCCTACTGAAGAGCGGCAGCCGCAGATGTAAACAGTACATTGACGAACATCATTCGTGTGTTGCTAGGCGAAATCACGTTTGTTCATTTCCTTTAGAGGTTACGTCGCGACGTTAAGGTTAATTCACACGTTAGGCGGGTTATGCGTTGCTTTATCACTATTTATGTGTTTCTATCTATTCGCTTGTGTCATGGTAGCAATATCATTCTATTCCCGATATTTTCACTGCGATGAATTATAAAAAGATTGCTAGACAACTAGCTGAGAGACAGGCAAAGCGAAAGACCCGCGTGGTATGGTGGTGAAAGCGTTACTCCCCGGGAAGGAGAATAGCGCGTTCGTTTCCCATTGCAGACACCTGCGGTCCGGAGTTTTGCAAATATCTCAGCATCATTCAAATTATATTTCGCAATATACGCTGCCATTAAAAGAGTAGGCAGTAAATAATAAGTTACAATTGTGAATATAAGTACAGTCTCAGCTTAGCTGGGTTCGTTTCCGATTTGGGATCCTCAGATCAGTCCCGCTAACGGGCCATCCATTGCTGATGGCAGAGATCGATAGAACTAGCTGAGAGACAGGAGAAACGAAGGACCCGCATGGTGTGGTGGTGAAAATGTTACTCCCCGGAAAGGACAATAGGGCATTCGTTCTCCACCGCAGACACCTGCGGTCCGGAGTTTTTCAAATATCTCAGCATCACTGCAGTTAAAAAGATTGCGTTTTAGCCTGGACAGTATCAAAACCAGATGTGTCAGCAACAATTGACAGAACAGCAGCGTCTAATGCTACAGCAGCAACGAGTGCGAGAAATGTACATGCTCCAACACCAACACCAGCAGTTGGCGCTACAGAGGCAACAACAACAGCAGCAGTTCACCATGCAGACCCAGGACCACCGTGCGTTACCAATGTTACAGCAGCAGTCAGCGTACCAGAATGATGCGGTAGGTGGTCTTTTCTAGATAATAAAAACCTGAGGAGGTCGTTTTATGTAGCGCATCTGTTGTATATTGAGATCATAGACGATGGGCAAATGATTTTTTCGCAGAGGTGAAAAAGCTTGGCAGTGGATCACGAAATCGCATGACAGTTAAGTGATGGGAGTACGTGTTTTAACGCTCTGTTGCACTGTTTATTTTTCGTTAGCTGTCGATAGTTTCCTCATTACTGGACTATTTGAGGCCTATGGATTACTTGATCGTTTGTTTCGTCACATTCTTGTTGAGCCAAACGTTTCATTCCAATGGTATCGGCAAAGTATTACCATACTTGTTTTGGAACAGCTCGTGAACTGCCTCCAGTTATTGTCTGGGAGCACTCTAACAGAAATCTCTCAGAACTATGTGAGATATCGACTCGATCTGAATTCGATCAAATTTTTGGAAGAGACAAAATCATCAAGTTTCAGCCAAATTCCATGTGAAAAATTTGAAGACTATGAGAATGAGGGGTGAGAAGAACGAATTGAATGAAAGAATTGCTGAATTTTGCACAATATATGAAATAGGATCATGTAAATAAATGAACAACTGCGTGGTACAAAGTAACATGCAAACGGTACAATTTGGAAGAGAACGTCCGAGCTTTCACTAAGTTGTACCAATTGGAATAACAACATTTAGAGTATGAAGAATTTTGCCTGTGAGTTAGCATCTTTCTTATTGGGTATTCATACATTTCTGAAAACATTTCTCGTCTCTTCAACTGCGAAGACTAATTCAAGTGGGAGATTTTGTTAAATAGGATGCGACGATAGCTCGCAATGGTGTTTGCAATTACGTTTGAAATTCTAAAATTTTAACTCCACGTACAGTTCTATTTGAAATTCAAAACTTTTCAAGCACTCTGGTTACCGGGAAGTTATCGGCAATTATCACAATTGAAAATTAGGCGGTAGAGGAAATGAAAGAAGAAAGAAACAAATCGCATACATGCTTTTCTGGAACCTCAGAAAGCTAGTTGTGATTAGCAATATTGCGGGATACCTACAAATGTGACTGAGCATAATGGTAAAGGTATTTATGTTTTATACATCGCGCTTGCCTTTGAGTGCATCAGTAATCAAAATGTAATGTGGGTTAAGGCGAACATGGGTAGGTGTCCGACGTGTGCTATGTCTATCACCTATAGTACCAGTAATCGTCCAGTAGTGGCGCGAATTTCCACTGTTTTCCGTATTTCTAGAGGTTCCCAGTTAAATTTGCGATCTCGAGGAATTATAACTCCTGCAAGATATTTGTTCTTCACAACTTTTACTTTGTGGCGATCGGGTATTCATGTGTAGTTCTCCTTGCACTGCCGTCTTGGAAAACTCTTTGAACTGGGGCCAAGAAATGGGTTTTCGCGGAATAGAAATGAGGTAAGTAGGGGTGAAAACGATGGATCTCACGATTGACGTTCATTCGTTGTGCAAAGAAACTTGGACTCCTCTGAAATCTTAGAAACTTTGAGTTTTTCTGATTTTTCGTGGATGTTATGTTTTAGCGGCACCACGAAATGCAGCAACAACACATAAACCAGTATGCCCATCATCAGCCGCAGGATCGCGATCTGTTCCGCTACTAGCGGCTGGAGGCTGGTGCTGCATCCTCATCTTTCGCAGTTAATAAGGATGGCTTTAAACAGCTAGCGTTGTAGAAAACACTGGCTAGATATATCCTCGTTTCTAATGTAGATCGAAATGGGTTCTATTGTATTGTACAGTAGTGTATGGTTGGATTAGTTTGTATGTTTCACTTAAGCAAGAGCTGTCTGTATAGTTTTTCGTAAACGACTGACACTATCTCATGATTTTTTTTTGTCTAATCTCTACTACTTTTCGCTTTTTTTCTTCTCATCGTTCAACTTAGGAGTGTAATTACTATTTCAATCTGATGACGAGTACTTTGTCCTTATTTGGAACGGTGGTCTACCCACCTTGCATATAATCCTCTCCTACAACCAAAGACTTTTTTCAAGCGAAAACTGCCGCTTTAGCTTTCGTTGCAGCGTTAAGTTACTGTCCGCAAATCGTTAATTTGTGTTGATTATTACTATGGGTTTCCTTGTAGGAAGTACATGTATGTTCTCATTAGCTGTTATCTTTAAGAAAAAGCGAGACTTCGATGTTATCTGAGTATGTTTTATAATCAGGTGTATAGCAAAAGGATTTTCCGATGCGGAATATAAACTATGCTCTAATAATCTTCTTTTATATGTTATATTGGCGCGTGTAGCACAGGGGTTGAAGGCTCCTTGCAATACGCCTGCGATCAATCCCCGAGCCGAAGGCTCACCGAGCCTTTCACCCCTCCGGAATCAGCAGATTAGTACCAGACTTGTCTGCGAGGATAGCAGCATTGTGAAATCACAAATTCATTAATTCGGGAAAAGATTCATTTTCTTGTTAAATATGCAAACAAGGAGTACTTGAAGGGCATGCTTATCAGCGATTTAATTGTTGGAGATTTTGAGCCAATAGGTGAACGAAATGGTTGAAGCAAGTAGTGTCTAGAGGTTCGTCCGATGAATGTATTGGCTGAGCGAGGCTTCGTGGTCTAAATGATGCGGCTTCTGTCATGTTAAGTTTACAACCTATGGTTGTCATACAAGAGAACTGGGCTTTTTCTGATGGCCTTGTCTGGATATGGGCGTTGTAGCTTCTCAGAGACTTCATCGCTTTCGTAATGTTACTTTTCTGTTATGATCGTCTCGGCAAAACACGTCGTATTGCATGCGCGTTTCACTACACGTTGAAATTTCTTGAAAATTGAGCCAAGCTCCTGATGGTCGTCGTGGACTGCTGAAAGGCATACACAACCTTCTGCGTTCTAAAGATTCATCTCGCGAGTACGAAATCTAATGAGCCATTTTTGCACTGACCACTCTAAAAGCTTTTTCCTAGGCTTATATTTTTATGACATTTCGAGTTGCTGCCGTTGTTCCGTATCCAGTTTTGAACTCATGAGGCAAAAACATGCGATTTTTTTGCAGGTATAGCAGAGGATTACCTGCTAATGTAGCCCATGCAATAGAAAGTAGGATTAAAGACTTGCTGAACAGAAGCAAGCCATCAACTTGGAGTTTGTAAATGAACACTAGATGTTTCTATCTGAGTGAGGTGTCTGTTCGAACGCACGTAATCTTATCCATGGTGTTTCTTTGGGCGATTCTCACTACACTTTCTAACTCAGTATACAAGCTCACAGAGTTGGCACTTCGTAGTGAATTCTCGAGGTGGATGCGTGGGAGATCAGTGGAAATCGTGGAAAGGCTTTGCAATGGAAATACATCTACTCAAAGGTTGTCAACAGAATGCTGTCCCAATACTTTAGTGGCACATTTTTGAATTGATCAATAGTGTTAAGCCTTTTGATTGAGAGAAATAATCTGAGTGGTGAAATTCTGATAGATAGCATTTTCTTCTTCGCCTTCTTCGACATAAGATCGGTATTTAGCGAAATCGTTGCTCAATCAATATTCATACAAATAGTTCATCTGAGTGACCTATGGTTCCCAAGATCGACGTTTTGTTAACCTCGGCATTGGATTATAACTGTGTCGTTTTTCGTCGTTTTCTCTCTCAGCAATCGCGAGGTTGTCAAACAGCATACATCTACTTCCGTAGAATAACACACACAACACAATCGTAGCTGACGTTTCGGCAGAATCGCCTTCTTCAGAGCCTGGAAGGTACACTAATACGCAACTTACTAGGTCAAACACTTCAACAGCACAAACAGAAAGATGAAAATTTGATCGATAATTATAATATCTACGGCTTTTCGAAAATAAACCCACCGCTTTTTTTCACCTGTCCTCCACCAAGGAAGAGCAGCCGCTGAGTCGCATATGGCTGACGATTGCAGCACCCCCCATCAACAATCGGTGCGAAGGTAAGGGGCGAGATCACGCGTGATCTCGGGACATTTCTACCTGCTATTCATTGTAGGATTTTTCGCATTTATCCAAAAAGCCTCGAGGAGTTTGCGCATTTCGCCAGTATCTCCTTCTTCAGATGAAACGTCAGCAACCGTTGTGTTGTATGCGTTTTATGTGTATGGAAGTAAACGTGTGCAGAATAACAACGCAGCGATTGAGTGAATTACCATAAAGCTCTTGTTCATTCGAAATTCCGGAGATGTGAATAGCTTTATGAATTTAATACTGCTTCATATTCTTCGTGGTAGTCTACAGTTCACGTCACATTTGCATAACTCGACCTACCACGTTGTTCGGATTGCAGTACGTTGTTCACTTGATTGTTTCCCTTAGAACCATCGTCTACGAAGGTCTTCCGATTTCCGTGTGATTTCCGCCGCCTGAGGATTTGGTCTGTTCCCTGAAAGGATGCTGCTCAAGTAGATTCTCCGTGAAATGGTGGCGAAGTTGATTTTCCATGGAAAGCTGAGATAGCTGTGTTAAGAGGTTTATAGGTCATTCCCACACAGCTACCCACTCTCGTAGGCTCTCTAGAGAAAATTGAGATAGCTGTTCCAGGGGTTTGCAGATCATTCCCACAGACAGCCACCCAGTTAAATAGATCAGAACGAACCCTTTGCAGATAAGTCTGCACACAATTTGCTATCACAGATGTGGGTGCGAGGTTTGGTTGGACTGGCGTATGACTGAAGGAGTGACCTTTGCGCGTATTACTGAACGATTTCTCTAAGCACCACGCTTCTGTTTGAATTACATTAAAACTGTGGTTCATCGTAGGTAATTCGATTACTCTTCACATAGAATAGAACACTTTGAGAAGAAAACACGCGGAAGTTAATAAGCCAAAAAATTCCACCACATAGGTTCCTCGTCTTCACATGTGAGGTCTTCAGCATTCCTACCATTACTTTCGTTGTCTTGCATCGCCATCCATGAAGTTGCTTGGATTGGTGTGGACGCGTCGGTGACTTGAGAATTTGTCACCTCCCGTATTCGTGGACAAGTTGAATGACGGCTTCGCGAGCTTTCACTTGGAATCTCTAGGTAGTTCCATCAAAGCGTCTTAGTACTTCAACACAGGAAGTTGTGGACCCCAGCATATTGGCACACGATTTCGTCTTTCAAATTAAGGTTTTTTCAGAGCAGCTGCGATGCCATGGATAACAGCAACTCCTGCGATTAACTGAATTACTGGTCAACAAAGTGGCAAGTTGCCGCATCCTAAACAAAATATCACGGAGAATGCAAGGATGACAACTGAAATCTGAGTCCCAGTTGAGAAAGCAAGTGAAAGACAATTGACAAGAATGGGCTACCGATTATTCTAATCATTATGAGAAGAAATGGAAGGATTTGGAAGAGAAGGGGTGGGGATAAAGGAGAACATGTTCAGCATTGATCAATCGCTTAGAGATGCATGTCCTCGACGTTTAAGAACCATCGTGAAAGTAAGTGAATTCATCATAGAGCGCAATGGTCACAAAGAGACGTTTCTCTCCAGCAGCACTCGAGCGGAAACGTCACAGAGGATTCGCAAGAGCCACAGGAAACCGTTAACCTGACGTCCGAGCTTGCAAAATAGTGCAGACAGGTGGTAAAAGAAGGTGTTAAAGAACGAAGCGCAGCGGTTATAGTCGAAGTTGCAGAAGCTGGGAAAAGCTTTCGCAAAGCCTGCCGAAAACTCTCAAATTACAAGACCAAGATGGCTGCACTTCAGCTTCTGGAAAGGAAAAGGGAAATCAACCACGATTACCTGAATCTCTTAAAAATCCCATCCTCCCGCCCTCGTATGAAATAAAGGAAGATGCCACGACCGACTTTCTATTAACCTCGACATTAATCAAGTAATTATTCGTATTCTTGTTGAGCAAACGCGATGCGTGATTTTATTCTTTACTCATGAACAAGCTGACGTTTCAGAGGACTTCGCCTTCCTCGGAGCCTGGAAAAGTCAAGTTAACAGCAATCTATTCCCAAGATCGACTTTCTGTTAACCTCGGCATTGATTGGTAATTCGATGTTTTATTTCAATAAGCATACACGAGGTTGTTATTATAGAATTTATTAGGACACAACCACGGATCTTCCTCATATGAAGGATCTCGAGCTGGTTAGTAGCGAGGCTACGTGGCGCGTCCCCAGGCGGCGGATAGGGGGTTAATCACGGGCCGAAAGTGACCTTTGCTTCCCTGAGACGGAGATGGATCCAACGGATGGACTCCCTGTTTCTGCTGCGCCGATTTGGCACACATTTTCTGTATTCGCTAGGCGTATTCATCCATGCGTGTGTGGGTGCGTTCTCGCTTTATGCGGATTGTATTCTACGAGTCAATTCGGCCAAAGCTTGCAATCAAGTGACAGGGAAGTATATGGGAGGCGGTTAGGAGTCGCCTCCAACAAATAAGCTCCATTTCCACTCTGGGAGAGCCTAGCAAGCTATGTTCAGAGCCCAGCAAGCTATACGTGGGTATCAAATATGCTAAACACAGTAAAAAAAATGGGCCTCATTCCTCTGGCCCCGAAAGAGCCCCCAATCTCGCAGCGCTGAGTTGGACGAGTACGGAGAGGCTACTAAAGTCTCAGGGCCAATGGAAGGTGCCTAGATCAAGAACTATGGTGACAATCTGTACCTACAATGCACGTACACTTGCATCCGAGTCCTCGATAGAGGACTTGCTCACGCAAGCAAGAATGATAAGGTACGACGTCATCGGCCTGGCCGAGACGAGACGACGCCACCCATTCAACGCTGTCTATGACACTGGAGAAGAACTGTTCCTCGGAACATGCGACAGTAGAGGAGTAGGTGGTGTCGGCATTCTCGTCAACATGAGTTTGTCCATGAACATCAATTCATTCGAATAGCTTACAACCCGAATCGGACGTTTACGATTAAAAATATGTGGATCAATACCGGCTTCGACAATCTTCGTCGTCTACGCGCAAACATAACTACGACGAAGAAGAAGTCGAAACGTACTACGTGGACTTGGAGAACTTCTACAGAGAAGACCGTACATTCCTCAAGGTCATGATGGATTGGAGATTTCAATCCCAAGATTGGACCAAGAAGATCATCTGAGGAGCGTCACATTGGGACCCACGGATTAGAATGGAACGAACAGGGTGAGCGGCTCTCTGAGTTTATCAAGGCGACCAAGACCATCCATGGTAATTCGCAATTCCAGAAGCCCCACCCTCAACGCTGGACGTGGGAATCTCCCAATGGAGAGTACCATAACAAAGTAGACGACATCATAGTAAATAGAAAGTTTTGCTTAACCGATGTCGCTGTTGTCCCAAAACTCTACACGGGATCAGACCACCGTCTCTTTCGTGCAAGATTCTATTTCTCACAGAAAGGAGAAAAAGCCTCTAAATTCAAAAACCGAAGTCCCGAACCACCACAAACTTATTCAACTCATTAGTCGGCTGTTGGGAAAATGCCGTTGTCGACAACATCGACGAGGAATACGATCGATTCATTCAACATCTTCACGTTAGCGCTATGAAAGCTGAGAGTTCGAAAGTCACCAAGAGACGTCTATCTCGAGAAACTCTCGAACTAATACGCCAGCCTGGAATGGCACGAGCTGCAGGCAACCGCGAACTAACGTCCGACCTTGCGAGACAATGCAGACAGGTGATAAAAGAAGATCTTAAAGAAAGAAAAGCAGCAGTAATGGTCGAAGCTGCAGAGGCTGGGAAAAGCATTCGCAAAGCCCGCCGAAGCTTCGCCAATTACAAGACCAAGATGATTGTACTCCGACGCCCAGACGGAACAATAACAGCGTCCAGAAAGGCAATGGAGAAAATCATCTACGGTTACTACTCATATCTCTTCGATAGCCACGTCCACCTCCCGTCTTATGAAATAAAAGAGGATGGATATGTTCTACCACCGGTTCTCCCTTCCGAAATCCGACTTGCCATTTCGTCGGTGAAAAATCGAGCAGCACCAGGTACGGACAGGATAAGATCAGAACATCTGAAGAACATTCCGCCAGTTCTCGTAAACACACTGACTTGGTTCTTTACACGTCTGAAAGCAAGGTTCCTACTCAATGGAAGGCCAGCAAGAATGTGTTATTGTTCAAGAAGGGCGACCTACACGATATCGGCAATATTCGCCCCCTCTGTTTGCTGTCTGTCGTCTACAAAATTTTCACTCCTAAACAGGATTGACAGAACACTGGACGAAGGACAGCCATGTGATCAAGCAGGGTTTCGAAAAGGATTTAGTACGATGAACCACATTTACACGATAACAAGGCTCATTGAGGTATCGCAAAAGTATAAAAGACCGCTCTGTCTCACTTTCATCGATTTACAGAAGGCCTTTGATTCAACTGAAATAGAAGTAGTCATGGAAGCCCTTAGTAGTCAAGGAATCCCTACTCAGTACATAAAGATTCTTCGTGAGCTGTGCAAAAATTTCACAACCAAAATTTCATCATTCTACAACGATATTAACTTTGACGTCAAAAGGGGAGTTAGGCAGGGCGATACAATCTCGCCAAAATTATTTACAGCCACCCTCCAGAACGTAATGCGAACGCTGGAATGGGATAATGTGGTAGTGAAAATCGATGGTGGGCAGTTGTATCACCTTCGCTTTGCTGATTATATCGTCCTTATAACACAAGACATTATACAAGCGGAACGTATGCTTGCGGACTTTGATAAAGCGTGTGGAATGATTGGTCTTCGACTAAATCTCAAGAAAACTATGTTCATGAAGAACGGATTGGTTTCGCGTGTCCCATTCACGCTGAACGGCACGAATATCTCCGAATGTTCATGTTATGTCTATCTAGGTCGGGGATTTAATATGTTAAACAATTTAGCTCCAGAGCTGAGCAGAAGGTAACGAGCGGCTTGGGAAGCTCTCAAGAGCATCGATGATGTAGTTAAGAGAACAAAGAACACCCGACTCCGTGCCCACTTTTTCGATTCAGCGATTCTTCCTACCCTAACGTATGCGTCACAAGCCTGGTCGCTACGTAAGCACGATGAAAGATCACTCAGCGTTATCGAACGCGCAGTCGAAAGGACGATGCTAGAAGCATCCCGTTTCACACAAGTAGGGGATGGGATCCGAAGCTCCGACCTACGTCAACGATCAAAAATTAAAGATGCCGTTCTACACGCCAAACAGGCGAAGATAAAGTGAGTCGGGCACGTAATGCGTATAAATGATAACCGATGGACAAGAGCCGTTAGTGACTGGATTCATCAGAATGTCTAACGTACTGCAGGAAGACCACCGACCCGATGGTTAGAGTTCTTCATGAAAAGCCTGGAATAAAGATATGATGCTCGTCGAGTCTCTAGAGCGAGCAGAACCCACTGGGCTAATCTTGCACGCGATAGGGAAAAATGGAGTTTTTGCTGGCTCCCACTCGAGTCACTGGACGATCAACGGGACTGCAGGTGATACAGGTGATTAGGATACAATAGTTGACGTTTTGGCTGTTTCGCCTTTTTTAGAGCCGTTTTTTCTTGCAAGTATCTTAGTTAGTTGGTGGATAGCAGCCGTACAGAGTGCTACATGGGCGAGGATGTAGGACTGCTCTCTCTGCTCTCTTCCCGTGCACACGTTGGTTGTTGTTCGAAACTTTTTTATTACAAGCGCCCTTTACATGTGAAAGGGGTGAAAGGAGAGGTAATAAACCAAAATGTTTTTAATTTGGACGTTCAGGAATGGCAGCTAATTTTCTTTCGGTTTTTCTCGTGTGAACCTGATATACTCTGACTGTTCGTTCAACAACTCGATGCATTTGTCCATTTCCTCTTGTGTTGAGCAAAGGATAAAACAGTCTATATATCTACAGCAAAGTAACGGCCCGAGATCAGTTTCTGGTGCTTCCGCTTTAGACATAAACGGGATGGCAAGATTTGGTGCCAGTCGCTGTCCCATTGCCAACCCTCTTATTTGAGCGTAATAATTTCCGGACCATCTGAAGATTGAGCAGTTCAAGCATTTTTTAAGAGTGCCATCAACTGCTCTATCTTGAAGCCATACATGTTTATTTCTCCTTCGTGCTGTGTAAGGAGTTCGAATATGGCTTGCATTGCGGAGTCATTCGACACGTTTGTATAAAGGGCGGTAATCATGTACGCGCTGTTGGGCTGCGCAGTACGTAGATGATCCAGAAACATCTGGGTATTCGTAAGATGTGCTGGAATATGTTTCAACAACTGGGTAAATATTAGGGTTGGAAACCTAAAAAAAAACATGCTATACTATCCGTTGGCCTGTCTACACAGCTAATGTTGGGTCTAACCTTAAAGAGTGATGGATCGGTGGAGGCGAGATCATCGCTGGATACTAACTTATGAGTTTTTATAAGCAAGTACAAGACGGGACATGTTGGTAAATCAACTTATAGTTGAGAGATAACTGACGGTTTTAAACCAACTGCTCCTGCCATTTTGACCCATTCGTAATTCAATTTTCAGTATTCACATTTAAATTGCTTCTCAAATGGTGGGCGACAAAGTGAAGCATTTTCACTATGTTTTTTCGTTACCTCAACATCTAACTGATGGAGAATTACGACAAACTCTCCACCCTTATCACTAACGGATAGTCTTATGTTTTTCAATCTTATCAGCTCTCGTACCTCTCGCATGCCACGTTTTTGCCCCCCAGTGAGGTTTGAGCTGTATCTTTTCGTGCGATAGTGATTAAGGATATTGAAAGTTTCATTCGTAAATATCCGAAATTTCGCATCAACTTCATTATTGGGCTCTTGTTGTCTAAAGAACGGCTGAAGAAATGGTGCTATTGGTATGGCCCCCACTTGGTGCTTTTCGCACCTATTTTGGGCTTCATCTATAGGTTTTTTGCGGAGTCTATCTTAAAGTTCATGTAACCTACATGCGAAACTACGCAAGGTTACCTTAGAAATGGGTTCAGATGGTGAGAAATTCGGTACCAATTCTAATAACGAGCGCGCATCGTGAGGGAGAGTCATGCCTTCTAACACGGCTAGCCTTGAATTTTCTTGCACACTATTTATCCTACTGTAACCTATTTGATGTTCGTTAGCGGTATTTCTTTGTGCTCTTGAAGCCGTGCTATGTGATTTATTCAAAAGATCTTCGAATTTTCTCCGCAAAGTTACTTTAGCATTAGACCTAATAGAGTTGCTAACAAATCAACATTGACCCGCTCACTATTCTTCTCCAGAGGCGGTTCTCCAAATACTGAGCACAAACGTTTTCCTTCATCTCGCATTTCTTCCACTTGGAGAATATCTGGTTTTGTCGGCTTCGTAGACATGTGCGTAGTATTCGTAATTTTCGATGTCCAGTACTCGGTAATTGTCCTCTGGTAGTCCGCATACATCGTGTAGTCGTCTTCGTTTGATGAAGTTCGGGACGACTCGGTGTTTTAGGCAGCGGCGGAGAAAGTGTGTTGACTGTCGAGCTGAGACGATCTTTTGTCTTAGTGAAAGCGCTTCTTTTACAAGTCAGAAGTATCGTGCTGGTACGTCTCGTAATAAATCCCACGACCGACTTTCTATTAACTTCGGCATTGATCAAATAATTCTTCGTATTCTTGTTGAACAAACGCGAGATGTTATTTTATTTGTGTATTTACGGAAAAACTGGCGTCTCGGCGGATTTCGCCTTCCTCAGAGCCTGGAAAGGTCAGGTCGACAGCAATTTTAAAGGAAGATGGATGTTTTGTTTCACCAGCCCTTCCTTCCGAAATCCAACATTCTATTTCGCGGGTGAAGAATTGAGCAACACCTGATCTGAGCACAATAGGAGAGCTGTCGGCTCTTCAGACAAGACTGCTTCATCTATTCAGGTAGTGTGAATTGCACGGTAAAAGGATAAAAGGATAAAGCTCTCGTAGATCAATCCCTGAGGGATGCGGCATGCATTCGACTTTTTACGTATCGTTGGAGGTGATACTGGGCTAATTCTGCACCATGGCTAAGCGGAACACTTACTGGCGCCCGCTTGATTTACTGGTGGGGCGGGAGGGCCCTTTATGCACTTTGCAACATTCTGGAAGCTCCGAGAGGCCCTTAATCTGGTAGTTTCTTCTTGACCGTTGTAGCGCCGAGTTGTTCTTTACGTTGGCATGATACGCATAACTGTAGAATTCGTTTCGTCCACCTTTAATAGCAAATCAGAAACAAGTCTGTTTCTCATGAACATCGTCGTTATGAGATGCATTCCAATATTACTGCTTACACAACCGTTTTCGAAGTTGATTAACATTCGTACCACTTAGCTAGTGCTTGTTGTTATGAAGATCTCTGCATTGGTTTCGTTTCTTGTGGTTTCCGATCATGCTTGTTTTGCGCTTGTGGTTGTTCTCATGTATTTTACTAATTCAGCAGCTTGTCCAGCACAAATCTTGTGACCTGCTTCGTCGAGAAAAAGCTCTGGTCTCAACATAGAGACATGTAAAAGCCTCTATTCGAGTCAATTCGTATGTCTATGCATGCATTACATGCACGAAATGTATTTTAAGATGCGTAAAACCCTCGGAACATTCTGTATAAATTCTAGGAACACGAAAATGAAACCTAGGGAGACATGCCCTATTACCACATGAAATACCACGCAATATCTCAGACTGATATTTTAAGACGGGAGGAGCACTTCACACATCGATGTTGTGAGCTCAGTGGGTGCTTGGGAGTGCTGCAGTCGTCAGCCATATGCGACTCTGAGCGGCTGTTCTTCCTCGGTAGAAGACAACTGAAAAAAGCGGTTGGTTTTTTTGAGAAGCCGTAGATCTTGTAATTATCGCTCAGATTTTCATCTCTCTGTTTGTTCTATTGAAGTAAGTTGCGTATTAGTGTACCCTTCCAGGCTCTGAAGAAGGCGATTCTGCCGAAACGTCAACTACGATTGTGTTGTATGTGTGTTATTGTATGGAAGTAAACGTATGCTGTTTAACAACCTCGCGAAAAGTTTCTAAAGATATTAGGATTCTAATTATGCTCAAGACAGTTCGGAGTGCTTTTATTAAATCAAGCATTACATCACAGGCACATCATGACTGTAGCACTTTTCTCGAATCCAAAGACCAAGAGCTCACCGAGCGCGCAGTGCTTTCCCCTTTTCCAACAGAGACGAAGGGTTTTCCTGGCTTGAAAAAAAAGAGCGAATGGGCATACACCTATCTTCGAAATCCGAAGCGATGAAGAGAAGTCATAAATGTCGAGTACTAACCACTTTTTTTGTAGGGATTTGGAAGATCTTCATGTTAATGATTTTATAAGTCATTTCTATGCTTAGCAGCAAACTTCATTCCTTCGCAAAAGTACATAGTGACGGAAGAGGAGACGAGTTGTGGACAAGAGTAAGAGTGGCGAAGCGATTTAAGTCTCTTAATGTTTAATTTTTTATTTACTGGTTATCATTTTTTTATTTACTGCATATCATTTATTTCACGGCACGTTATTATGTGAGACACGATCACGGCGATGCTGAGATATGAGCAATACTCAGATCTTAGAGCGAATTCCCCTCCCCCCACCACATCCGGCCTGAGGTCCAAGTTTTGCAAATCTCCCAACATCATTTTGGTCATCTCAATCCTTTATTTCCATATTTTGCAATTCTCTGTTTCCTTCAAGGCCATCTATTAGTTGATCTTTGTTGTATTAGACAACAAACTGCTATTTAGAATGACTACTTTTTGTTCTACACGGTTTAGCGGCAGAATTACAAGCTAAGATAGACGACAAAAAGTAGTATTCTTTAGTCCTAAAATATTTCTCTGCCATAGCTCTTGGGCATATTTCTAATTAGTGCAAGTCAAAGACATTTCAATTCAACTATTCATTTCCACTAAGTTTTCATCTTTTTCTTTCATAAAACGGAGAATCATCGGTTCCCACCAGTGAACAGAACTAAATAACCCTCAAACGTCCGCTTTTAAATTTTTTGTTTCTATCTAGCTGGTTTTGTTTTACGTTTAATTTGTGATTTATTCTAGAATTTGCAATTCCAAATTGAAATATCGGTACATTCATTCGAGCGGTTCTGTTTTCGCAATTTTCCGTGAAGCTCTCGTCTGCTCAAATCGTCTGTCTGTCTTCTCCTCCTCATCCGGCATGTTCATAAATTTGAGTGCTTTCACTTTAATATCGATTTCATAGAAGCAGACCATGCTTGTTCAATCCTCGTCTGGTAGATGCTCAGAAGATGATCGGAGTATATGGGCACCAGCAACGTCTCTCGAAAATGTACGCTTTCAGAATCAGAGGTGCATCTTCCCACCTTACCACAACCGGACCAAATTCGTTTTGACCCACGTTGGCTTCTTCCTCATTCGCTCACTATCCTGCCATCCGCTTCTCCAATGCGATTATCGGTGCGTGTTTCTCGCCGAGCTGAGCAACGCCTTTTTCGCTTTCATCGCCGGCTGCAGCAACGTGTGCGCGAAAAAATCGAGCGTCGCACTCGAGTATCCGGTCGAACACATCCTGCTACTTACTTTTCCAAATTATGGAATTATTTTTGAGGTTTAAAAAAAGTTTGACTAAGAGATAGCGTTGTGTTTGCTGTTCGGTCTCCTGGGACGTTCGTCTTCTCAATCTCTCCACTTCCTAAAAGAATTTCCATTTCACAAAGCTACTTTGTTGCTTTGAGAAATTGTTTCTCTCTAAAGTGATGTCGGAGTGTTTTCCCACTATCATTACAACTACTCGCTGGGTGTAGGGAATTGGAGGGAATTATGTCAACATGTGGTTTTAGCTGTCCTTTAAGATTGCTGCCGTCGGACTCCGACGCCAACCAACATTCTTTCATCATCGTGAGACCACTAAAATGAATTTGTTCATTGGATTTCCTAACTTGAAAAGTTATTGTTTTAATTTGCACTCAAATTCTCAGCAATTTTTATTGCCCGTGATGCTTCACGTTTAACTATTCCTCAATGAAATGAGCGAGTAGCTCAGTGATAATGATGCCCGTTTGGTACGGGCAAAGCCTACGTTTGACCCTACCCAAGCTCAGTGCCTCTTCTGTATTCCTGAAATGGAAAAATCTGACTTGCCTGTACCCATCCGAGTCATTCCAATTTACAAAAAGACGATTTCCTATGACGAAATATGGGAACGCGCTAGCACGGCTCTTCCAGCAGTTGAGGGGGAATTAGCTTGACTAGCCAGCCTTCAACGACATTCACGAAAAAAGCCGAAAATTTTAAAGTAGAAGCGGGGACCACATATCTGAGTGCTTTCATAGGCGATGGTAAGAGGAAACGACTCAGCGATATAGGGTCTTGTGAAATAGGGAGAAAATCTCAATATTGTTTGACAGATTGGCATAAATGATTCGTTACCACTGTTTTAACTAATTTTAATTACTTGGCGTCTACACATATGAATTTCCAAATTCTGTCTCGGCAGAATAGCGACTAATTCGGGCGATCTGTTCATTTCATTTGTTCTACACTCTGTTCAGATGCTCTTCAGCAATTTACTCAGATTGTTTGAAAAATACTTTGCTTGTTAAATAAACATTCCGAGGGTCGTGGCGCCTATATGAACTGTTCCGTCTGAGCGGCTTCGTGTAAATAACGCCTTAGCAGTGATGAGTACGTTGATGGTTTTGCTATTCTCCAACCTGCCAGTTTAGTGATTTGACTCTGCTTGCGCTGCAGTACTTATTGATCTGGTCCTTGTCAACTTTACAGGTGTACGACCATATCGGCGATGATTTCGCTAACGGCAGTTAGGTAACAACACATCGTCCTAAATGAAAACGCTGAAAGCGGAAAGATTTAGGAGCCATCACCATGGTTTTTTTTTCGGAAACTACTCATATTTTCATTTTTCAAATGAGCCTCATTCATTTCTTAATGTTCCGCTACTTATACTTTTTATGCTTTTTTCGCTATTTTTCTCATTTTTCACTTGACTACTGAGGCTTGTGCGAAGTTGGTTTAAATTTTTTCCAAAAACCAGTTGTTGCTGTGAAAGTCATGAGAACTAAGAATCCTCATTGTTTTTTGACTTATTTTATTTCTATTATCATCGATTCTATGAAATTTGCAATGACTGTACTTTGAAGAACGGCTGTAATCGGTGAAATGATATAACAAAGACGTGAAAGTTCGACAACAGCGACAGCTTCTTAATAGAACTCCATGAGTTTTATCAGAAAACGAAAAGGCGAAAAACGTAAGTGCAAGAGGACTCTTTTCCTCGTTTAGCTGACCGATGTGATGCCTGAAATAGGAAGTTTGTTCTCCTTGCTACTCGACAGTTGATGTTCCCTCTCACGTTCAATCCAGTATCGTACTCGTCGTCAGTATCAGCTTCCGGCACGGAGGAGTCGGTTGCAAATCGGCCTCACTTGCGCTTCACACACCTCCTACCATGGTGATTTCTTAACCTAGCACCCAGATTTTCTGGACCTATCTTGGACCACTTAGATGTTATTACATATGAAAATTGGGGTACTATTAATGACTAATTTTTTTTTATCCAGAGCAGATTATTTTGTTGGTTTTCAGTGAATTCTCAGTAAGAAATTATTTCGAAATGAAGACAAAACTTGGAAATGTAACCACAGTGGTACTGAGATATCTACGAAATTCTGAACCGCAGATGTGCACACTAACATGAAGTATTATGGAGTAATTTCTAGCAATTCGGCTGCTGCTTGAGGCTTTTCCTTTTATTATGAATGTCGTTGAATGCTGCTCGAGTTGATTTCCCCTTAACCCTGACATACCGTGGCCATTTGGCACCTATTTCCCGACCGCGGAGGGATAAAAAGCTTGGTGAACTCGGCGTGGGGTCAAAGAAGCACCATTCATGTGGGAATCAACATCACTAGCAATACGTTCCCCCTGCTTCATTAAGGTTCCTTGAATCACTGGGGTGTTAGAAATGAATTCAATTCACCGGAGGTGTTTGTGATCACGTTTCAGATGAAATCCTTCCACCACCTCCATTCACCTACGTCTCGGTCTTTGTTTCATTTCATCGTAAAAGTTTTTGTTTTCGGTTTATTCAATCTGTCAGAATCACATGTTCGTTCTATTTTCTGGTCTTGTCAGTTACAGCTCGTTCATCTACGCCAACCACATCGACTACAAAATCGGTTTGAAGCTAGAAATGCAGAAGAACGGTTGGCGGCGAGAAGCACTCTCTTCATTTCGCATAAAATGTACACAAAAAACGACTGGTAGATATTGCCTGAGCGATGGAAATATTTTTCAGAAGAACAAACACTGCTGGCTATGGCTAGAGAACGTCTTATTCTCCTGCTTCGGGTGCGTCGATGGCCCATTTCCTTGTCAAGTCTGAGTCAACTTTCTACTTCGTTTTCTCCTGTCTCTTAATTCGATGAGCAAAGTTCATCTACATAGTTGTTCCTCTGTCTTCGCGGAAGTAAAAGTAACTGTGGCTTCAAACGGTGGAAACCAATTTAACTAGGCTCCAGCGCAATTTTGTTTATAAAAACGAGAATCGTTTGATTAGAAGTTAAACTTTTTTTGCCAACAAAATGCATGCGTATTTATTCTGATGAAATAAAATTCTGAAAATGTCGAATTCTTCAACGACAGTTTTAACATCGGTTTAATCGATGAAGATCTTTCTCATCTACTAGTGATCGAGACGCTTTGAACAGTAGCAGTCGGTCAGCGCTAGTTCCGCAGTCCGCTAAGTGTAGTAAAAAAGGAAAGCTTACCAGCTTAACACTTTCAACTTTTGCAGCGTTAATTGTGAAATGTGTTGTCAAGCGTTGTTAAGCGAGAGGAATGTGCTTTTTCTCTTGATCATGTTTTGATTCATAAGGTGGAATTTCTGTAGAAATTCATCGATTTCGTAACAGTTTTTCGCTGTGATCGTTAAAATGTTGTAATAGATGGTTCCATACATAGACCAAAAAGCGGCAATCACAGCCTTCTTCTGATGGAAGCTAGCCTTTAGAAAGTACTTACGAGCTTTTTTCGGTGTAACCAACCGCTGTGCTGAGCGCAGTCGTTGTCTTATAGCGTCCATCTATTTTTCACCGAATATCGAACGCGATCGAGAAATAGGTGGTTTTGCTTTCCTTAAAAAAGTAAAGCGCAATGTTTTTTGGTTTTAGGCTTCTTTATGAGGTGCTCATTTACCAATTTTTTCACATTTCTTACTTGCCTTGAAGGAGATTTGTCGGCGAAAGTTCGCAGAGTGGTCGATGTCGTGTAGTTCAGTTGGTCGTTGTCAATTTCTGATGGAGAGCTACCACGTTCGACGTATCCACAGTCCTCGTCTCCTTGGAAAAACCTCTTGCAAAACCACCATCGCACCACACTGAAAGACCATCAGCAGTTCCTGAGCCAAATACGCTCCTGATGTTGCGATCTTTTCTATTAGTTTATAGTCTGTTTTGAACTCGAATAAGAAAAAAAAGATGAAGCTCTCAGCGTTGATTAATCCCATAGTGACACACCATAAATTCCACCTCATTAAGCATTGTTTTGAAGTGATTGAATGCATATTTGGCCTTCACAGTGATTCATGGTGGCCTACCGATGCGTCGAGCCAGTGCTGCTATCCTCCCAGAAAAGTCTGGTACCAATTTGCCGACTCCAGAGGTATGGAAGATTTAGTGGGCCAGCGGCGCCGGGAACGGTCCCATGCGTGTTGCACGGTGCCTGCGACCACCGCGCCACATGCGCTCTTTTTTGATTTCGAATAAGAAAAAACTGCTGAATTGGCTTTTTCTCTGCTCATCGTAGCACCTCAACGTAGACTGAGAAGTTTATATTAAAGTGGTACAAAACATAGCTACATGCGTTTACATGCGTGTATCTCAACACTCGACAGCGAATCCCGCACATGGAAAGATCGCAATTATTTTTGTATAAGACGTTTTCCCTCTCCCTTTGTATGAGACGTCTCTTCTTTTTTATCGAAATCAAGCATCTTCCTCTTTAAGTCTTAAGAATAGATATTTGCGTTAGAAGAAGACACAAGAATTATATTAATAGAGCAGAATAATATTAAATATATAAAATTTCAGAATAAATATTTTTTGGTTTCCTTTCCAAGTTTTGCAAATACGTGAGCATCGATTACGCCTGTATTCTACACTTTCCGCTTTTGTTTAGCATCCAACGTGAAGCGATGAGCCCACTGCGGACCACAACTATTCGGTACAGCCAGAGCCATCCAAGATGAATCGTTAGAGCGTTAGTTGAGTAGGAGTTCCATTCTGTGAAAATTTTCTTCAAATCTCCTTTAAATGCATTTCCTTTACCGTTTTTGATGTTTTCATAGCTTTGAGTTACTACCAAGGAATGATGTGATAAAAAAATGTTTGTATTTTGTTTTATTCTTAAATGTCCATGTCCCAATGTGGATGCGTATAGCGAAGTGGTTTCTGTGATATAGATGGGATCGATCCCTCATCTTAATCTAACCAAACCTTCCATCCCTCCGTGGTCGAGAAACTTGTATCAGACTTGTCTGATAGGATACCAGCATTGGCTCGACACATCGGTAGGTCACCATGAGCAATTGTAAAGGACAGATGTGCATTCATTCACCTTTAACGATGATTAGTGAAGTCAAATGCATGGCGCATCTCTCAGGAATTGATCAACGCCTAGAGTTTTATTCTTTAGCTTTATAGTGTGAATTTGGCGTTCAAGTGAACTAATTTTCTGCTATTTGATAGAACTGCTGAAATTTCAGTCCAATGCCCCGTAGGGCGATTTCTGTTCGGGTTTTCCTTTAAGCTTACATCATCCGTAATCTATGTTGATGTGCGATAAGCTCGGCTATAGTTAAGAAGGAATCGTTCATCTTGCTCTCGTCATCTGATTTTATTGCTTTATAACTATATATACTGGAATATAATACGTGTTGTTTAAGGTTTGAAAGAACGATAAAAATGTAATTCTACAGCCGTGTCGAACAACTCGGCTCTTGTGGCGCTGATATTTCATCGGAAACCGCTGACTAAAGCTCTATGAGAGTTCATTGCAGCGAATAGTGCTTCTCTTCGAAGTACCTGTCCTTGGGAGATCTTCTGTCGGCTAATAGTCGTCAGTGATCTGGAAACGAGCATAAGACTTGTTTGCTAAACTGTCGCAGTGTTACAAACCGATCGTCTTCAGTCATTGAGGGAGTCATGAGAAAGCAATGAGATCGCTGCTTTATTTTTTTTATTACCTTAAAGTTTCTTTTCAACTTACTTTAGTACCGCTGGAATTTTTAGATTGGTGACATTCAAAGAGAGTTTATTTCCTGCCTCATTTTCCATCTATACATCGAAATCTTTTTAAGTAAGTTGAATTCATAACAGCTTTTTATGTTACACGTAGGTTTAACGTTTTGCCTTCTATTTATTACTGCTACTTCATTAAGCTGAAGATCCTTGCAAAATGTTGCTAAAACGTAGCATGTGCTTAGAGATGGTAGATCTGCAGGAAGTGAATAATTTTTGGCTTTCCGTATTTTTTTTTCGGGATGTTCCAATATTTTGTACCACCTAATCGCCATCAAGTAGTTGGTCTGACTTCATCGACCGAACTGAGGTACTAGTCAGTCTCAGAGTTCGGTGGCCGGCCTTACTGGTTAAATCCGTCGCAGTAAATGCGCTGCTTAATGTCAGAGTTGTGCTGCCGAGCTCGTTGAAAAGCCTCATTTGATGCGGCGGCAATCGATGTCGACTCGCTTCCTTCTAATCTCTTCGTCACTCACGCACTCACAAACGATCACAAACCACTTCTCAACAAATAGGTTACTATTTCTAGCCATGCGAAGCCTTTTCGATTCTATGGCGCTCGATTCTCTCGAGTGAGAACTTCTCTAGAGATCACCTTCACCTTCATAGAGCACGGTTAAACAAGCATCACCTCGCCTTTGCACTTAAATCCATGGGAGGAAGAGGTTAAACAGACAAACCTAAAAAGTGATGGGAGCAATATTTGCAGAAAAGCTCCTACTTCACAAATCTTTATTGAGAACGAGAAACGTATTGAAACATTATTTGAAGATCTTTATTGTAAACGTTGTGAAGCTGACCAAAAAACTACCATAAGAATATAGCGACGATTGAACTGTTATATTATTGTAAATGTTTAAAAGAAGTGGAAAGAAGTCGCAAATGTCTTAATACGCTTATAGTGCGGTTATATAAAAAAGTAAAATGCGGTTATAGTCAGCTGTGAAAGAGTTTTGCTAGCTTACTTTTCTGTGATGGTAGAGCGAGGCATTTTAATTTATATATCACTTCCTTGCTGAGTACGTCCTGTCATTTGTTTATTTATTTGATGTGACATCACATTTTGTGGGGGTCCTAGCTTTACTTTATACATTCTGTTCGTCGTCTTGGATTCGCCGTCATCCTCGAAGTCTTCGAATTTGCATGTGGATTTGGCTCATGCTTAAGATTTTGCCTTCTTCGTGAACGCTGTTGAGGCTTTGTCGTTCCAGAAGCTTAGGATTGTTATGCTAGAGCGTTCTCACGTCTTCCCCCATCTCCCAAAGTCTCCGGGTTTTGTGAATCGGCAGGAACAGCCCTCAAGAAGCGGGAAGCTTGCTGGATCCTTGTGGCGATTGAACCAGTGACCCTGCAAGACTACCTTTAGCCATTATGCTTCCCGTTGCTTATCCTTTACATTACACTTATAACCACAATGATGCTGGGATATTTGCAACACTCCAGACCACAGGTGTCTGCAGTGTGGAACGAACGCGCTACTACCCTTTCCGGGGGCTAACGCCTTCACCACCGCACCGTGCCGGTCCTTCGTTTCGCCTTTCTCTCAACTAGTTTTCTATCGAGTAGTGCCATCAGCAATCATTGATCAACGGGATTGGTCTGGGTTAGCCGAAATCGGCAATGAACCCAGTTAAGCTGAGGTTGTAGTCAAAATCGCAATCTCAACTTTTTGACTTACTGCCTATGACTATTTTCCACGGCGGAGTAATGTATGTGATACAACCAAACTGATGCTAAGACACTTGCGAAACTCCAGACCGCAGGTGTCTGCGGTGGTGAACGAACGCGCTATTACCCCTTCCTGCGACAAACGCGTTCACCACCACACCATGCGGTTCTTTCGTTTCGCCTTTCTGTCATCTATTACACTTACAGTTTGTAGACGAGACATGAAGAACGAGCTAACAGTCGGTTGCAACCAGCGTCCTCTGTTATGACTTATCTTCCATGGTCAGAGACCACTGTCGTTGCACTGCGGTTTGCTGCTTCAAGGAACATCTCTTGAGTTCTATTGGGGCCACTGTGTAGGCTACTCACCTCGCATTTCTTGCAAGGCGATGGGAAATTCCAGTACATGTTGCAGAAGTGTTGTTTTTCTAATGCATTTTGATGAGATGTTAGATCTCAACACATATTTTCCGTCTTGGTCTGCAGCTTTCAGTGTTTAGCTGCATGTGCGTATTATAGCTATTTCTATGTAACGAAAGAAAACTACTCTATTTCTATGTTTTTGTGCCTTCTGTAGAACTGAAACAAAGCTTTGTGGCGATGAAGTCCAACAAGTGACAATAAAAGCAGCGAGTTTTCAATCAGCGAAATGGTGCGGATTAATCCGTAGCCAACTCGGAGAATTTCACGTTGGCTCTTCTGTCGATCAGCTCCATTAACGCCTTTAATGTCACGAGAGAGAAGTGATAGCTTTTGTCTCATGCATTGTTTGCTCGAATAAATGCTCATTTTTGAATTCTTTATTGCTGGATATCGCAATGGTACTAGAAATATTGTACCATGAGCATTGTCTTAAGGGAAGGATGTGATAGAACCATATCCTATCCCAAATGGACATTTGGCATAGTTTTTAGTAGTACGTTGGCCTCAATGAACTATCACAAGTCTCTTGTTGTTGCAACAGTCCTTTTTTGTTGAAGTCATGGTTTTCAACTTTTCTTTACTGACTTTTTTTTCTGTGATGGACAAGTTTACGCTGTTTTGTTGATTCATTAGATTAGTTAATCATTTGGAATTCAATATGCTCTGGACCATTTCGAGAATGTTCCTCACGTTTTTTTGTTCGTATTCGTATTGCTCAGTCGACTATGGGCTCTTTTGTTTGCAGATTTCAATGAGCCGTTGAAATACTTGTCGAAAACATTCAGTCTCCAGCATGGCACCAAGCCTACGGTACGTCGCCTTCCTTACGGTATTTATTGTGGTTTCCGGCTTTTAAGAAATGCTTGTCTTGTCACGAAGGCTTTTGTTCTTTTTCGGAGTATCTACGCCGTAGATCTATAACATATCATTTCCGTTTCGATTACCTTCCTTCTGTTTATTTTTCTGGATTGCTATCTTATGCATCCAATTATTAGCCCAGCTAATGCTCACGATTTCCTCCTGAATAATGGTGCGTTGTATTCGAAGTTGTGGTTTTTCTAACGGTTTACCACATTATTAGATCTCTAGAATTCAAAATAATGTGGAAATTATTGCGTTCAAAGGAATTCTATTCTTCCTGTCAAAGTAGTCTTTCATACCTATGACTTATGACGAGAAAGGTGAATTGAGTCGAATTTAATGCTGTCCACCCATGTAGACGACGAGGAGGCAGGTGGCGACGCTCAGCTACTTGTCGTCGACCAATGCTGGTTTAAGTGGGGCCATCTATTCTGCTCACTAAGCCATGCCAAAAGGGTGGTCATCTGAAGGTAAATCCTGGCTTATGTTTTATTGGGACGGGTGGGGACATTGGAATCGCACTTTCTTTTTTTTCTACGACCATTAGTTCGAGCTGATCATCCGTGCGACGAACGTTTCCCACAAAGGGTCATATCACATTAAACACTATAGTTCATATGGTATTACTTTCAAACACAACTGCGTTTACGATGACACGGTATTCTTTGAAAGAAAAAGGAGTTTTATTGTGAAAAGTAGACAAAAAATGGTGCCGATATTGTTGAAATGGGTTTTTATTTAGTTCATTGTTTCTCAGTGAACATTATACCTATTTCAATATCACAACCACAATACACTTCAATGTTTACCATTATAGCGCTGTAGTTAGAGCTACGCTGCAATGCACACGACAGTTCCCTGGATCGACTTTCTATTAACCACGGCATTGGAGTATGAATACGTTGTTTTCTTGTTCAGCAATCGCCAGGTTGTTATACAGCATACATTTACTTCCATATACAATTATACAATGTATGTCAGCATACCCTTCCAGGCTCTGAAGAAGGCGATACTGCCGTAATGACAGCTACTGTTGTATTGTATTGTGTGCTTTTCTATGAAAGTAAATGTATGCTGTTTAACAAATCGCGATTGCTGAACAAGAAAACGACGCATGCACGCAACAGTGGTCGTCTGTTCTATCCCGCACTCCGGCCGAACAAAACCCTCCATCTTTCCAAGGTCGACTAATCGTACCAGAGTTGCCTGGATGGATAAAAACACCGATTTGATACGTCGGTAGACCACCACGTATTGTTGTATAGGCCAAATATGGATTCTGTCATTTCAACAATGTTTGGAGTCGAATTACATAAGGGATTGTTCAACGTCAAGCGTTCTACTCCTTTCATTCTTTATCTTTGTTGCACTCAGATTCGCGATGGAAATTTCAACCTTTGCTTTTTACTTCTCACAAATGTTGTTAAGGAGGATTAAAGAGAAGGAAACGACAGTGTGAAAAACTAATCGTGGTCAGGGAGAGGAGTGCGTTGACGACTTGTTTCCATTCTACTCTGACATACCACGTGTATCCGCGTGTGAACTGCGCATTCAGCCATGGTATTTCTTTTAAGGTACTTTCTTTCGAAGACTCCACTGCTGACCTTCACGTTAATCAGCTGACAGATGAGTTCACTCAACGTTCGTCGATTCTCCGATCTTGCAGTTGAATTTTTCTCACTCACTCTGACTTGCTTGTAGTCATAATGCATGATGATTCACCATGCATCATGAGGTTCATCATGGCTTCATTTTCTAAGATGAATTGCGACAAAAAATTAGCGTTAGATGTGATGACAACTACGCCGTTCTCCAAAAGAATTATTGTTTTCGGTTGTATTTGGTATTGTAGATTTAATGGTTTTTCATTTTATTATTTTATTTTATTGCCTTATCTCCACTTATCTATGATAATTCCACATCTTCCTCTACTATATGGTCCTTGACTGTGGGGAATTGAAAGTGAGTTCGAAAATGACTAGTGCCTTAAAACTCATTTAAAGATGAAGGCGAAAGTCCTGTATAAGCCCTTTATCATCCCAAACAAGTCTGGTACCAATTTGCTGACTCCAGTGGAATGGAGTGCTTGGTTCTACCAAAGCTCAAAGGTCGAGCCAGCGACTAGGTAGACATTACAGTGCGCTTCTAACCAGAGCACTAGACACGCCCTCGTCATGGTTATGGGATTCAACGTGTTAACTTGATCAACAATTGCATTTTCCTATTGTGTTGGTGACTGAGGTTTCTGAATGCTGTCCTACTCATTTAGCATTCCACACGCCTCCTTATTTCCCTGTTGCATGTTTCGTTTAAGAGACGTGCTTGTTTTGATCACAAGGCCGTCACATACGCAGCAGTTGACATTCTGAGCAGTTGGTATGCGAGTACATTTCCTACAATATCACTTCTCCAAAACACTGTGAATTATGTCCACAGCTTTAGACCAGATCGAGTTACGTTTCCACGTTTTGTTTACGAACGAGATTTAGTTGATGGAGAAGCCGGAGAATGCAAAATCCGCGGATTCCTTCGGGTTTTCACATAGCTCCGACGCGAACCTTTTGTCACTCTCTGTCTTCTCATTAGCTTCTTGATTTGATCGTTGTTCATTTTGACTTGTTGTCCTAAGTAAGCTTAAGATTTTTCTTCAGTAGTCGATAAAAATTCTATATCGGTGATTATCTTTGACCTTGGAAACTTTCCATTAGAACTGAGTACTTGTTCGAGTGATTCGTATCGCCGTCCAGCCATCTATGTGTGAGGATTGTCGGCTGCACAGCATGGGTTTCAGCATTTTCAATAAATCGTGCTGCATCCATGTTGATTGAAATTGATGTCAATACACTGCTGAGTGTTAGTTATGTTAGCTCATTTAACAAACATATCGAGCAACAGTGGCTGTTCTCCTCCCCTTCGATGAACGAATTCATCCACTATTCAGCATTCGGAATAAGGACAGGTAAAAATATTTCTATATTGTTATGCTATCAGTCTCATCTTTTACCATTTTCTGCTGCACTATCGGTCCTTAGCGAAACTGCGAAAGTTTCGAGCGCGTTTGTGGACATAGCGTGGTATTGTCAGATTTTCCCACGTTTCTTGTACGTGAACTAAATTTTCCTACCTGTATCATTTACGGTTCTGCATCACGTCATCGATATTGAGTGTTGGTGCCTAATGACTCGATAAGTACCATATTTGTAGAGAGCTCTAGACTTTCCGTTATTAAGAATAGGCGTTTAATGGCTTCCTCAACTTGGCTACAGCGAGCCAATGGTTATCCAAGGGTAGCTTGCCAGGTTCTCCGTGAAATCTGGAAATGTTAGCTGGTAGTACTTCAGTTTCTGCCGAAGTGGAGATGGGAGACCTAGCATCCTCCATCATACGCTTCCGACTCACTTGATGAGGGACCACCGTGGCCGATTTTACATGCATGATACAATCTCCGTCTGTGCAAGCTATTCGGTACGTGTAAGTCTATTTAGAGAAGCAGAAACATTAGCAGTTCTTCTGAGCGCTTGATTTCGATTTGCGAACCAGTGGTTACGAAGACTTGTTATTAACGGATTATATGAATTGGATGAGTTCATAAGGAATTTATCTCCGAGAAATTTTTGGCGCATTCATCAATCATCGTACTTGGAGGATGGGTTACATCCCGTCAATAAATTTGTTTCTGTTTTATCGCATATTTGAATAACCTAACATTATTTTGAAAAATATCGGATATTCTATTCGTTCATTTCTACCTAACAATTCTATTTGTTCTAAAATTTAAAGCTGCTTTACATTTTTTTTTTCTTTAAAGAAGCCATATTCCGATTTGGAAGCAGCCGCACGACGAAAGTGATAGACAGCTGCTATGGACACCGGATGCAGCTGGAACTAACTAGAAGTCCCCTTCCAGCTGCTGTTTTTCCACGGCTTTCTTCACTTGCGAAGACCCAGCAACAAACGACCTTGGCTCTGCGCCGTCATTCAACCAGGCTCTTCCAATTTTTAAGCTCTCATTCGTCCTGTTATCTTTGCTTCCATGTCTCACTATCTCTTTTCCACATTTTAGCTACTAGAGGTAGTAGAAATTAAATTAAGTCTGCGTATATTGGCTCACGTCTAGTAATTATAAGCGGAAAAGACCACTAAAGTAATTTTGAAGAGAAATTGATTACAATGTTGGAGAGCACGAAAGAGGAGGAGCGATGCTGAGAGCTGAGGCTCAGAGGACAGATTCGTCTGCTTTATTCATCGTTCCTATCCATGCTATTTATTTAATCCTTTTACCAAAGTTGATGAGTTTCCGGAGCAATTTAACGCCATGCTCAATTAGTAGTGAACAACTGGCTTCTCCACCCCACTCTCATTTCACCGGTCATGGAATTCCAGTCAATCCATCAATCCACAGCTCTGAACAGCTAAATATATTTTGCATTCTTTTTCTTTTTAATACATTAGTATTACTGTAGTCATATTGGAAAAATATGCTTAACTGCTTTGGAGCTATGGAGTAATGAATCTCAAGAGCTGCGGAATGGGATTGGGGGTGGAGAAGCTTATTGTTTAAGTCTAATTGAGCGTCTAATTGAGCATGGCGTCGAGTTGCTCTGGCAACTCACCGGCTTTTTCTGAGGCCACTCTTACTAAAGACTAATGTCACTGCTAGTTGGAATCATTTAACCATTTCTAGTCCAGTTCTCGAAAATATCAAACGATTTCTACTGTTTTATTGTTGATTTTCAAACTCGTTTTGTTGCGAATTCCTCCAAATAATTTATTTTGGGAGATGTTCCTGATTGTCGAATTGCACCACTATTTGGTAGAGCTACTCCGTCAGCAGATTAACCCTGCCATATAAAACTTTCAGTGATCTCTCATTTAAAAGTAAACCAGTACTAGGAATCGCTGCTATGCGTGGGGAAACCTAGTCTCGAGACGGTAAACCTCCCTCCTCCCTCCAACCCACAAGGATTAGTAATTACGTGCGTTAATGACTTGGTAGGATTCTGGATTTTAACAATTATTATTTCACAGAGATTCAGTAAGCGAAAAAATTTTTCTGTACGCTTTGCAAGTGCTCAAGTCCATGACTACTGAGAAGTTGTAGGCAATTAATGAACGTGCACGTCTCAAATATCAGAAATTCTTGCGTTCCTTTCGTTGAGCACCGAAAAGGGGAAAAACGCTCATCGTTTTGTTTTTTAATCATGCGACAGTGTCACCTTCCAATCTTTATTCGTCGCTGGTTTGAATGAAACCTAGTTATGAGAAGCAAAACTCCTTCAGTAAAAGGATACGTTGTAGTACAGACCTGTCGGCACTTTATTACTCTTTAGTGAAGAATGTTGCCAAACTATCACATTAAATTCCACTGATAACTGGTTTGGGTTCTACTTAACACAGGCTATTTAAATACTGTGAAGAACTACAGACCACATAGTAGAGCGATGATAGATGTGCAACAGGTAGAGCGATGACTCTCATCCATCGCCTATCGAACTACTTGGTGAGCGGCACCATAGTTGGTGGTCGTGGGGTCCCTGCAGAAGAACACGCCTCTTTTATATGCTAATACAAGCTGAAAGATGCGTCTCATAAGCTATGCATGCGAATAGCTGCTCTTCATTGACTATGCAGCAGCTGCAAATTCCGCCAACGACCTCCACCTTCACATCGTCAACCGATCGAGTTACCGATTCAGACCATTTGCAACACGGAGGAAGCGCTACTTCAACAATTTTACGATTTTCTTCTCGTCAACAGTATGAATGAATTTAAGGCCAACTTTCGACGTAAATGCACGTGTGAATATAACAGCGCTTCGTTTAATTAACGTCTCTCTCACTGAGAGGTGTGGAAAATATGGCAATTAAGCCGCCGATGACATTCATGCCCCCGAAGGTGTTGGCTTATCTTTTGAAGTTCATAACGTAATTTATGCGAGACTAAATGGATCGAAACTGAAAGCAACAATATGAGAAATTGGAACGTAAGCCAGAAAGTAGCAAGAAACATATTTAGTAAAAAGTAGTGTTGTGTTTCAATTCGGAAGCCGTTTCCATGCTGACGTTCACCGATTCAAAACTACTTTTGTCTTTTTGTTTTTTCACTTCTTCTAGAAAGTTCCGATTTACTTCAAGTGTCGCTATTCAAACATAATTCATTCGGACTTCTTTGTGCTGAATAGTGTAGTTCAATTAACGGCTATAAATGGCTGTTGGCTCACCGTGGCCTGCTGTGGTTGCCGGAGTTTTTGTGTCGTCCTCCAAGGGCCTATAAGCAAAATTTTCGCTCCGCTTGGTGTCTGCTAACGACGAGATGTGACTTGTTCATCGTGAGCTCGTTGAAATCGTTATAGAGGACGAGTCCCCATTCATACAAACCCATCCCGAAGTTTAGCCTGGACGAATGAACTTGCCTCGACTTGTCTGTCGTTCTGCCGAGAAGAAGAATTGACTTCCTCGTCTTGAGCTGCTCCATGTCATTGTGCAGAGCAAATCCTCATTGACAGTATGCATCCGAGATCGTTTCTGATCACCTTAGCTGCACTTCATCAGCAACCGATGCTTTTTTCCCTTTTTTACAAAACATTTTTCCTAATGTTAATTTGTGGTTGGCAACTGAATCCATCAAAGAAGGAATTTTTTCATTTATGAGTAACACCAGACGCTTTCTATGAAGACATTTTTAAAGCTTCCCTGCATTGTGACCAATTTTTATTGCTGGCCATTCTTTTTCACGGCAGGATATTATGTGCACCACACAAACAATCACAACGATGTTGAGATCTTTGCAAAACTTCGGATTGCAGGTGTCTGCGGTGTGAACGAGCACTTTATTACCCTTTCTGAGGGCTAACGTGTTCAGCACCACACCATGCAGGCCCTTCCTTTAGCCTTTCTCTCAACCGTGTTTTTAACTTATAGGTGCTGTTAGCAACACTTGAATATCTCAGCAACATTGTGGTTATAATTCACTTTTCTATATTTTTCTTTTGTTTTCGACATCTCTTTGATATTCTGTTCTCCTTTTTTGTCTGGTACACGTCGCTAATGATGGTTCATTTCTTCTTATTTAGAGATTTACAGAAGTATCTCAATCGCTTTATACATGTGGAACTTTTTTAAAATACATTTGCATTTATGCTACTGATATTCACTAAGTACAACATTGGCTGACGTTTCTTCGGTATCGCCTTCTTCGGAGACATTTTGTTGTTTATAGAAACTCTTATTCACTAAGTACAACATTGGCTGACGTTTCCTCGGTATCGCCTTCTTCGGAGACATTTTGTTGTTTATAGAAACTCTAGTTATTATTGAAGACCGGCCGTACAGAGTCTCACATTGATGGGAAATGTCATTTGTAACCCAAGTTTCCCAAAACGGCTCTGAAGACGCTGAAACTGCCGAATCGTCGGCCAGTAATGTGCTGAATAAATCTTGATGTTAACAACCTCGTGTTTGCCTATCAAGAAAACAGTGCAATACTGTGGTTCTGGGATATTGATATTATTTTATTCACATCGGCTTGCTATAATATCATAGACCCATAGTGGACGATGTGCATTGTATACAATCGCATGTGACGAAAATAATTGCGCTCTTGAAATACAAATAATTATACCTCAGCTCATAGTGGACTTTACTAATTCATTTGAATGCCATTAGAACCTACAGATCCTGCCAATAAGATGCAAGGCAAAGTTTTCTGCTAAATCTCTCCCAAGATCGAATTTTTTTTTCGACGAACGAAAATAAACGTTTTTTTTTTTCACTTTTCCTTCGGCGCCTGTATTCCGAAAGATAAAACCATTGAAAAATAGGAATTTCATAGAATGGAACCCGATGGTGTTCTCACTGTGCCTTGGTGATTGTGGCTACCACGTTTGCGCCAAAACTTGAAAGACTTTGCTTTTAAATTTTCACGAATTTTGTTTTTAAATGGTTTTTAAATTGAAAGTATGTTTACAAAAAGAATCTCCATTTATACACCTAAAGCGGTAGAAGGACTCCTGTTCTATAATGCTGTAAATTCTCAACTCCAAAACTACTCCAGTTATTAAAGAATTATTGGCAGTTACCAAAGCAACACCAACAACAGTAAAACAACAGTTAGGGTTCAACAACATTGTTCGTTCAACGCAATCCCTTCAAACCCCATAAAACCTATGTGCCATTTATTTTCTTCAACTTTTCTAGCATTATAGTCAAGATAAGCCACTTAATCACTCGCTGACTCGAGCTGAATCTGCTGTGCTTTGGTGCCACTCTGTCCCTCAATGGTACAGCTGACTCCCCATACCCGAGGGACAAGAAGTACATTGCACTTTTACTATGTGAATAGATTTGTTTATTGTTCTTGGTGTTCTTGGTGATTGCACTCACTTCACCGAGTTCTGCCACAGAGGGCTAGGAGGTATTAACAAGTGCCCTATTGGGCTACTTTTTAGAAGGCGTGGTTACTGCTCGGTGGAAACGAAATCCAAGTAAGCAGTGGAGGAACGTGAAATCTTGGCCGTTATGCTGAAGCGCATACATTTCTTCGTGAATGCTGACAATCCAAATATTAACTATAAAGTGTTGTTAGCTAGCGAAATCGGAAAATCCACCAGGTCTCATGAATTTCTGCAATAGGGACATGCTGCGTATTCAGTTCCTAATTTTCCAGAAAATCCTTTTACACCCGACTGGTCACAGCCTTTCTTCTACTCTCCTTAGTTGTTATTGCTGGGCAAAATCCTATTGTTCACCAAGCTCAGAAAGCTGGAGATTTTAAATGTGACGTCAACAATACGCTTTTTCCCGTGTAATCTCTTCACTTTTAAACCAGAGAATGGACCACATTTTCATACATAGTGTATCCTTTTTCTTATTCCTTTAAGTTTTTTTTTTAAATTTATTCTTGCATTTTCTTTTCACTCTGTGGTTTGCCACTTTACTGTAATTGTAGGAGCAGCTGCCATGTAGAAAGGGATCTCCTTAGAACGGGATCAACGTTTCTTCTGGAGGCTCAGTTAAGAGTATAATTATGTGACGGTGAACTCCCGCGACCTACCCATTGCTGTCTTCTCCCTTCTTCCCAAAATCAGTAGACGTTTCATCTTATTTCACTCGATTCGTTTCCTTCAATCCATCATCCATGAAGGTCTTCAGTTTTGCGTGTGGCATTAACTGCTACTTGAGGATTTTCTCTTCTTTCTGAATGTCTTTGAGTGTACTCCTAGGCACAATGCGATAGCTCTGTTGCAGCGTTCCAGCGTCTTAACCACTGCAGCTAACCGGCTTTCGTTGATGGGATTATACTTTTCTGATACCATTCTGGACCAACTTCTTAACCCCACAGGGATGGAGACCTAGTCTCTATGTCACAGCATCTTCAAACAGTGCAGCTTCAACGTTTACCGTTAAGTTTTCATCGCTTCATCACCCAGTTGCAAGTTTTTCCTTTTTTCGGGGTGAAATTGTAATTTTCTGGAGCATCTAAATCATTTTCTCTCCCTTTGAGCAGCCAACTGGCTAATGAAACGGATTCTCTACGAGTAGGACGCAGTGATGCTCTGTTTTATCGAAAGTTATTGTTGATTTTCCGAATACCTGCTTGATCATCAAGGTTTTGTTAATTCTTGACCTCTTCTTGCGTGAACACAATAGTAAATTATACGAATTCCTAGTGAAGACAACGGAATTACATCCACAATGAAGCTGAGATATTTGCAAAACTCCAAACCGCAGGTGTCTGTGCTGGGCAACGAACGCGCTATTACCCTTTCGGGGACTAACGCGTTCACCACCAGACCATACGGGTCCTTCGTTCCGCATGTCTCTCAGCTAGTTCTATCGATTAGTGCCATCAGGAGTAACCCTTTAATGGGATTGATCTGGGGATACAAAATTATTGATGGCGTTGACCGATGGTACTTGCTGATAGACAGGCGAAACGAAGGGTCCGCATGGTGTCGTGGTGAACGCGTTAGCGCGCGTTCGTTCCCACCGCAGACATCTGTGGCCTGCTGTTTTGCAAATATCTCATTGTCATCATAGTTGTATTTCGCATCATACGCTGCTGTGAAAAATTATGGTAGGCAGGAAATAAAAAGTTAGCATCGTGGTAGTAGATTTATCAACAGGATAAAAATGGCTTGAAAATAAAAATCGTATTTCTCTACTGGTGAAGAACACCAGGTAAATTCAAACTTTGCCACTTCTGACCTAGACCAATCGATTGTCAATTTCGGTAAAGGATACCTACCATCAGTCATCAGGAACGAAAACCGGAAAACAACGAGCTGTTACCGAATCTATTTTAAATTCTTTCGCATGTTCTTGTTCATTTGCCTCCTATCCGCTTTCGTTACGCAACCCTAAGCGATCGCTCAAGAAAAATCTGAAAATTTAGGATTTCTTGTGTTGTGTTTCCACTTGTGGGCATGTGGTTTCCCGCCATTCATCTCGTTTACCCGCTAAAATCACTTCGGGCTTCGTGAAGTTCGTACTCGGTTCTTTAGCAAATGCCTTGGTTTTGAGGCAGCAAAATTCCTTTGCCGCTCAAAGTCATGTCTTCTGTTTGTTATCTATGATTTCAGGGAAGCTGCTATTGAGAGGTGCGAGACTTATTAGTGCGAGATTTTCGTTCCAAAAAAATCCCTCTTACGTGACGACTCGTGCTCAGTCAACACGCGCTGCTCTCTGGCGCGATTTTTTCCATTCGACTATGAATCTGTTATTTCCATTTACCATGAGTACGCTTAACGTGGTGTCCCTGCTGTGATCTTTTTCAGCTAAAGATCTTATTTTCTATTTAAAGTTCTTTTTACTCTTTTAGGAGAACACGGCACAGATATTTTTCCATTAAGTAAATATTTGAGGTGATTATCGATTACTTACAGGCGCGCGACGCGCGATGGACGCGTTGGTGTCGCGCGTGCGTCGAATCGGTCAGTTGCGTGCGCTTCCTGAGTCGCTGCTGTTCGCTCTGTTCTCCAACTCTGACTGCACACCCGACAGGGTCGGTCAGGGTGTTGTCCGTAAGTGATTTCCTTAAGTCTGCGATTTGTTTGGTGTGCTCATTCTCATGCTGCACGCAAAAATGCACTATTTGTTGCGATTGGGTCATACCACATTATTGTTTTTCCAACATTCATGTAGGAATGTGTAGCAACCACTTTAACTGTTTTTTCCTCAATTCTCACTAGTCTGTGTTGTTCACCTTCTCTAATTCCTTCTACAAATCAGTGTTCCCTTCAAATGGAATAACCCATTCATTCCTTCATTCGTTTTTATCCGTCCATTCAAAGGTAGCAGCCATTCAAAACTTTGTAGCTGCTTGGAGAAAACCAGCACTTAACAGCCATATAGCAGTAATCTTTGAAAATGTCATAACATATCTGCCGATACAACACTTTCCCTACATTTTCATAAACGGCGTTGAAATTTGTGAAGAGAAATCGTTGGTAAATATCTGTGAAAGCATTGTGCAGAAGTGTGTTATGTTATGGGTTTTTTCTCCTCTGGTGATTTTAATTTTCAATAGGGCTCCTAGGTGGAGTCGATTTATTTAGCAAGATTCTATGGTTTGTAGTCAGGAATTTTTTCTTGAGAATAGGAACTCTTCAACAAAAGCAAAGGACTTCACTGAACACTTTGGGGGTTTGTTGATTTTTCCAATTACTATCGAGGCGCGCAACTCTAAACTTTGTGTTGAGTAAATGAATAACGCAGGTCGTTGAGTTACTCATCTCTGTTTTTCGGTCTAAACTAAGTGTTGTCCGTTAGGCTTCTTGTTGCCATGATCTCTCAACTCAGGTAAATTCTCAAGTCATCTTCGTATGTGTTCATCTCTTTCGAAGAGAATTTTTATCATCTATGCGGTCGAAACTTGCTAAATAGCAGGAGATTTTAGCAAGGGCGGTTTACTCTGACCTTGTGCTCTTTGATTAATGGATTCTAATTTCTTTTCGACATAGATGAAAAGTTTATTGTAAAATATCACTGTGTATCTCCTCTAAAATTTTCAGACTTTCTAGTTTGAGGTTTTCTTTCTTTATACGACCCATCTGCAGATTTATTCTACAGATCCCAGAACTTCTCACATTCAATTCGTTTTGTTGCATCCATCATCAACAAAGTTCTTCCAACTTCTTATCTGTGACTTCGGCCCCCGCGTGAGGATTTTTCTTTCATCATGACTGTCGTTGAATGCGGCTCGACTCGATTTTCCCTGGAGTTCTGAGATAACCGGGCTAGAGCATTCCCACTTTTGAATTACAAAGAATGAACTTAACCCGGGCATGTTCGGTACCAATTCCACGACCTCGGAGGAAAGAGAAGCTTGTTGCATTAGGTGTGGGATCGAACCGGCACCGTATTCGCGTTTGAGGTCTTACGACTCGGATTGTTCCAAGAGGATAAAGGTTCTTTGAGAAAGTGGTGAATCTTACTACTATTTAATCAGGGATGAAGACCTTCGAGGACCATGTAACAGGCCAAATCCATTTCCAGCATCAAATGCTCAGTTAAGTTAGTTGTCACCTTTCATTTGACTGTTCGCCTGTTGAGTTTTTCAGATTCTTCTGTAAATTGAACGCTGAATCTCAGTCCTAGTTGTGCAGCATTTTTTTAATGGCTGTAATAAGTTTGTCGAATTGTACTTCGTTAAGGTTTGAATAAAGTTATTTAGGCATCGCACGCTTCCAGGAATCAACTAGAACGCCAATTTGAATGTCAATTGGGGTGGCTGGTAATGGCCTGTGGCCGAAATTCCATAAATTTCCATAAATACTTGATCATCATTACTGCATTAGAACGGTGCTTCGATACTTGAACGCACAGCATGTCTTCCTAAATATATTTGTACTATTAATTTTTAAGAATTTTTTCATTAGAATTTATTAGAATTTAGAATAAAAGGATAAAGGATAAAGCTCTAGGCGTTGATCAATCTCTGAGGAATGCGCCATGCATTCGACTTCATTAAGTATCGTTGGAGGTGATTGAATGCATATCTGGCCTTTACAATGGCTCGCGGTGGCCTGCCGATGTATCGAGCCAGTGCTGCTATCCTCCCAGACAAGTCTGGTACCAATTTGCCGACCCCGGAGGGATGGAAGGCTTGGTGGGCCATGGGCGCATTTCACGTGCTCGCCGCAGTGGCCTCCAACCACTGCGTCACACGCGCCTTAGAATTTGGAATAGAATTAAGAATTTTAAGAATTTATTGTTTTGAAAGCAACTATTTACTCTGAAAAAACGCAATGTTTTTCTCCTATCTATCTGAAAAATCCGAATGACTCCTGGAACAGGTTGTCTTCCCTATAGCGTTGCTTCGCTTCGATTTCTCTGCTTTTTCAGTTTCACGGATAAATAATGTGTTGAGAAGCTTTGTCGTGCTCGAAGACGTCGTAATGCATGCAGTTTAAACCGTAAGCAAACGGCTTGTGGTGCTGATCTCCCATTCTCAGAGTCGATTCCCTTTTGCCGGTGAACGAGATCTCTCCAAACTCATTTTCTAGTTTTGTCAGAATTTTCTTTGCGACACTTTCAATACTGAACGACCACTTCTAGTGTTGCTTTTTTTCGGACAAATTGACATATATATGATGAAAAAACACTTCCAACGACGAACATTCCCGTTGAAGTTACTTTTCTCTATCGACAAACCCTTCATTCCTGAACATATACTAAAACTGGAACAATACAGAGAAAATCAGCATGGCCCCTGTGTAAGGATGACATGCAAATTGGTGGAGTTCGAAAATTTTTGGGCGTGTGTGGTGCAATGGTCAGAGGCGTCCAGCAGCACACACGTGGAATCAATCCCTGCGCCCATGGCCCAGCAAGCCTTCCATGGTCGGCAAATTGGTACCATGCTTGTTTGGGAGGATAGCAGCACTATCTCGACACATCGGTAGATCACACCAATTCATTGTAAAAGCCAGATATGTATTCAATCACCTCCAAACGAAGCTTGATGAGGTCGAATGCATGGCGCATCCCTCAGGGATTGATCAACTCCGACAGTTCTATCCTTTTATCCTTTTTATTGACCAACCAGCAGCCCTGTTCGAGATCTGTACTCGCTCGACCAACGTTGCGATGATTTTTTCAAATATGCGTTTTGTTCTCTCTTCTTTCGCAAGATTCTCCTTTCTTCTCTTTCTCCTCTTTTTGTTCTTTTGCATACCTATATTAATGCCGAATATCCCGAACAGTTTCCTACTCATGTGATGGTGAAATTGATGATGAAACACTTGCCTAAACCAGGTCGACCACTTGTTCTTAAGCTTCGTCCACACCATTAATGTTGCAATAAAAAAGGGAGTAGTTTTTTTTATGTCTTCCATATATCCAGAAAAAATTCATTTTTGCCTTTAAGAGTTTGCTAGCCTACTGAAGGTCCTTCAGTATCTTCTGACTACTCCTGAATGTAATCGATGGAAATCTTGTCGTTCTTGGCGGCATCAATCCCAAGTTTTTTTTACTCCTCATCGCAACTTTGAGGTGTTCTTCAGTATCGATGTAGTGCGAGTACTCTTGGCATTGCAACGGAATTCGAATTTCTTTTTCTCGCAAATTGGTACCAGACTTGTCTGGGAGGATAGCAGCACTGGCTCGACACATCGGTAGGCCACCGCGAGTCATTGTGAAGGTCAGATGTGCATTCACATACCTCAAAACAATTCTTAGTGAAATCGAATACATGGCGCATCCCAGGGATTTATCAACGCCAAGAGTTACATCTTAATGCTTAATATAATTGACACATTGTTAACCTTTTTATTTACAATTTTTCATGGCAGGATGTGTTATACAATCACAATGATGCTGAGATATTTGCAAAACTTCGGTTTTTGAACTCAAAACGTTCTCCGCCACAGACACCTGCGCTGTGTAGTTTCGCAAATATCTCAGCATTGTTGTGGTTATTCTTGGTACATTATTCGTATTTTTGATGCGAAAATTGTTTGTCAACAGTTCTGTAAACTAGGGTATCTCTAAAAAAGGCAGTGTTCATAAAATCGACAGCAGAAGTTGTTCAGTAGATAGAAAACACATGCGGTATCCTATTTTTGGCTAAATGATCCATCGAGGTAAAGGTAAATTTGTTACCTATAAATCGAAGCCAAGGAAATAGAGTTTTTTTTCACAAATGTTGGAAGTTTTCTCTCTACCTAGCGGGACGTATAGGTTGATGACGGAAGAAACGCGATTCGTTGGAACTCTTTGCTTCATAATGATGTTTTTCTTTCGTGTGTCCTGTCGAATGTCCTGTCATGGGAAAGATACTGTCCGTTCTTACGACAACAACTAGGATTCGCTTTATGGTGAACAGTCCATTATGGGCACCTCTGTTATTACTTCAAATCCTCAACATCAAGTTGACGATGGCAGACGTGTACAATTCGTCTATGCTCGCCGATCACCGTCAGAACTGCCTTACTATTCTTCTTCGTTACAGCGTCCTATTGATAAATATTTCAAGACGAGGATTGCTTTTTAATGTTAGCAATTTGCCTTCGTCTTCTTCAGAGCCGGATTATTCCGACTCGATGATCCACGGGTGGTGGTCCTCTCGATGTCGGTGTTCGTTGTCGGATCGAGTCGAATTCAGTGAAGTGGAGCACATATCGAATAAGGAATCTCAGTCGACGATGTCGTCTTAGACGGGACGTCCACTAGATCTACTGCTGCCATCCAATATGGTCTGTATTTTTGGTGCCAGTGCTACTGCAGCGATCGGTAATTCATTAGCTTGCACATGGCGATTCGATACTTACCGAACTGACTTTCATTAAACCTCCGCGAAAAATAATCAGTATCTTCTTCGACTATAAATCCAGAAAAACCCAAGGAAAAATAAGTCTTTTTACGGAACTCGTGTTTGTTCAATAGTCGAACAAGGTATTGTTAGCAATTCATTAATAAGATAGATTAGAGAGCTCGATGAGTGAGTATGCTGATGATCACAAGAAAAAAGAACAACGAACGGAATGAGAGGTTATCATGCACTTGGAAAGCGTGAGATGCCATAAACGGCTGCCTATCTAAGGCGATCATTCAAATTTTGCTTAATCCGTGCGCTCGAGTTCTTTTCACTTTTCTTACATAGTTCTTAGGAAAGCAGCAAAAGCATGGGTTTTGGTTTCCTTTATTTATTACGTCATTAGATATTTACATGACACCTTCCCACAAATAGAACCCAGTGTCCATTTGTGTGGTACTTAGTTTGATGGAGAGGTTTTCCCAACGCCGTGAGGTTTCACCACTCGAGTTTGATAAGGTGGGTCATCTTACGAATCATCGTATCTTCATCGTTGGCGCTTGTAACAACGAGTCGCTTAATGATTATGCTAATACTGGCATGGCGGCGACTGCTGGCATAGTGTAAATTAACTGTACATAAGAATGAAAATATCTGATTTCTGTCCATATTGAGAGATAATGCCAGGGACCCAAGGAGTTTTTAATAACTTTTAGTGATCTGTGGGCCTGGCAGCTGCAGTTTGCTGGCTTTCCATGTACGTACTATGGTGTTCTTTGCGCTCATAATGAACGATAGACTGACTTTCTTCTTTCTTTCTGTTGCAATTTTTTTGTTCATAACTCGTTTCTTGGAATCTTGTTCAAGTTTTAGCAGGTGATCCTCGAAATTACAGTTTTCAACAAAGGCGATCGAACATCTTTTTGGTATCTGTTGCTGTCCGGCGATGTACATCTCTTTCTACCCGGTCACTACCCTGTAAGTTATGAAATAATTTTTGTTTTCTTCCGTATTTAAATGTTGTTTTCTATCGTGATGCTGGACATCTTCATTAGTGCTAAACGATCTTTTTACGATGCAATTTTCATGAGACCGATATTACTCATTCCATTATATTCTCATTATTTCTTCAGTCTTTTACTTTGTATAAACTTATGTTTAATAAAATTACTGCAACAACTTCTTCCTTGTATAGGAGAGTATTTGGCAATGAGCAAACCAACCTAAACTTTTTATTGTATTCAAAAGTTTACACGAAATCGTAGCAGAAATTCTTTATTATGGTTGAAGTTCATTTTTAAACATACAAAAGGTAACAAGCAGAGAACATAGAATCGCCTCATGTAGACTATTAAATATTCCTGCTGAGATTGAGTAAAACTCGGTTTCCTAAACTGTTTTTGTTTTTTTCTAAATATGGATTCATCACACCGTTGTGATGTGATATGGACTATCTCCCTTTCAGAAGGATCTTCTGCCAATTAGTAGGTGACGCACCTCTAGATGGTGGATAGTGGTTTAATCGCTGACCAAGAGCTATTTCTGAGACTCGGTTCCAAGGGATAGCCTCCCAGTTTCTGCTGCACTGACTTGACAAATATGTCTTGTATTTACGAGAATGTATTTGTACACACATGTGCGTGGGCATGTTCTCGTTCATGCGGATTGCATTCCACAAGTCTTGCGTCAACAATCAAAAGTCTGGCTTGCGTCAACAATCAAAAGTCAAAAATGCGGTTCTGTACGCTAAATACTCGGAGATAACATGGGCCACACACGTAATGCGTATGAACGACAACCGATGGATAGAAAACGTTAATGACTTGATTCCTTGGGATATCAAACCCACTGCAGGAAGACTATCGACCCGATGGTTGGAGTTCATCAGGAAAAACCTAGAAGATAGCTGTAATGCTCAACGAGTTCTTTGAGCGAAGAAGACCCACTAGTCTAAGATTTACTGCCGCCCTCTCGAGTCACTCGACGATCGTCGGGATGAAATGTAATACGGTTGTGGGCTATTTTATACTAAGATTTTCCTAGATACAGTAAGCGCGTTGCTATTTTTCTGCTTACAGTGGTTATGGGTGATTTTTTTTAATAACTGCTTTACGTTGACTGCACTCCCATAAGTTTTACGTTCTGAAGCTTTACCATGTTTAGTTGGTGAAGTCAAAATATAAACATATAGGTAGATATTTTCTAAGCATTTTGTTTTTCATGCCACTTGAAGTCGGCGAATAAATGACAGTCGGCATCTGGGATGTATACGTAAACGTTTAAACAAATGTGTTCCACCGCGAAGTTGAGGTACCGTGATAACTTACCAACAACATCCACTAAAAGCAATGCTAGACTCCGTAGGCCAATGGTTGCACATATTTAGGTCTAAAAAGTTGAAGTCATTCTTTTGATTAAAAAAATTGATGAAAATTAACAGAATTTAGTGAACATCTGGAATTTTTACATTTTCGAATCGTTGGTAAGGTTTAACAGTGGTAAGGACCAGCATAGGCAAGAAGTGTCGTAATGTATACTGTAACGTCCATTCCCCAGAGTTTTTGGTGAAACCACTGAACCCTATATTTTAGAGACTATTTTGACTGCTTGCAAAATGTAGCCTTGTTTCAAACCACGCAAACGTGATTTTATGGAGAATTCTTGGTAATTTGGTCCTTCTAAATGCTTATAATCTCTTTTTTAACCCAGTAGACATTTGCTTCATGTGTATCACATCATGCTAGCTCTCTTTCGGTAAGAGGCTTCTTAGCAAGTTCGCATTGATTTGAGCACTATTTTGACGTTACTCGAAAACACGATTTATGACTCAGTGTCACTTCTTCCGCACAGTGTGCCCCTCAGAGTAACCTCAGAGCTATCCTCATTCGTCTTCCGTGTTCGATATCGTGATTAGTGTGTGTACTGCAGTCGTACGAGTCGCTGTCGCTGTGTTCGCTGTTGGCCGGCTCGCTGTTCGGCGAACTGGACACCGAGCACCACTGCTGCTCGGCCATCGTCGCCCGTAACGCCGAGTTCGTCCGCATCTCCCAGCGCCACTTCGTCTCCCTTTACAATGTGAGTTCATGTTTTCTCTAAAAATGGCCTACAATGAAACCAATGGAGATTGGAGATCATCCTCTAGTTTTTTATTCTTTCGTGACATAATAAATATTCTCCGAATCCAATGGCGCTGAGATATTTGCAAAACTTGGATCTCCAAGTAAGCTTCGAACCCACGATATACCGTTTTCGGGGCGCACGCGTTGCCCACTGCATTACCGAGGATCTAGCTTTGCCTTTCTCTCAGCCAAGTTTTCCCGAATAGTTGCTGTTTTCTACAATACCGTGTTTTCGCAAGCTGTGTTTAAATTTAGGTACATTTATCCTTGCTTTGCAAGCCTTACCTATACTTCTGTATCGCCTTCGCATGAACTTTTCGTACGAGCTATTCAGTCGCTATCTGATGAACTTCTATGTTAGCGAAGCTTCTTGAACACGTTCTATAGAAAATAGGAGCAATTCAAAGAATAGTTTTATTTTTTTCAAACAGCTCAGAAGAAACTATGAAAAAATGAGGAATAATTGCAAAAAATCGTAGTAAACAAAAACAAAAAGGATTTCGTGCCTAATTAACCATCAGCATAGCGCTTGATCCGTCAATACAGTACAATGACTGGATACAAAAGCTGCACGATTTTTCTGTGCAAGGTGGTTGATATTCGGAAAAATTAATCAATCGATCGATGTCGATTCATTCATCCATATGCCATTAGACAAATTCTTTTTCTATGACGGGAAAAGTGAAAAAAGTGATAGATGAACACAAAAAGTTCTGTGAATTGAACCACTTGTGAGACAACCAAACTAAAAAGACACTGAGGCATAGATTTCTCTCTGTTCACATTTGTTCGAATTCATAGCTTCCTTCGACCTTTATAGATGCAAATATTGACAAATTTAAAAGTACATTTGGTTTTAATGAAAGGACTGGCCTTAGACCTATTTGTATTCCTCGCCTGTTAAGTTGATATCCATTTATAATATGTGTATTAAATTTGGTGAAGAAGTCAAAATGTCTTCTTCAGAAGCACGCAGATCATCTCCAATCATTCATCATCGTCATGCAGGATCTTTTATCAGAAGAACACGGTAATAACTTTTGATCTTGTTTTTACGAAGTACTTAAAGTAACGATGCTGTGGTGAATGTTCGACATTTACCAGCTAATGTTTTTCTAGCTACATTAGTCTGTGTTCATTTTAAAAAAAAATAAAATGAAATCACTAGTCGTAGCGGACTTTGTGATGGTAAAACATATTGCTTGTGCTTTTATCCTTCTAGATGCCCAGTTCTCAGCCACAAGCTTCATTCGATCATTTCTGGGCTCAGCTCATCTCATAAGGACAATCCTTGCGTGTCCTAGAAAAACGCATAGCATAGGATTTTGTAATTGAAAAGCGAAATAATCCAACCTTTTATAGAATTATTTGAATAATGTGTGTCCACAACTTACTAAAGAACGAATGAGGCCACATGCTATGAGATCTTCCGCATTGTTTGGTTGTCATAAAAGTTCAGGAATCTATCTGGGTGTATTCCTTGAAAAGATGTCCGTTTTATCAGTCGGACTCGTGCAATTTATGGGGAAGTCATTAGCTGTGTCGTCGAGCTTCTACTTCCGACGTTTTGCTGTGAAGCTTTTGCGCCTCAGCTACGTCTGTGATACGTTCATGTTGAAAAATTCTTTTTATCTCTGTTCAGCTCCTTGTTGTTACTATGTGACGAAACGTCCTGTTCAGTAGTGATACAGCACAAACGATTTCCATATGATGTGAAGGATCCATCGATGTTGCTAGAGACTTGTGCGGCGCAGTGGTTGGAGGCGCCCTGCAATATATATGCGATCAATTCTTGCGTCTCTGGCTCAGCAAGCCTTCCATCCCTCCGAGGTCGGCAAATTGATACTTGTATGAAAGGATGGCAGCACTGGCTCGATGCATGGGTAGACCATCGCCAGTGGTAATGTTCACGTTAGTCAAAATAAACCATATAATTATTTATATTCTTTCTCCGGAACGCTCCAACGCGTAGTTCTATAATGCGTATATGTACACTTGTGCATGCTTTTATATATGTATATATGTTTATATACTTGAAAGCTGGAGAGCAGTGCTACTTGCATGCATAGGGCATAGCTTTACGGCATTAATGTTCTGATTTTTTTGGACCTCCACTTTCAGTAGTGCGAATGCGAAAACAGAAACTTATGAGTTCTTTGGTAGGTGTTCTTATTAAATCATCATTCAGCTGCGAAGCTTTATATCTTATGCCTACTCGGATGCCATCCTATACAGATTGCAACTCTTGGTTGCAAAGCTGAAACTTAAAGAAATTGACGGAATGGCACCACCAAGAGTGGAGCCTGTGGCTTAGTGGTGGGTGTGGCGTCGAATCTTGCTATTAATGCTCCACACCTTTTGGACACTGTTTGCCCTCACAAAGAAGAGTTACACTGAAAACTCTTTCTGGGATCGATGGAACAGAACCACCGTTATAGTTTTGTTTTCTATATGTCAACTTTGCCTAAGAGCAGAAATATTTTTGATCTATGGTCTTTACTTTTATTCCTAATCTGACTCCCTAACGAATTGTGGTTCCTCTTTTTCTTCTTCACGAGAGCACTTATCCCGCTTGGGTAATAAGCAATGAATTAGCTTTTTTTCCTGTAGCTTATATTTCTCTGTCATTTGTAAATATTAGTAATTATCTATCATGTTCAACTGAAGTGGTTGAAAGTCTTCGGTAATCACTGTCAGCAGTACATCGCCGAGCGTTTCGACGCTTTCCACCTTAGAGGTTATGCAAGACTGTCAACTCTTCTTCAAGTTCTGATGAATTGTTTGTCTTCTCAGTGACAGTATCAACTTCTCCACCATTTGTGGACACTGTGCAGGTATCTGCCGAGTTGTGAAATTTCACTCAGTGCGTCCGGAGGAATAGATCCTCACAAAGAACTTCTACAGTAAATTGCTTGGAGACTTTCGGAATAAGTAGTCACTAGATAGGAGAATCGGTTTTATTATGTGAACTGCGACGCAGTCGGTCCATGTGAAACACTGGTTAAAGGTGCAGTACAATACATATTCCGGATTCGACGAAATTCTACCGTACTTTTCTCAGGGAATGAAAAACAGTTATCAGCATGTATTCTATCATTGATACCATGATAAAAAGTTTTGTTCGGCTAACATTTCGGCGTGTTCACTTTTCTCAGAGCGGATGATCCGAGTCGATTGTCGGCAGTTCTTCCTTCTTTCGTTATGGGTCTTCATGATTGCATGGAATCGAATCCAGTGGAACACCGTTCGAATTAAGAACCTCACTCGGCTGTGTTCTTATATATTGGACGGTTGCTGAATGCTGTAGGTGGTGCAGTACAATACATATTCCGGATTCGACGAAATTCTACCGTACTTTTCTCAGGGAATGAAAAACAGTTATCAGCATGTATTCTATCATTGATACCATGATAAAAAGTTTTGTTCAACTAACATTTCGGCGTGTTCACTTTTCTCAGAGCGGATGATCCGAGTCGATTGTCGGCAGTTCTTCCTTCTTTCGTTATGGGTCTTCATGATTGCATGGAATCGAATCCAGTGGAACACCGTTCGAATTAAGAACCTCACTCGGCTGTGTTCTTATATATTGGACGGTTGCTGAATGCTGTTTGTCCATTGATATTCATTTGTTTCTTTTCTGATATTACATGCTGCTGCAGTCGAAATCATTATTAGCGAACACAGTCCATCATACTATTTCAAACACCGACTTTCCTTTAACCTAGCTTGTCAGTGAAAGAATACATGTTGATCAGTCATACCGAGGTTAAAAGAAAATCGGTTTTCGAAAAAAAAAAGACTTAGCCAGTAAATCAGGAGGCCGCCGCTCACTTCTACGAATGGAGTCGAATGTTTGACGCATTCCTTTGGAATTCAGTAAAACGCTTTATCCTTGATCCTCTAAGCTGTCATGAAATAACAACGATGTCACCACTGCGGAACACAACCGAAACAACTCTTTTCCCAGCGATACATTTCAACGCATATATTTGCTTATCTCTTTATTTGTTTATTTATTCTTTTTGGATTTATCTATCTGAAATGAATGGCCTCGAAACAACATGTTTTTTATATTTCTAACGGTGAAATCTATGGAAGCCAAAGAGAACGGCTTGCATGAAATTACGCATGGCAGTGTGTAGAAAGAGATCATAGGAGATTACCAACCTGGTCTTTCTAGTATACTCCACTTTTTTACATTGTACTGATGATGAAACATTCTAGTAGAGGTTAGTCTAGGTGATTTTTAAACCGTATATTCGAAATGGCTTCCAGGTCTTTTAATCGTCACAATCTATAGTAACATGGATATTGCCTTCTCATTCCCGATGATCGATAGCAGATGTGTGGGAATTGCTGAAAGGACGCCGATAGGTTCCGTTATGATAATTCGTGACTGGATTATTGCTGACGGTTGTGTACTAAAACGATAGTTTACGCGAACTGTACACCAGCATAGCATTTCAGTCAGGTGCCGACCTCAATCATTGTTGTCCGATCTCAGCTTTCGATTTTAATGGTTCCCGTTTACTGTTCGTTTTGGTTGATTCTGACAAATATAATACGATCATGAAGATCCTCTTTTGTCACTAAGCTGGATAATCGGCGAATCGGAATTAAGTCTTAGGAACCTCGAAATTAGATGAGGTATAGGAGGTCAGGATCGTACAAAGTTGCGATCAACAAAAAATGAGAATTGGTTTTATTTTGCATGATATGGGTCAATATTCTGCACCCTTGGGAATTTCTCGATCCTTTCGTTCTTCTAGCTCCTTTCTATCCATCTAACGAATCTGATTCGGCACGCTTACACCATTTGATTGGTTTTTCCTCTCTGCAGTATCAATGACAAACCTCCGCTTTTTAATGCATTTGTGACCGTGCTGGTTCCTCAACAAGTGACGATACTTTTGAAGATCTTTGCTGCAGCAATATAGGGATGTATAGCCTTTTCAACGGTTTCTAATTAAGAACTCTGCTCGCAATAATGGTAGAATATCGCCGCGTACTTCTGAATGTAAATCCACATATTTAGCCGATTACGTTTTCGTAATGTTGATATCAACGTCGAAAGGGTAAAATAACAGCCATTTATGGACTATGTTAAGTTACTGTTTTTGGCTCTCGTTGTAAAGTAACATACATCAAGAGGAAGCCCAATCATGGATTCATCGTGAGTCCGATGTGATTGTTCACACTTCAGCTAAGATGTCAGCCACTGCGTTTGTCCTGTTCAGGGTCATCGTCGTTCGATGTGACGGCAATGCAGGCAGAGTTGGAGCATTTCCCTAAACAATCTTCTGACGAGCGGGGCAACATCATCGAGTTCAACAACTCCATTGTGAGTGCAAGACGTTTTGCTTTCGTTAAATTGCACAGAAAATACGCCATATCCTAGTTTTTCGGATGTTGTCGTGGATTTTCTCTCTTCCACTCCAACTTTTGGAATACATAGTCGATTTATATCACTTCTTTTTCTAGGGATATTTTTCTAAACTGTTATTTTGTTGTAAATTCCAAAACCAAACAGGAACAATGAAATCGCTTTTTATTTTCGACATTTGGGGCGTCACTTTTAGGTCATTTTTGATAAAGGCAGGTTTCAATTTTTTTAAAAACTTCCGTTGCTTACGTTTTTTTTTTGCTTTTGTGTTAGCACTGGCCAATGGCTGTGAGGGATTTAAAGACAGTTCAGCGGCTATGGAGTAACCATATGTAAAGGAACGTGTCTGTACCGCAACCATATTGCTTTTAGTCATTCGAAGCCCGAATTCGAGAAGTTGGTGCTCAACTGAGACATTCGATGCTCATGCAGGCTCCACATCTCGTTCGGGAACGGATCGTCAATAAAACGGTCGGCTTCTTCGTATTAGTAGTAGAGAAGGAGAGAAAGTTGTTAGCAAAACACGGTTCAAAATTCTTCGCTTTCTTTTAAGATAGTAAAAAGTTTTAAGAAGTATACAAGAAATTTGGCTATCTTGTTAGCCTACTAATGCATCGTTTCTGTTCCTATCTGGGACACTTTTAGCGGCGCAGCGTTTAGGTGTGCCAAACAGTGCGCTTATAATCGATGTTCTATCCGATAAACAGCCCTCAATCTCTCCAGGATCGGCAAAATGATGGCAGACTTGTTCAGGGGGTAAAAGCACTAACTTCGCACAAGTCTATCGGAAGTCATTGCATAGAAGAAATTTTGCATTCATCCTCTCTTTGATGCTGTCGGAAACGTGACACATTGCAAAGGCTTATTCCGGAGGAATGTAGAACCCTTGCTGAGACTGAGATGAGTGTCTTTTCGGTTTTCAGCTCTGGAATATCCAGTGGTGCTTTGAGCATATACGAAAGATATTTGGCAGCTCCTAAAATAATCCACATGAGAAGGAATTTGCTATTCATGTGTAATCGTTGTGATCACCGTCTTCTTTCAAACGAAATCTTCCATATTTCCTGGAACTATCTTGTTCTTTTAGTAGTTTTCCATTTGTTTTCTCCTAAATCCGACGTTTAGATAATCGCACTCATTCATATTTTCTGCATGAATTTATTTCCGCTCAAATGGTGCGAAAATACTGACCGCTTTCAACTTTGAACTAAAATATCTCAGCTCAAATTGAACCTTGTGGAACTCAGCATATTTTGGGCATTTTTGTTCATCGAAGGTCCCATTTTTATGTTAAAACAAACGAAGAGATCTCTTCTTCATTAGAAGACGATGATATCCCCGAATCCCTTGTTAATGTTTGTAGCTGCCGGCACCTGATTTGGAATCTCAAAAATTTAAACTTATTTTTCATTTCTCTCGAAAACTTTAGTTTAAGCAATTGTAAAAAACCAAGGGACGTTTTTGAAGAAACACACTCACTTTTAAATAGATAGAGCAAAATTTCTTCTGTAAGCCAATCGCGATTTCAACTTCTCAGTTTTTCTAGTTATAGAAAAATTATCAGCAATTTGGTTTTAAAAAAAGCAGCTCCATTCCTTTAGTTTTGGATATTTTTGGATCTTTAGACGACTTGAAATGTTTCTATGGAATGTGTATACGTTTCCGTCGTAATTGGTCTAGAAAGTTCGATCTTTCAGCCGTATGCAGATTGCATGATAGGTAGCGAAATGGTAGATTGGTTGTTGGAGCTGTCGGTTTCAACGGGTGCTCATTCTCCATCTCTGTCACGTTTTCAGGTTCGTTTCTGTCGACGTACCGCTTTTCTATATACAAACATCTTTTTTTGTCCACCAAGTAGAAAGAACAGTTTAAAATCCATGGCAATCCATCCATGTCTCCACTTTCTATCCATCACGAGAAGAATTCTAAGGTTTTGCTCACAAGCTCACTTATCTGTGTCGCTCAAATAATACTTGGAATACTTTCGTCGTCAATGTGTCTAGTCCTAAATAAGGAACATATTAAAAAAATTAGTTTTTTTTACTCCTATTTTTAGATCAGTGGTATGTGGCAGATTCTTCTGGAACAAAATATCATTTGCCATGGTACTGGTTTGTTTTCTGTATTTTAATTTTTCATTTTTATAGAAGCATAGCATGATTTTTTGAAGGTTAGACGAAGATAGTAAAAAGCTGAAAGCGGTAAACAAACAGCTTGACCTGTACGACAGCAGTGGTTTGAGATTTTTGTGTAGAAGCCATAAGTATCGATCGGTTTAGTGACGAATGAACTACAGTTCGTCGACAAGTTGCTGTGTTATCGATGGGTTGACAACGATAGAGTTGAACAGACATGGCGTTTAACAAATGGTTCACCAGGTGTTTATTGCAATTTTCTTCTTCAAAAAACCATTTTGATGATATTTTTTTATTTGATCCGTCTTCACGCCTGCTGTGCGGATCCCAGCACTTATCACATCCAGTTCGTTTCATTGCATTCATCGTTCGCGAGGATCGTCTTTTTCGTGATTTCGGCTGATCTTTGAGAATTTTCATTTCATCTTGAATGTCGTAGAATGCCGGTCGAACTATTCTCCGTGGAGTCCTGAGATAGCAGGACTGGAGCGTTTCCAATTGGATTGCAGAGAGTGGTTTGTTCGGCGTTGATAAATCCCTAAGGAATGCGCCACGCATTCGACTTCATCAAGTATCGTTGGAGATGATTGAATGCATATCTGGCCTTTACAATGACTGTCGGTAGCCTACCGATGTATCGAGCCAGTGCTACTATCCTCCCAGACAAGTCTGGTAGCAATTTACCGACCCCGGAGGGATGGAAGGCTTGGTGAGCCATAGGCGCCGGGGATCGATTCCATGTGTGTGTCTCAGTAGCGCCTGCAACCACTGCACCACACGCGCTCTTTGTCGAGAAACATAAGAAGCAAATTATGAAGAAAAAGGTTGCTACGGTTGTACGAGAATGAATTTCATAGATGCTGTTTCTTCGGATCCTAGACAATTGAGACAACATTGAAATCTTTTGTGAAAAGCCATTGAACGATGATAAAACAACCTCAGCCGTCACAATTCGTTCCAATATCGGAGAAACTTAGAAAAACTTACCTTTTTCATCTAAACGATGATGGATAACATTACTAGGCGAAAAATACCAATTGTATCTCTTTTAGTGAAAAAGCAAAAGTCCATAAGTTCATACCTATGATAGGATCTATTGTGTGTCCAAAAATAAATGCTCATGGAAGCGACGACTATTTTGTCTTAATGGTACAAAAGTTTCCATATCAGACATAATGGTTGATGAATTCTCTTCGTAAGCACGTCCAAATCAGTCCATTCTATATTCATATTTATTCATGATACTTCTACATAGGAAGAATGCCATTGATGGAGTCGTGTATGAAGGAGGTGCCCAGTCGAGAGGATCTCGCTAGTGCCATCTTCTTCCTCAGCACCGTCGGACCGGATGCGTTATTCCGCATGATCCTAAAAAAACCGTAATATTCAGATCAGATATCATTTACTGGTTCTATCCCTATAACATTTTGCGCTTTCAGTCCTCATGATCGTACACCAGAGGAACTCGAATTAGTCTATGAAGAATTGCTGCATGTAAAAGCACTCTCGCATCTCAGCACTATGGTGAAACGTGAGCTAGCTACCGTAATCGGCTACGAGCATCATAGCAACGCAGGTGAGTGGTCTGGTTTTGGAATTGTCGGCTTTCATTTGAGTTTGATGCTACCATCTACAAAAGCTAGGAAGGAAGTATTAGTCAGCTTCACAGAGATTCACAAAATGCTATTTTTCGCGATGTATAGGCAAGCTTGTTAAATTTTTTTTTTACAAGATAGTGGCTCTTTTACAGGAACAGTTCTGTTTCATCAGGGAGAGCCTGGAAAGAATTGGTACATCATTTTACGTGGAAGCGTTGATGTAAGCATCCATGGAAAGGTAGGCAAGCCTTTTCTTGCGTTCTTTCGTCTCCTTTTCCTCAGTTTTTTTTTCCTTTGTGGGGATTCTATACTATCTAACAAGGCTGTAGGTGTGATTATCTGTTGAGATTCAAAATCACAAACTTATCAGTTGTAATTTTGGTCCGAAGCTCCTCTAATTTACTGGCGTCGGTTGATGGATAGATAGATTGATTCCCAAGACCGAGTTTCTGTTAACCTCGGCATTGATTGGTAATTCGATGTTTTATTTCAATAAGCAGACACGAGGTTGTTATTATAGAATTTATTGGAATACAATAGCTATTATCAATCAATTAGAATTACCAATCAATGCCGAGATTGCCGAGGTACAATAGCTATTGTATTTCAATAAATTCTATAATAACAACCTCGTGTCTGCTTATTGAAATAAAACATCAGAGAGATTGATTGATTAAAATCATAAGCATAAATGAGTCTCTTCGAGGAGTTCACCATATTTTAATCACAATTCCATAATGAGAGGGGATTGATTTTGAACCATATAAAATGCTTCTTGGGTCTACAGCTGAATCCTATCGTACTCTGACCTGTTGAAGGTTGCGTTACTCTGTTGATGGTGTGTTCGAACATCGATCCTATATCTAAGACCGACTTTAGATTTCGCTTTTCAGCACCCATTTAAAATATCCATGAACGTATGCATTGATTCCAACACATCCTTCCAATTCTTCCTTCTGCCCCAACCGTTTCTCTTTTGTGATGCCTTTCGTGATGGATTAGTAGCTTCTCTACCACGTATGTTGTACGCGGCATGCTGCATATTACTATTAACACGGAATGATTTTATTAAGAAATTTATGATTAATAGTTATCACTCATTCTGTTGACGTCCAAAATCCATCTGGGTGGTGGATTTATGGATTTCAGGGTGTCGTGTGCACTCTGCAAGAAGGGGATGACTTCGGCAAATTGGCGTTGGTGAACGACAGTCCACGAGCGGCTACCATCGTCCTTCGGGAAGACCATGCACAATTCCTCACCGTCGACAAACACGACTTCAACAGGTGTTTTTATGTCTTATAGCACTTCATATTCTAAAAGTGTTTGAAGTTTTAGCCTCAGTGGATAATGTGAATCGACTTTCATTTAACCTCGATATAAATGATCAATTTGCCTTATTTCATGGATAAACTAACATGAGGTTGTTACCCCGTATTTATTAGGCTAACGTTTTGACGTCTTTCTCTTCATCAGAACTGTTGTTCTAAGTCGATGGTCCACAGCCGTTCGTGTTCTCGATGTGGCATTTTCGTCGTTGTACTGAATCGGATGTTCTTCAGTGAAGCTGGCGACGAAGACGCCATATCGAGAAGACGAACGACTGTGGACCGTCGACTCGGATCATCGGCGAAGATGTCGAAAAGTTAGTCGAATAAATATGTGGTAACAGCCTTATGTTAGCTTATCAGTAAAATAAGGTGCATTTCTCATGAGTTTGTTTGTTTCTTTTAAAAAAATTGGCTTAGAAAGTGTTCATCTTTCGACACATTCTCGTATCCTTGCAAGGTGCTGCAGAAATGTCCTTGAGAAGTAAAGTGTTTAAAAAAGCAGTAGAAGAAGTTCGTATATCTCAGATATTTGTTCAGGATTCTTCGAGATGTAGAAGCAAACACAGTTAGATTGAAGGAACACGGGCAGGATGTTCTGGTGCTCGAAAAGATCAACTTGCCACGAGGAGCTGCCATTGAAAACTCCCAGATGGCGAACAGCAAAAGTCAGTGCTGGTGAGAGAAATGTTTTTATTCCTTTGTGAGAGGCGATATTTTCACTTCTAGATAAAATGAAGCAGAAAACCGAATATATTGATAGGATTATACAGTGCTGCTTCTAAAAAATAAAGAGTATCCATAATGCCGAAAATAATTTGTGTTGTGCGATCATTTTTCTTTTTGAATGTTCATATAAAACAGATGAATGTGAGCATTCCTTTGGAGCCAAGCAGCCTGAAATACAACCACAGTAATGGTGAGTCATTTGCAAAACTCGGAACACCAAGCCAGCTTCAAACCCACGATTGCCATTTTCGGGAGATTCCTTAAGACAGCATTACTTTGGTTGTATTTCATGTAATACCCTGCTATGAAAAAATGCTAAACAGTAAACAAAAAGTTCTACATTGAAACAATCAGCATTCAGTTATTCGGTTATGGCTGGTCTGGCCGAGAAGATACTTGAGTACGTGTTGGAGACACGCGTGGATGCTCAGGAGGATGGCGCAGAGCTGGACGTGTTCTTGGAGGACCTTGTACTCACTCATATCATCTACCTTCCAACCAATACCCTCTGTAACTACCTCAAACACTATTATTCGAGAACTGCCGAAGTAAGACCACAGTTAACATGTCTTCTACAGAAATATATCATTGTGATATAGGTGTCACGAGCATGGAGCTTAAATTTTGCTCCTACTCTCAAATGAAGTTGATTAAACTGAGGCTTTTAAGATGTCAGTTGAGATAGGTGAAGGAAGAATTCTGGATCTGTTAATGTCGCAGCGAAGATTTTTTTTCTGAATCTTATCATCGTTCTGGTATACTATTTCAGGAGCATGCGGATCCTCTAGTGGCTCTCGACGTTCTTGAGCGTCAACTAACGGCACGCAAACGAGTGGTGTCATTTCTCTGGTTCTGGGTACACACGTTGGGGATACACTATTTTATGGATCCGGCCGCGAACGCGTTCGTTGAGGTGATTTTTGGCACAATGTCGATTTTCAAAATGGGTTTTTTAATATAACCCGTAATACACATTGTTGTTCCAGATTCTACAAGCCTTAATTTTGTCGAATGAAATGGAATGTAACGTCAAACGTAGGGTAGTTGACCTTTAAGGATGACCTAGGTCATAAAAAGAGCAATCTTTGATGTGAACAGGAATGAAATACATTTTCAATGGACGAAGCTGTAAAACAGAAAAATAGGAGGGATAGCAGGAACAGCTAAGAGATAGAATAAGCTAAGATGGACATAGAGAGATGGAAAATGAGAGAATTATAGAGAAGAGATGGAGAAGGAAGGAAAGAGAAGAAAAAGTAGAATCGCTTTTTATATTTCTACATTTGTGACTTTTCTTCGCTCTTGAGAAAATAATAGTAAGTTCAGGAACTGTATTGCCATGTGCTGGAGGACTGCCGTACACTGTCTGGCATGGCGCCGATACTGACCAGGATCACAGCACTCCGTGACCTCAGGGAAGAAGCTCGCCGAACCCTCGCTCGCCATCCTGTCGTCATCCTGGAATGCGGAGTTCTGTCCGCAATGGCCCCTGCTCCAAACCCTATACTACCTAGCGATATATGTGAGTTCGCAAAGTAACCTCGGACTCGGTTTTTGACAAGAAAGAGAAAGTAGAGCTCCCACAGTGTTCATGATCCAATACTAAGAAGTAGAGAGGCAAGATAAAAATGCACACTACATCTTCTGTTACTGAAAGAATCAATAAGAACCAGATATCGTTCATCGACGACCTTCGACTCAAGGTTAGTTTTTTCTTAAGTAGACACTTATAATCACAACAAAGCAGTCGTTTGAAGGATTCTGGTGTGGAAATGTATTTGCATAAAATTATTCCAATGTTGCAAATCATTCCTAGTGGTTTTCTTTGAACACTACCTTTTTGACACTTCGATTTGATTGACAATTGACGATTTAACCTCTCATAACCGTTTTACCTGTCATGTTAGCTTCTCTGTGAAACACTGTTCTTAAATTGCTTCCTCTATGTTGAGTTGGTAGCAGCTCACTTTACCATCACGACATTTGTTACGGCCTTCCTAACATTCCAAAATACGCGTGTGGTGCAGTGGTTGGTGGCGCCACTGCGACACGCACGTGGAATTGATCCTGCGCCCATGGTCCACCAAGCCTTCCATCCCTCCGGGGTGGGCAAATTGGTACCAGACTTGTCTGGGTGGGAGGATAGCAGCACTGGCTCGATATATCGGCAGGCTACCGCGAGTCATTGTAAAGGGCAGATATGCATTCAATCACCTCCAACGATACTTAATGAAGTCGAATGCATGGTGCATCCCTCAGGGATTGATCAACGCCGAGAGCTTTTATCCTTTATCCCATCATTCCAGGCAATCAGATCGTACATCTGTCCGACACGACGTCTTTTGCAATGCCAATTCTGATGGACAAGACGGCTGCGGAAATTTGTGAACTTGTCCGCGGACGGCTGCGCAGTTCGAGCAATGACGAACTGGCACTCGTCGAAGTGAAGAGCAGTGGAGGTGCGCTAGAATTTGCGTGCTTTTAGCCCTTAATTCAAGCATTAAACGCCTTTTCCACTGTCTTAGTATAGAGAGCGATTGCGAAGGAGCATAAAAGATCTGAAAAACACTAGGCGCAGAAATTTTAAAAATTTGAAGAAAAACTGAAAGGTCATCATTTTCATTCCTTGAAATAGCAGAGTGCAGTTTCTGAGCCTGCTGTTAGACTATTGCAAGAGGTACCAACGTAGGAAATAAACACAGTGCAACCATATTAAAATATTACAGTGAATAAAATGAAATGGTGATAATTGATAATAATAAGAGTGTAGTGTGATAAGAGTATTGAATTGGTAATTAGTCAACAGATCTCACTGGCTATCGTAGATATCTGTCAACCAAAGAGGGGTTAATATATCCTATTGATTTCTTCAAAAGGGGACGTGTGGCGCAGGGGTCGGAGACGCCATGCGACACACACATGGGGTCGATCCCCACGTCCCGGTTTCACCCAACCTTCCATCCACCCAGGGTCGGCAAATTGGTGCCAGACTTCTGTGGAAGGATAGCTGCACTTTGTCGATGCATCGGTAGGCCACCGAGAGTGATTGTAAAGGTCAGATATGCATTCAATCACCTCCGACGATGCTTAATGAAGTCGAATACATGGCGCATCCCTCAGGGATTGATCAACGCCGAGAGTTTTATCCTTTCACCCTTTTATTGTTTTCTTGTTAAGTTAGTTGTCTTATTTTTTGCTAAAACTTAACTGTAACAAATAGGTTGATTTGTCCTATTAGCATCGAAGAATTTACGAAATTCACATGATATAGAGTCCTTTTAGCCATAGTTTTCGATTAAGGACATTCACTAGATTTTTTCTTCAACGATGTATGTTGTGGGCAGCTGGTTTTATGGTGCCTGGCGTTTAATAGAATCTTTTTTCTAACGACGGAAATATTGCCATAGAGCCTCATTTGGAATTATCGTTCTATACAACACTTTGTACACAGTTAGTTTAGAGTTCACGAAATAGCTTTCATTGTTATAAATTGTAGAGTTATGCACTTGGTCTTCTATAAAAAGGAAGATAAAACAATTGGTCTACTCAAATAATGGAAGAAGGTAAAACGTGAAGCTCTCGATCACCAAAATGACTCAGAAATAGTGTTTCAAAAAGGATTCGTTCTATTATCCAAGTTACAGGCGATTTGAGTAAACTTATAAGAACTTCTGAAACATCAATACTGCAGTGAAAAATTTACTTGATCACATCCAAAAAGTCAAGAGTATAGCCAGCACCGGAAATCTACCTGCTCATCGAATGTGCAAGCTTGTGATAGCAAACACTGTAAGGCGTTGTTAAGAGATCGACCAGCGATGTCCACTGGTTAAAGAGATTTCTAATTTCATCGCAAGGAAGCAATGAAGTGAACAAGATCATGTTCAGCAGCGTCTTAATATTTAGGCTATGAAATAAAATGCTTAGTAATAACCAGAAAGTCTTTTTAAATTCAGTATATTCAGAAAAGGTAGTGTTCTACGATGGAGATGTGAGCATACCTACAATGCTGTCGTTGAACAGCAATCTGTACGTCGTCAGCAAGGACGAGATCGACTCACTGGTATGTTTCGTTTCACCTAAATCTTTCTTTCGTTCTCCACGTCTTTGTATCAAACTATGTGATGAGGTGAACGTGTGGAACTTGGATAACTCTTCAAGTAGCTAGCCTTGAATGGTCCATCTTTAGGAAAAATGTAAGCTCTAGAACAGTTTCCATTTATTTGGTATACAGTTGGTTGAGTGGAATATTCTGACTGTCTTCCAACACGACCACAAATAGACATTTCAAGGACATGAATTTGTTTTGACAATTGCAAATAATTGCTGTAAATTAGCAGAGTAGGTTTACTTTTATCTTATCTAAGCAGATTTCGAACTTCCTCTCAGTTTGAATGACCACGTAAGAGAATTAACTTACTGTTGTGTTGAGGGCTTATTTGGAAGAGAATTTACTACGTGGCTTTACCTCTGTATGTATTGTCTACTATACATGTTGAACTAAAATTTAATCATTAGCTAATGCGAACAACGACTGGTCAATCTTGATGTTCTTTGACAAAACACCGAAGGAATTTTCCACACTAATTTCCTTCTAAGCGTGTTTGCAATACTTTGTATTAAGCATAAAATCACTACTGTAATAGTAAAATGAGGAATTATAAACACACTCTATAAACAACAATGAAGGCGCGATTCGCACAACGCTTTAAACTTCTTCTACAGCACACGCGTGCTCGTTGTCTGTCTTCCTAGGAAAACCAACTCCTCCATCCCTTCGGAGTGGGAAAATGTTAACGAACTTGTCTAGTGAAATAAGACATTAGTTTCATACATTGATAGTCCCCCACAACTCATTCCCAAGGCATATTCATTCATTCACTTTCTCAACGTTACGAATAGAATTCAATACGGGTCCTTCTGTGATTGATCGACGCAGAACACCTTAATATTTTACGCCTCTGAACCTTTATTTAGTTGCTGTTTATTGATTGATACAAACGATACTATGACGAAGGTCATCAAAACATATGCTTTTCGAACAAGTTTCTATAATTACACCTTTCTGCGAACTATCCTTTCATGAAATGAGCGCCTTTTATATCATCCTGAATCCTGGAGCGGCGTCGAAATTGTTCGCCGTTCTTCAGGTTCCTCAGATCGATCAAAACGGACCAGTCGAATCTGTCCATGCATCAGTGATGGAGTTTGTTGGAAGTTATGAACTAGCTGAGCAGCTTCATCTGCTTCATACCCAGCTGTTTGAGGTAACACGTCGTTTTTATGATGTAGTAGAACGACAGTTTTTAAAACAAGCTTAAATTTCTTCGCGTTAAAAGATTTCTATTCCCTTTAAAATCTTATAACCTTTAAAATCGAAGAAATTGGAATTCACTTGAAAAATTTTTAAGGATAATTTAGCAAATCTTGCGAACAACATCCGTGTTGAAGGATGTGATTTAGGCATTTTAGTACTTTATAAGATATTTTTAGGCAACAGACGAGATTGAACTGGTGACACAAGTAATTGGACGGGATCAGTTTCCAGGACGAATACCTTCGAATCTTGACCTGCTTATGAGGAGGTGCTTGTTTCTAAAGTCCCTTCAGTTCCAATACTTCATACTTGATACTTGATCGGCCCGTCCTCACTGGTTGTGCGAGCCCCAGCATAATCACCATTTTTTTCCAAGATTTGCTGGTTAAGCCATTGTGGTTTCCTGGAATCCCGAGGTCAGCCAGGCCATAGTCTGCCCCAGGTCTTCACCACCGCAGGCAGTCGCAGCCCTTATGGATGAGAAGGAGATTTGCCACCATGCTACTTTGATACCAGGACGGTGGTGGATCCTGGTATTGGTTTCCTCTTAGATAGGCTTCCTGATGGAAGCGCCGGACTTTCTTCTCAGCTTGGGAAACCCAGGAGGGGACGAATCTCTCCGTTGTACATCGCAGTCCTACACCCAGGAACACTTCCCAGCCACGATGAGACGGGAAACCATTGGAAGGTGAATTTCAACAGCAAAAATAAACTGCAGATGTAGCGAAGTACATTGCAGTACTTTCTATTTCAGATTTAACGAGGTACAGTACTGGGCGACAACAGAAGTGCTGCTTGCGCAGCCTCAGAAACGAGTCAACACTCTTCGGAAATTCATTAAAATTGCCATGTAGTTAGTGCTAAATTTCAATTTATTTCATCTCATCAAAGAGAAATGGTCGAATATTTGAGCGCAAAGGAGAACAGAGATCTGATGACGCTATTCGCCATCACGTTGGGTCTGAGCAACATCGCCGTCAGTCGCCTCACTCATTTATGGAATGTGGGTTTTAGCTTTCTGAGAAGCTGCGGTTACGGTCTTACATAGAAAATAGTTTGACGAATATGGAAAATCTCTTTGTTTAGGGATTTGGGATTCGTCTGAAAAAGTTCTTTTCATAACGTCCTTCTCACCAAGTCCACCACCTCTTTCTATTTTTCATATCGTTTCGAGCTTCACGTTCACTCGGCTAAAAAAAAACCAACTGCGAAATATGGAAGTACCACATTTTTCCGCTAAGAGCGGTCTCGTGGAAGTTTTTGATCACTTTCTAAAATTCCTCTCTCCTTTGTATTCCATTAATTGTTCTGTTTCCTTTCCAACTTGTCAAATAGGAGTACTAGTTCATCCTCATGTATAACACGAGTAATACGGTAGCAGCCATGTCAAGCTCATCAGCAATGTCACATATTAAGAGGAAATGGATTTTCTTTCCGTTTATTGTGATTATTTACCGAATCGTTCGTTCCTCGTTCCAGCGCCTGCCAGCCAAACTTCGCCGGCAGTTCGCCGAATTCGAATCACTACTGGATCCATCTCGAAATCACCGACCGTATCGTGCCCTTGTTGCAAAGGTATTTTCAATTTAGGAACACTGCAGAAATGAGAAAAAAAGGAGCGAAAAAGTATTGCAGTTAGCCGTGGTGTAGTTCCTTGTTAATCACCATTAATGGTCTCTTTTTGAAAAGTATCTTTATCTAGGAATCGACATTTCTACGAGCAGTTGATTTACGAAGAACCCTTGAATTCCTTAAGGCTCTTTTGTGATTGTTTACATTCACTTTAAGTGTGTGCCTCTTCTTTAGCATAGAAAAGCAATGACAGCGCTGAGAATTAAAATATTGTTAATGTCTTTTCTGTAAGAGGTATCTTAGGTGATCCTTCTTGTGGTCTAGTACTTTTATGAATTCGTCGTTTTCTCTCTTAGCAATCGCGAGGTTGTTAATCAGCATGCGTTTACTTCCATACAATAACACACATACAACACAATCGCAGCTGACGTTTCGGCAGAATCGCCTTCTTCAGAGCCTGGAAGGGTACACTAATACGCAACTTACTAGGTCAAAAACTTCAACAGCACAAACAGAAAGATGAAAATCTAAACAAAAAAAAACGCGACTTGGCTCGGCAAATAGCCATCTCCAATGGCTACGAAATTGTAACCCCACGAGATAAGTTTCGAGGGAGAGCGACGCTCCAAAAGGAACGGTTTGGCCAGAACAAGGTCCCGTTTATCTTGCCCTTCATTGACGATGAAATAAGTGCAGCGATAAAACGATGCTTAAGAAGGGCAGATCTAGAGGAATCGGTAGCGATAATTGAAATACCACCGAATACTCTTCGTCGTCAGTTAGTTCGTAACCGCTTGCATGACCGTCCGTGTGAAACACAAAATTGCGTAATTTGCCCTTATGGCAGGGACGGTGACTGCAAGAGTTCAGGTGCGATATACCTGATCTCTTGTGGTATTTGGGGAGATGATATATTGGCGAAACGGGCAGACCTTATGTACCCGCATTAAAGAACACCTAGATGGCGAACGAGAAGCAAGACAAGGCACGCCAGGGACGCTTATATATTTATATTTATTTATCTTTTATTTATTTATATTCTTTTATCTTTTATTTTTATTTTATTACACAGATTAGAGATAAGATTTATGTGATCACATATTGTGCAGATCCCAATGCTTCCCCTATTGTCGGTACCGTCATGCTCGAATTTGCGTGAGGGCTACCACTTTAGGGCTCTGTTTCCATAAATGTCGTTGAATGGTGTCTGGTTGATTTTTTAGAACAGTAAAGAATTTCCAGGTCTTCATCACAAAGATTCGTTGACCTTTATATACAGGAGAGGACATTTCCCTGAAAAGTTTGGTATTAACTTGCCGACCCTGAAGGTATGGGACATTTAGCAGTGGCGATGTCCAACTGGCGTCCATACAGTCTCCTATCGCACGACGTCTCTAACCACGACGCTTTCGTTCTTGAGAAGAGATCGGCAGTGTCGGTAGTATTTAGCAAGAGAGGCACGGAGTAGGTAACGACAACATGATATTCTGTACGAGGTAGAGAGTGATCTGTATATGCACCATGCACAAATTTGCTCACAACGATGGTTTTCGGAAATGAGGCACTAGAAAGAAATAGCAATTAGTCCAAATTTTCCTTAGTCGAGTCCTCTATCGTTTCGTCATCGTGTGAGGGATATGGGGATTAATTGTCTTGGTTAGAAAACATTGTGAATGCTGAATAAGAGTACTTCATTGTTCTAAGCTGCATTTTCCTTAAAATACATTAATATTGTTTACCTGGAGCGTTTTCCTCTTTAAATTTAGATCATTTCAATATAATTCAGATGTTACCGCCATTAATACCGTTCGTACCGCTTCTCCTGAAGGATTTAACGTTTATTCATGAAGGCAACAAGACTTACTACAACGGATTGGTTAATTTTGAAAAAATGGTTGGTAATATTTTCTTCCAGTTATCTTCTTATTCTATGAAATTCTCCTTTTTTGCCTTCAGCATATGATCGCGAACATTCTACGGACGTTCCGCCAATGCAAATCGAGGTGTACCGGTGAGCAGTTCCTTAACATTTCTAAATTGTTTTTGCGAAACTCTGAAACTTATTCGGTTCTTTATCACAAACTAGAACGCATTTCAGCTCCACAACTGGAATCAAAAAAGATTTTCGAAACTCAGAACTTCATCCGAAACTTCCGTGTTGTTGATAACCAACGACGGTTAGTAGAGTTGAGCACTTCTAATATAATTGAATAAACGACACAAAGTGTTATTGAAATGGTGTGCAGCGCCAGACAACTTCAAAAAAGAAATCGAAGAAAAAGGTATGACGGTATGCAGATCGTACACCTCCCACAACTCAGTGGAGTATAGATAAAGTTCATGGAGTAGACGGATTTTGAATAGATGCTTTGCGAATTTCATATTAGATTTGTACACATGTTGATGTTGTCGGAGTTCAAAAAAGAAGAGAGTTTGTTTCACGTCTGATGTTGGGTATAATAGATAATAAAAAACGAGTATAAAACGGCGTTGAACTGAAGTCAATAGGTGGACACTCCACCGCTTTTTTGCAGTTAGCAATGGAATAGAGTCTTTATTATTTTTTATCATTTTGTCAGTTTTCGATAGATCTCCGGTTCTTCGTCAGTGACTTCCATCTTCCTAGGTTGATGGAATTGTCATACCAAATAGAACCACGTCGAAGAAGGAACTGAGTTCAAGTGAACTCAAATTATCAGAAATATCAGGCCATATTGTTGAGGATCGCGATGATAATACTGAGGAGAAGATAACAGCTTGCAGTAAGCCGATCTCCAGAATGCCTGAGCTTTTCGAAATTTTCTTGTTCTGAAATGAAAATGAGGGATCTCTTCGTATATTCCATTTCCCTTATCACGTCAACAAAGTTTTCTGAAATCTCCGCGGTATTTTGGTTGTGCTGTAGTCGATTGGACAGATACTAAAGTGCTCTACGTATATCTGCTTACCGTTTTCTATCCATTCCACTGTTCAATTACTTTCGTCATCTGATATTCTCCCTATTACAGTTCCCAGGATCGGCTTTCTATTAATCTCTGCACTGGAATATGAATACTTTGTTTTCTTGTTCAACAATCGCGACTTTGTTAAACAGCATACATTTACTTCCTTGGAAAACACACAATGCAATACAACAGTAGCTGACGTTTCGGCAGTATCGCCTTCTTCAGAACCTGGAAGGGTATAGTGTTATACAATTTACTCTAACCCTCCTCATTGGAAGTCACGAAAAAAAGCGGTGAGTTTTTCGAGCTGTTGATCATGTAATTGCCACAGAATTTTTCGCCTTTTCGTGTTATTGAGGCGTTTGGTCTAGTAAACTGTTTATCAGTATACCCTTAAAAACGCTGAAGAAGGTGATACTGCCGAAACGTCAGCTGCTGTTGTATTGTATTGTGTGTTTTCCAAGGAAGTAAATGTATGCTGTTTAACAAAGTCGCGATTGTTGAACAAGAAAACGACGCATCCTCGCTGTTTATATTGTGCGCAGTTCGACTAATTTATCTGTCAACTAGGATCTTCTAATTTCTTAACTTTCTACATGGGTCACTATAATGGCATTCTTTGTGTTTTGTTGATGAATTCCCGTTTGTAATATTCCGTCAATGCTCACTTCAGCTCATCGTTTTGGTGAGAGATTTCTTGGTTGCTTACTATATCTATTTCAAATTCTTTGTAATGCTGGTGCTTTCTCCTTTCAATCCCTTTATTGTTATTTAAATAAAGTATTATTTCCTTTTAGGTGTTTAAAAGGAAAAAGAGAAAGTCACGCCATCATGAACCAAGTAGTCCTCTTGGGAGAAACAGACCAGCTCAAATTCCAGCTACTCAGACCCATTACTTTTGTTTGTGGTTACCCATCATTCGAGGTGAAATGAGGTAGCATGACTCTCAAGAGCCTGTGAGGCGAACTGAAGTTGCTGCATGCCGCATATCATTCAGGACGAAGTGCGGTGACGTGGCTGTGAGGTGGATGGAAAGCGCTGTATGCATGTCGCAAATCGTTCGTTTTTAAGTGCGGCATCGTGCATCTGAGGAACCTTTGAGGGAATTTGAATGTGCTGCATGCTGCACATCTTTCGTGGTGAAGTGCGATGGCGTGCCTCCCAGGTGGACATGAAGTACCGCATGCCGCACATCATTCGAGATGATGTATGGTGGCCTGACTCTGAGGCGCCTCTGACGTTTTATGAGAGAATGCCGCTACGTTTAAAAATGAATTCCCGAGGAACGATGTCTTTCAACTTAGCAGTGTTCCTTGTTTTCTGCGAGAAATGGAATTTCACGTGATACAAGGAGCGCACCGATGCCAAGTGTATTTCTGCCATGACGGTTTGACAGACAAGACATTTCCTACTAGGACCACATTTTCACTATACGTCGTTTTTCTTTTTTTTTTCGATGGAGATACAGCAAGAGTTTTGTAGCCACTGGAAATTGTATTTTTAGCGCCAACAGCCTCCTTCCTTTCCTCCTTCCAACGCAGTTCTGAAAGAATCGTCTCACGCTGCGGTGTTCGTAATTGTGTAAAAATGTGGTGTTTACCATGGGCATCATGTGAACACTGAACAACTCTAATGTGCGAATGAGAACAGATGGGAAATTTGCGAGTACTTCTCGAATTGCTTTTGTTTGCCCTTAGCAAGCGGTCCGTTGACGTTGCTTGCGGTAAAGGCTTGCAAATCGCTATGGATTTTCAAGGAAATTCGATTATTTCGATAAGTCGTCCCTATAGGCTTTAGTGGCCGAAAAGCTCAACGTTCATATCTACGTTCTATACGAGATGCCTTTATAATTTATGTAGCGCTATTGGAGTTCGCATAGCGCAGTGGTTGAACAATTATTAGTGAACAATCAGTATCAACAACGGCCCTCTATACAGAGCTCTTCCGAGTGAGGTTACTTCATCGGGATGGTGCTCCACTTTGCACGACTAGGTGCATTCACTAATACCCATATCAGAAAAGATGCAACTGTGGATAAGCTATTCTCGGATCTATCCATCTCTGAAGAAGGCAAATGGGTTGTTTTAGTCGAATAAAGTTTGTTTTTTCTTAAATCAACCGCGCGTTGGCATATCAATGAAAAGGATACATTGTCATTCGTCGTGCCGAGATTAAAGAAAAGTGGGAGCCCAAATGTTTTCCTGGCTCTTGTGAAGCTTTGCCGTTCGTGACGATGGAGTTCCTTCGGTTGTCAAATGTTATTCACTATGGTCTCAACCATTATGGTTTAACCAAAGCCCGTGGAAAAATTCGACAGTTCAGGAAACGGAATCGAAAGTCGTAATACCGTGACGATCCTTTTTAGCCATCGGAAACGCAGCTCTGTTAATGAATAGTAGACTGCTCGTCGGTCTTACGACAAACCAGAATAAAAAGTTCAAGGTGAAAGACTATCGAATCAACACTGAATGATTGGTCTCTGTATTATTCTACCCCTGGCGAGGTTATCATTAAGTTTCCGAACGAGGACACAGTAGTGTGACAGTTGTTTCTTCACTTAGGAAAGTCTTCTTTTCGGGCGAACTCAGCGACTATACATCGGTTGTACACCGATCGATAGCTCATTTTGAAGGCCACGTGCAATCATTTCCCTACACTTAAGTGTTTTCCACCTTATTCCTCAGTAGAAGAGAAAACCTGTGAATCTGCAGGCGCATAACTCCAACAAAGGAATTTTTTTTAAGGTCCAGAAATTGTTAAATGTCACGACAACTCTAGAAACATGGCAGAGATGAAAGACTGCAGCTGATGGAGTCGGAAGTCTACTTACGTTGAATCTTTTTCTCACGATCACACGATAATGAACAGCATGGTTTCTCTTTTGAAGCCAATAACTCATCGTCTTCTCAACGGGAATGTCATACACTAAAAGAGAATCTGTTTCACAGGAACTTGAGAAGTACGGTAGACAGTGTCATGTGTAAATCAGTTAGGATAAAAAAAAAACTTTATTAAGAACTTGGTAGAAAGCCCGGTTAGCCATGAAAGGATTATCGATTAATATATGCTAAGACGTACATACAAAGACATACTTATAAAAAGCATTAATCCAAAATGAAGAGCGATTTTTAAGAAGAAATGGATTGTAAATGGTGTATGACAGCAAATTTCATTCAAGAAAGTTAAAGAAAGCGTAGGAATGACCAAAGTACTTAGGAATTTGCCTTTCTGGCCAAAAGAAAACATTCGCTGTGATATCTAGTAAAAAAAAATTAATGAAAGCGACAACTACAAACGAGTAGCATGACTGAAACTGACGTCATACATTTGGGAGAAATCGCTAATGGGTTGGTTTTACTTTTATTTGCTTGTATAATTCAGGAATACCAACTGTGGTGGTGGGTGTAACGCAGTGGTAAGAGGTGTCCTGCCTGTAATACACAAGGGTTCGATTCCGCGCACAAGTTTAGCATGCTCCTCATCCTTCCGGGGTCTAAATTGTTGTGGTGCCCTGTGGGACCTGTGTGGGAGGATAACTGCACTGACTCGATACGTCGGTACACCACTGCAAGATATTGTACGGGCCAGATATGCATTCAATCACCTCTATGAAGCACAACGAAGTCGAACGTATGGTGCACCTCTTAGAGATTCGTCAACGTCGAGAGCTTTATCCTTTTTATCCCTTATGCCAACTAAATGAGGCCCTTTTTTTTTACTGTTTAGCGTATTTGATACCCACGTATAGCTTGCTATTGTGACGATCTGTACCTAAAACGCTCGTACACTTGCATCCATGCAAACAAGCATGATAAGGTACGACGTCATAGGACTGGCCGAGACGAGACGACGCTACCCATTCAACGTTGTCCATGACACTGGAGAAGAACTGTTCCTCGGAACATGCGACAGTAGAGGCGTAGGCGGTGTCGGCGTTCTCGTCAACACGAGTTTGTCCATGAACATCGATTCATTCGAACAGCTTACAACACGAATGGGACGTTTACGGTCAAAAAGATGTGGATCAATACCGACTTTGACAATGGAGAGTACCATAACGAAATAGACCACATCATAGTAAATAGGAAGTTTTGCCTAACCGATGTCGCTGTTGTCCTAAAATTTTACACGGGATCAGACCACCGTCTCCTTCGTGCAAGATTTTATTTTTCGCGGAAAGGAGAAAAAGCCGCTAAATTCAAAAACCGAGGTGCCAGAACCACCACATTCACGCTCAACGGAACGAATCCACGCATTAGAATGGAACGCACAGGGTAAGCGGCTCTCTGAGTTTATCATGGCGACGAAGACCATCCATGGTAACTCCCAATTCCAGAAGCCTCACCGTCAACAATGTATCCTGTTTCCCACAAGTAAGGGATGGGATTCTAAGCTCCGACCGACGTCAACGATCGAAAATCAAAGATGCCGTTCTCTACGCCAAACAGTCGAAGATAAGGTGGGCCGGACACATAATGTATGAATGATAACCGATGGACAAGGGCTGTTAGTGACTGGATTCCTCGGGATGTCAAACGTACTGCAGGAAGACCACCGACCCGATGGTCAGAGATTTTCACGAGGAGCCTAGAATAAAGATATGATGCTCGACGAATCCCTAGAGCAACCATAACCCACTGGACTACTCTTGCACGCGACGGGAAAAATGGGGAATTTACTGGCGCCCGCTCGAGTCACTCGACGATCTACGGGACCACAGGTGATACAGGTGATTTCAGGCCAACTTCCTTAGAGCTGGAGGCCAAAATTTACATGTACTTCTCGCAGACCATATTACAGCATACCTTCAAAAGGAAGAAATCCCAGACCAGTGGAGGACGTTGCGCACGGTCATTCTACCTAAGAAGGGAGACCGAAAGGATCTTCGTAACCATCGTCCCATACGCTTGTTAAATGTACTCTACAAGCTCTCCACGAATATTATTTTCTCGCGCATATCAAGAACATTGGATGAGGCGCAACCAGTCGAACAAGCAGGATTTCGAAAAGGATTTTGCTGCACGGACCACATCCAAACCGTGTCCAGCGTCATCGACGTTTGCCGGGAATACCACTTGACTCTAATCCTTACCTTTGTCGACTATGAAAAAGCGTTTGACAGTGTCGAAACGAATGCCATCCTATCAGCGCTCGTCAACCAAGGAGTGAATTCGTCCTGCATAAGAACTCTCTCCAACTGTTATCGAAACTGCACTACGAAAATGCAGCCTTTTCTATGGAACGCTCACCATACCCGTTGGAAGTAGGGCTCGACGAGGCGATACCACATCGCCAAAGCTGTTCAGTGCCGCACTACAATGGATAATGAAGTCACTCGATTGGGATGAGAAGCGCATACGTATTGATGGGAAATTCCTATCAAACCTTCGTTTTGCCGACGACATTGTCATCTTCTCAAGAAGTACTAGCGAAGCACAGAGGATGATCAACGAGTTCAACGAAACGGGGAAAAGATCGGACTTCGCATAAATTGAAGGAAGATTCAGTTCATGAAAAAACCCATGGTGCGGGGACGAAAAAATTGAACTGGATGGCACTCTCATTGCAGAGAGCACTTCTTACGTATACCCTGTGCGATCAATGGACATGGAAAACAACATGAAGGAGGAACCAGATAGAAGAAGGAGAGCAGCTTGGGCCGCATTCAGACGTGTCAAAGAAGCCACCGACCAATTGAAGAGCCCGAAAATCCGCGCTCATCTCTTCTATTCTACGGTCCTCCCTGTGCTCTGTTATGCTGCAGAGACGTAGGTTGATACTTCAACCACATCAAGAATGCTTCGCACTACTCACAGAGCACTTGAGCGATGTCTTCTGAAATATAACCGGCACTCTCAATATCTAACTGGAATGCGAACCTCTGACCTTCTGTTATCCGTCACACCTTCGAGATCCAGGAGAATATACATCAGCAGCGAAACATAGATGAGCCAATCACATATTGAGAAGAACAGACGACAGATAGACCAAACGAATAGCAGAGTAGACTCCAAGAGGATGCAATTATCTCCCAGAACGTCCACCTACACGTTGCGCGGACGTGTTCGTAAACAAAGTTAATCAGCTGTACCCGCAGCTGCAGTTGCTTTACAGATCACAGCACGAGACTTGCACGCACTACCATGCTCGAATAAGACAACCACCGTGGACAATGATTGCGAGAGAAAGGAACAAATGGCATATGTGCTGGGGTCCGCACAGTTCGTGAAGACGGTCTGTCCAAGTATCCAAGTAAATAAGATTTGCTAAGGTTGTTCCACCTTGATCAGGCACACTGCCAGTGGCTTAATCTTTTGCCTTCGTTGAGACCCCAGCACACTCTGTTGGCAAGTCATCTCCTGACTTCTAACCCATCTTCGCAGTGACAGTGTCGTTTGCGAAAGAACTCGAATACTCAGTAGTATCTTACGAATTGCACTTGTTTAGGCTAGCGCGAGGTTTCTCTCTTTTTTCTCAAATACGACAGCTGATGTTCCGGCGATTTTCACTTTCTCAGACAGTACTATGTATTGTACTATTGACCGGTTATCCACTCCGGAAATGATAACACTAACATACACGTGACTACGTGACCTCTGTATGAGTCATACGATGCCAAAACAATGTCCACATTTGATTTCAGATCAGCACGTCTCAACCCTACCAATCCTTACCTACAGAACAAATGTCTTCTTGGTCTAATGAGATGAAATTCAGGTTAATTCAGGTTCTAGGGCCCATGATATGTAGTTCTCCTAGCTTAGTGCTTGAAAGCCTAAATTTTGAACAAGACAGCAAATAAATAAGCGGGACTTCGTCCACAAAGAAGGGACAGTGGTTCTTCGAAAAGTACCGTCAATGTTTGAAGCGGCTACTATCCAGTTAAAGCTTTGTAAACTTAAATTTTGCTACCAATTTTTTGAAAGTTGCAATTCAGTTTCAAGTATATATAAATATGAAAGGAGAATGTATAGAAATTACATATTGATAAATGCATAGCGGTAAATGCCATAGAGTAAACTCTCTTCTATAAAATTAGAAAGCCCCAACTTCTAAAATGAGCTGACGATGGAGAAATCGCTGTCGGTTATCGAAAACCAGCTTCGTCGCGTCGAGGTTAAAAACGAGTGTAGGTGCCAGTTGTCGGTGAAAATACCTCTACTCTGTGATTTCCCTTCCGGATAACGAACCATCGTAATCTTCATTATGATGATTTTTAAGCCATAAAGGGATAAAAGAATAGAGCTCTCGACGTTGATCAATCCCTGAGGGACTGCACCACGCATTCGACTTCATTAAGCATCGTTGGAGGTGACTGAATTCATATCTGGCCTTTACAATGACTTGCAATGGCCTATCGATATATTGAGCCAGTGCTGCTATCCTTCCAGATAAGTATGGTACCAATCTGCCGATCCAGGAGAGATGGAAAGCTTTGGGGGCCAAGGGCGCATGGGTCGATCCCGGGTGTATTTCAAAGCGCCTCCGACAACTGCGCTACATGCGCACTATTCGGGGCCAGGCTCACATTTCGAGGAATTACCAGCAGTCACCCTGCGCCATCAGCTGTAAGATGTAAGGCCACTCTAGTCCAGCCTCATTTCACGGATCCGATAACATTAGAAAGATTTCGATATGGTCAAATGAAACGAGCAGCATGACCAGTCCAAGGTATATTCGTGTCAACAGTCACAGAATATCGAAAGGAAGAAACGTAATAGCTAAAGAGCAGAGCCTTATTTCTCTCTTCTAGCCTCGGCATTGATCAATAATTCATTGATCAATGTCTTTCTTGATGAGCAAACACGAGGGTTGCTATTGCAGCATTTATTCATGCAGAATAGCTGATTATTCAGCTGTTTAGCCATTTTTTATAGACTATGGAAGTGTTTGGCTGGCCAGGTTGCATGTCAATTTGACTCATTACAGGCTGTGAGAAGGCTAAACCACCAAAACATCAACAATTCTGAATGAATAAATGCTGTAATACCAGCCTCCCGCTTGCTCACCAAGAAGGATGGTGAACGAGAATGCTTCTCCGTGTTCATTTCCACAATGCTTTTCACAGTGATCGTCGCTAGATGGATGCATGGAATAAAATCCATTCGGGTCCAGTTCCTGCGACTTCAGAAACATAGAAATAAGGTACTTCTATTAAACTTCATTGTCGTTTTCAAGACCGTAACGTTCGTTCCACCGTTGGACTTCGCGAGTTGTGTGGAACCCACCATATATGCCATTCGTTCCTTTCTCTCGCAATCGTAGTCCATGGTGGTAGTCTTGTTCGAGAATGGTAGCGCGTGCGAGTCTCACACCGTGACCTGTAAAACAACTGTAGCTGCGGGTACAGCTGATTAACTTTGTTTACGAACACGTCCGCCCAACGTGTAGGTGGTCGTCCTAGGGGACATTTGCATTCTCTTGGAGCTCACTCTACTGTTCTGTTCCTCAGCCTGTCTTCTGTTCTACTCATGTGACCGGCCCATATACGTTTCGTTATCGATGTATATTCTCCTGGATCTCGAAGAAACAAGCAAAACTCCGAAAAAAAATGGAGATTATGCTGAGGTCCGCACAACCAATGAGGATGCGCCATCGAAGTATCTAAGTAAGTAAATTGCAGCTCAAGGACAGCCAAAGACTATCCATCAAAGAAGCCATATCCATGAAATGGATGAAATCCACCAAATGTAGAAACTTTGAACATGGATTTAATAAATATAAAGGCGATAAAGTTAGTACTTCCCTAAAGATAAACGTAGACAAATGGAAGCGTAAGACTCGTCACCATAATTTCCAAGGGTGTGACGTTGTCGGCGGTATAAAGAAAGCCTAAGTCCGGTTCCACTAAAAAAATGAAACCCTTGACCACTCAACGTCCTTTCAAATTTGTTATTTGTGCTACGATTACCTATTTATCAACTCAGTATACTATAAAACCAGCCATAATTGGAACCATACGGGAAGAAATATTTAGAAATGAAGCACCGTAGCGCAATAAAATGACGGGCTAGACTGCTTCGGTGTAGCAGGTTCAATTCCACCATACGACGGACGAAATCCTTCCATTCGTAGTGGTCGGCTGGTAGAACAAAAGAATGGGATGAGGGAAGAACAATCATATGAATTCGTTTGCATAGCTCAATTCTGGATTACTTTTGGCAGCGAATCATAAAAGTGACATTACAGAATCTCATAGGATTAATCAAAGCTATAAACCTTAACCCCACGGATCTCCCTCACATGAGGGATCTCGAGTCGGTTAACCGCGAGGCTACGTGGCGTGTCCCCAGGTGGCGGATTGGGGGTTAATCGCGGACCTAAAGCGATCTTTGCTTCCCTGAGACACAGGTGGATCCAGGGGATGGACTCCCTGTTTCTGCTGCGCCGATTTGGCACATACTTTCTGTATTTGCTAGGCGTATTCATGCATGCGTGTGTGGGTGCGTTCCCGCTTTATGCGGATTGTATTCTACGAGTCAATTCGGCCAAAAGCCTGCAATCAAGTGACAGGGAAGTATATGGGAGGCGGTTAGGAGTCGCCTCCAACAAATAAGCTCCATGTCCAGTCTGGGAGAGCCTGGCAAGCTACCCGTGAGTATGACTAGCCCGCACGTTAAGAGCCCAGCAAGCTATACGTGGGTATCAAATATGCTAAACACAGTAAAAAAAAAACGGGCCTCATTCCCCTGACCCCGAAAGAGCCCACAATTTCGCAGCGTTGGGTAGGACGAGTACGGAGAGGCTGCTAAAATCTCAGGGCCAATGGAAGCTGCCTGGATCAAGAAGTGAATTGACATAGAAGCAGTCATGGAAACCCTTAATAGCCAAGGAGTCCGTACTCAGTACATAAAGATTCTTCGTGAGCAGTACAAAAGTTTCACAACCAAGATTTCACCATTCTACAACGATATTAACGTTGACGTCAAAAGAGGAGTTAGGCAAGGCGATACAATCTCGCCAAAATTATTTACCGCCACCCTCCAGAACGTCATGCGAACATTGGAATGGGATAATATGGGAGGGAAAATCGATGGTCGGCAGATACATCACCTTCGCTTTGTTGATGGTATCGTTCTTATAACACTTGACATTAGCCAAGCGGAACGTATTCTTGCGGACTTTGATAAAGCGTGTGAAAAGATTGGTCTTCGACTAAATCTAAAGAAAACGATGTCCATGAAGAACGGATGGTTTTCGTTTGCCTCATTCACGCTCAACAGAACGAATATCTCCGAATGCTCCAGTTATGTCTATCTAAGTCGGGAAATGAACATGATGAACGTCTTATTTTGAGAGCTGAGTAGGAGGAAACGAGCGGCTTGGGGAACTTTCCAGAGCATCGACGATGTAGTGAAGAGAACAAAGAACACCCGACTCCGTGCCCACCTTTTCGACTCAACGGTTCTTCCTGCCCTAACGTATGCGTCAGAAACCTGGTCGCTGAGTAAGCAGGACGAAAGATCAGTCAGCGTTATTGAACGCGCACTCGAAAGGACGATGCTAGGAGTATCTCGTTCCTAACAACTGAGTGAAGGGATGGATCTGAAGCTCAGACCTCCGACCTTCGTCAGCGGTCAGAAATCAGAGATGCCGTTCTATAGGCCAAACAGTCGATGATAAGGTGGGCCGGACACATAACGCGTGTGAATGATAACCGATGGACAAGAGCCGTTAGTGACTGGATTCCTCGGGATGTCAAACGTTCTGCAGGAAGACCACTAACTCGATGGTTAGAGTTCTTCTCGAAAAGCCTAGAGGAAAGATATGATGCTCGACGAGTCCTTAGAAGGAGCAGAACCCACTGGGCTACTCTTGCGCGCGACAGGGAAAAATGGAGGATTTACTGGCGCCCGCTTAAGTCACTCGACGATCAACGGGACTACAGGTGATGCAAGCGATAAACCTTAACCACCGATCTCAAAAAGGTACAACCTCTACACTCGACAAGACGTGCGTGCGAATTTCCTAAGCGAGCGAGCACTAAACTCCATATTAAAGGGACGATGGAGATGATTGACATAGTCGGCCCCGGCACGATAGGTGTATCGATCGCGGTCGCGTCCCGAGTCGTGGTCGCTTCATTTCTGCGCGAGCGGGACGGCGACGCGGTCGTCGTCGTGTCGCGAGCGTGTCGTTGCGGTTTCTGAAGTCCTGCGTCGCGGTTCTGGAGCGGTTGCGCGGCATGAACGTGAAATACCGCGAATGAGCGCTTTTCGAAGCTACTCGGCAGCACCGGCCTGTCTAGGGCGGCTCCGTATGTGGAGCCGTCAGGCCGCATGCGCGATGTCCGTCCGTCGACATTGAGTCGTGAGTTTTCCACTACAACCTGTCCAGAACACGAAGACGCTCGCCTCAGAAATCGCTATCGATCGTCGGGAGATCAATAGATCTGAAGCAGCTTGTGTGATGCCGTTGAGGCGTTTCCCATTGCTGCCGTTCTGTTTTCCGCGATTCCGTATCTTCGTTTTAGTATGGAAGTTGCGGGTGCTCATCCTCGAAGACAACAGTCCGCAGCACCACAAGCCTCCAGCCAGAACTCGTCGACTCGAACCGCCGAGTACCAGCTGACCGAGTTGAAGAATGTCCCTACCAGATCAGGTACGTCAACATATCCCGTTACGTCATTCATGGCTTACTATGCCCAGTTACACCGTTCGTTGTTGCCAACTGTATCGCCTATAGTTTTGTTCGTTCTAGCTGCTTCATTTTAGCGAAGGTCGTTACGAACGACTTTGAACAGGGTGAGAAGGCTTTCCCCACCATTGAGTCATCGATCGACGACAAGTTGGTGTTGAATGCGACGGCTTCTGAGTCAGAATCACGTGATGTCGCAGATGAGGATTTTCATGTAACAGTCCATTGTTCTTCTGTGTCTTTTCGTATTAGTACTTGAACGTATCCTTTTTTGCAGCTGCGTTTGATTAATGCCGTTCGTGAGAATCCCTGTCTTTACGATCCACTCAACGAATTTTATCGCGATAAGCCAGAGAACAACAAGTTTCGAATGAGAGTTTGGGATAGGATCGCTGAGGAACTGAACTGGCAGTGTGTGTTCTGAGTAGTTTTTTTTTCGTTCTTTTGTTGAAAACACAGTCGTAGTTATTTCTTACTGCTTTATTTGCAAGATTGTACCATTCTGTGATGTCATTTAAGTGAATTGGAGTGGAAGGCTTAATAGGTACAATAACTGATTTTTCATTGTTTTCAGCAGATTTAAATTTGCTTATTGATGAATGGGATCGCCTTCGTGACCAATATATCCAGAAAAAAACAGACCGTGGAGAGGTAAGCAAAATATTCCAAACCTTTGTCATGCTATGTTTTGATCTTAAGACCCGTCTGTGGACTAGTTAGAAGCATTGTTATCTTTTATGATTACAGGATGCTGCTGAGCAGTTATGTCCATCTGGAAGTCTTTTGGCTGAATCTATGCAGTGGATAGACGAGTACATTTTCGAAGATGCACGTATGTGGTCCGAATAATGGTTACATAACATTTACTGTCCGAGGGAGACCTTAAGTTGCAGCACTGTCAACTCAATCTCACTTGTCGTTGTCACCGGCGAACGCACAGGATGTGTATTTTAATGAGGTGAACCATGATGTGATGATCTCAGGGTAGGTTTCCATTGAAGCGAGCATTTGTGGAACTCCTAGAATGACAATTTTTTCAGTTATCAACAACCAACACCGACTCTAACATCACACAGACGGTTGTCGCAGTCAGAATCTCATAGTGGAGGTAAATTTAGGCGCTGTTTGCATTCCCTACTGGAATAAAACGTCTTGTAAAAGAATGTCATGGCGGTTTTCCTGAATTGTTCCTTAGCTTTGGTGATTAGCTTTCCACGAAATTTGGCGCTTTGCAGGTTACCACATCTTACTACGACAATCTAGTCCTACTGGAGGAGAAACCACTATCCGATTAGTCACTGGTCCTACAAGTGGCGCTGAAAGTGCTGCGCGTAATAGCATGACATCAGTGTCAGTTTGAAGTGCTTTTATTAACGTTGCTTCTGTTTTGTATTTTCTACTATCTCCTTGGGATTTTAAGTAGTAGTGGATTTTCCAGCCATACTTCTAAAGCCATGACCGGAGTTGTTACCTCGAATACGCGATCCCAATGTGCCCATGTTGTGAGTAATGCACTCTATTGATTACCTTTCTTAAAGATCCACGTTTTTTGTCTTCTATGTCTGTCAATAGTTAGCCATACATTTAAATGTGAGAGACGTTCATTACTATCCTTGTTAGTAGACCAGGCTCAAGTCTGTTGCTACTTATTCCCTATCCTGAGCTATATCGTTCTTTCACATCTTGTCAACTTTTTCGCTGTAATATAGCTCTTATGTTAATGAGTGAACCGAGTTTGTCACAGGATTTCTACTATCTCTTCTTTTTGTGCTTTAATGATAGTGAGATTATGCACGTCGTTGTCCATACTACTGTCAAAGGTTCACGCACCACCATCGTCTTCCTCGCAGTTTATCCAGAAAATTGGTCATGAGGGCGTTACCGTAACCGCTACTGGTAGTGCAGGCATGATTGGAAACGTGAAGAAAGGTTTGTGTTCATTTCAAACTTCGTTAACATGTAGTTTTTCACTGATATTGTTCACAAAATATAGCTAAGGTCGTATATTTTACCAGTGTTATAAACTGCCTTAGATACAATGACAATGGTAGTTGATCCGACAACTTTCTACACTAATGGAGCTCAGAAGATGTATAGACTTGTCAATGTTTCTGATATGGTTTCCGGGTAAGTTCTAGTTTGTTTACAGATTACGAGAATGTATATTGCTTCTGAATTCTGTACGATGATATCTATATTAGCTCTAGTTTATGAGTTCAGTGTCAATCCTCCACCACGAAAACGTATCGCTGTGATACCAAAATCAACGGCTCAGTCTTCACAACAGAGCGCTTCTTTGCCGAATCAGTCTCCTCCACTTAGTATGACAAGTGGAGCCAACCCAATAAGTAGTGGTGGTCAGCTTGGGGATGACATCATTATCGATGACGGTATAGAGGAACGCACAGTCGTTATTGAACAACATGGTATAAACTTAAACATACATCAAAGACATCTTCTTAAATGATCTTACTTCATCTAGATTCCGACTCTCCTCTGTTGGGTGATTCCCCACTTAGTACAATGATGGTCAGTGGCCATCAGGCAGTACCACGAGGAAGTTCACACCAATCACGTCATATGCAGCTTTCGGTATGCTTACTATCTCAGATGTTATTTTGATCTGATTTTATTGTTTCAGATGGTCGATCATTTAAGATCTCAAACACGTGCTGTCTCTACATCTCCGCAACACCACTCGCCATCGCTAGGGTCGGGTTACCTTCAGCAGAGTCAATACGATGCCGATCTACAATTTCAACAATTTATAAGTCAGAACTTGAGTATCCTAAATGACGATGAGGTACGTGGTGATCTGCTATGACCTGGACAAAAAAGCTATGTATTGCCGTTGTTTCAAATACTGATGTGCTGCCGTGATCTTTGCTCTGTTGAGAGTACTGCCTTTTGTTAACAAATCTTATCTTAATTTTATATCCACTACATAATTTAGTTTTTCTTTTAAATTAATGAATGCTGGTGGGGGTATCGGCCTTTGGGTATTTCTTTATATCAGTAATTTCAGAAAGCTATCGCTAAGATGCACATCCAGAAAATCCTCATGGATGCACGATTTGGCCAGGGAACTTGTTTACGTTTAATGCAGGAAGAAGAAATGGCAGCACACGCAGATACGGGGGGTCCGTCTGGTGCAAGAGATGGCTCCCGTTCACTTGATATATAACCATTATAACCAAAAAGGAGCTTGTAAATACGGAATTGCAGCTGCCCGGTGATGTAGAACTTTTTCTAGAATTCAGTGTATTTGGCAAATGGTCTCACTAACAATTCGTATGCTTCCGAGCTTTAAAGATATTATGTGATTAGTCAAACAAGTACGACTCCGTCAGATTTTGCACCTGCCCTTCAGAATGGACCGCGTCACGGCCTTAAGCTGCCGGGTCTCCGCGTGAGATATTTCGTACTCTATAATTCTGTATATATTTGGACATATTCATATTTCAACTTTGAATAGAAAATTTTTAAAAATAAGGCGAAACGTTTACGTCGTTTTCTAACAGATGGTTCAGCTTTATGACTAGCTGTCTAAGCGAATAAGTCTGTTGCTATATTCGGCAAGCTCCTGAATAGTGATGCGACCTCGCTGGTTAATGAATTTCGCCACTGAAAAACAGAATGGGTGGAAATTATATGTGGTGTTATTTTCCAATAAAAATGTGATTATGATGGAATTTGAACACCATATGTATACAAATGAGAGACCAACTTAATGAAGCAGATGTAGAAGTGCGACAAACAGCTACACCAACGACTTGAAGTAGCCGTAATAGATAAGCTATGTCACCGCATTATGTTACCTTACCGTATTATATGTTACTATGTGTTGTTATCTCCTAACGGTTTATCGCTAAATTGTGCTCGGATGTTGTTCTAGGGTGTCGGGCTGCGATAATCCTGCTAGCAGGGTCTCTCTCCTAAGCTGAGAAGGAATACGGCGTTTCCTTGAGGTAGCCCAGCTAAGAGTAAATCATTGCACGATCCACCACTGTCCTGCCTCTGATCCACAAGTACGGCGACCTGGAGTCCCGAGGGCAGTCTGGCCAAAGTCAGACTTTGGCCAGACTGCCCTCGGGACTCCAGGAAACCACAATGGCTAAATCAGTAAATCTCCGGAGAATGGAGACTATACTGGGGCCCATACAACCAGTGAAGACGCGCCATCCAAGTATATGCGTTATACAGTTGACCAAAACTCCAACGCAATTCGTGATGGCCTGGTGACGTTCGGCGTTAAGAAGGAATTTTATTTAGATATCATTTATTCACATGCGTGGGCTTCAGTACTTCTTGAATTGGTTCGCTTCACTTCCATTTGTCATTCACAAAGTTCATCCGGCCGTCACCTGCTCTAGAATAAGACTCTGTCATCTCCTTTCCCCAATGACACGTTGAATGCTAGTTGAGTCTAATTTCCGATGGGAGTTGGAGGAAACCATACTACATAGGTCTTAAGTCTTCTCTACAGACAGTTGCTGACCGTTGGATCGCACAGACTTACTGCTTTGCGAATCAAAATCATCCACTCAATTCCCATGACGACACTGAATCCGACATTATTCACCCGCTCAACGGCGATATAGCATGCCGAATCCACAAAGACACCACTTAACAAAAAATGTGATCTGCCTGTTTGAGATCGCGTGCGAACTCTTTCAGAAGGTCCATTGAAAATAGAATTATCATGGGTTTTTACTCGCAAACTATTCAAGTTGCAGGAAGTGATCCGAAATTGAAATCTTTTACAGAAAATTGCTGTTGTGAACAGTAACTCTAGGCGAGGCCAATAGAAGTGTATACAACATCGGGAAATTTGAAAAAAGAATCGAGATAGTAAAATTGGTTTTACTGAGCTACTCTCTGTAGTGCGCCCTTCCATGAAAGATCAGTCTCCGACAAGAAATTCGCAGATGGGGATGGCACGCGAAACATGCAGATATTGAGTGGATTTTCACAAAGGTAACATAGAACCTTATTTAACACCACTAACCAGCTATTCAATTCTCTATGAATTACGAGTAGGCCACAATCCAAATCGATGTTGTCATTCAAAAACATATAGAATCAGTGATTGTTAGAATCTATGGACTTCCATATACCTTATCCAGATGTAAGACTCACCTGCATTTAACTCATCATCAGTGATACAGATAAACTTTCCACGATCATCCATGACGCCTTGAAGAAAACCGTTGTCGAGAAAATAGTGCAGTCGTGATATCGCTTCATCCGATTTAAGCCCAAAATGTGCAGCAAGTTCATCCATATTAACAATCTATCAAAAACCAGACATTGAGTGCCATAACCAAGGTGCCGCCTGCGAAAGGACTATCAATGCACCACAGACCTTGCTCGTTTTCACATACTCAGCAAATTGTTCCATGAGATTGTTTGATTCCTCTTCTTCAATTTGATCGAAACCCTCCTCTTCCACGGCGAACGAGGATTTCAACTAGAAAAAAAATATCTTGTTTAACCACTGATACTGATTTAGCTAATGACCACTAGAAATAGGCATCTCAGATATGGACTATCTACAAGAAGAAACTTTTTTTTTTAAATGTAGCCTATAGCGAAGGCAAAGTAAATATTCGCATCGTTGACCAATTTCATTCGAAAGCGTGACCACAGTGAAACTTCCAAATGTTAGTTTGTGTTGACATAATAAACACAGACGGTGAGCCAAAGAACAGTTTTCCTATCCAAAGATATTTGCTGGTATGAAGCAAATAGGAACAAAAACCACACAAATGCTAACTTGGCATCTCAGCAACCTTAGACCCAATTTCAAAAAGTACATCTTAGTTCCCACTAGTTCTGTCAATATTCAGGATCGACTTTCTATTAACCTCGGCATTGAATTATGAATTCGTCGTTTTCTCTCTTAGCAATCGCGAGGGTGTTAAACAGCATACGTTTACTTCCATAAAATAATACACATACAACACAATCGTAGCTGACGTTTCGGCAGAATCGCCTACCTAACAACCTCGCGATTGCTAAGAGAGAAAACGACGAAGTTCTGTCAGTTTTAACTTTTATTTGTCGTTTACTATTTTTTTTTTGTGGCAAGCCATTATATGAAATATAACCACAACGATGATGAGATGTGAGCAAAGCAAAATCTCGGGTTCAGGAAGCTTCAGCTTAACTGGTTCCAATGCCGATTTGTGCTATCCGGATCATTCCCGTTGGCGAATAAAATGCTGATGGAACTTTAAGGGTAAAAACTGGCTGAGTGAAAGGTAGACCAACGGGCTCAGTTGGTGCAGTGGATATCACACGCGCCCCAAGAGCAGGTAATCGCTGACGCACCTGAGGTTCCGAGTCTTGCTCGTACCTGAGTACCATCGCAGTTCTCACTTTAGCGAGATAAGAGTTGTTGGCTCTACTTTGTTAATAAAGTCTTCTCCCTATCCTTGCATATCTGCACATATAAGGAACAACTTCCTTGAGAAAACACAGAACAAAGCCATAATATCGAAAAAATCACATGAAAACATAGACCAACCGCCAGATATTCTTCGAGTTCCTTCTTCTCGCGTTCTTCTTTTTCCTTGGCTAACCGCTCCTGTTCCAACTTCTCTTCTTCGAGTTCCTTTGCCCTTTCCCTCTCGAGTTTTTCTTCCTTTTCCTTCTCTCTTCTTTTACGTTCCTCTCGTTCAATGAGTTCCTTTGAGAAATAAAACACTACCACAAAAGCGATAACTAAGTACACAATCTACCTGCTCTCGCAATGCTTTTCTTTCCGCCTTGGCTTGTAGCTTAGCTACTTTACGTTTCCCGATTTTCTCATCGCTCCCAAATATCGGTGAAGAACTTTCTGGATCAGGATCTAAGCTCAAAATTTCACCAAAAACACGATAAATTGCAATAATTTCAACAAATATCTATGGCCTGATTCTTGGATATTTGGATGGCTCGTCTTAACTGGTTGTGCGGGCCCCAGTATAACTTCCATTATTTCGGAATTCTGCTTGTTTAGCCATTGTGGTTCCCTGGAATTCCCAGGTCAGGCTGGCCAAAGTCTGACCTAGGTCTTCATCACCACGGGCAGCCGTACCCCTTGTGGATCAGAGGAAGATTATTTGCCACCATACGAGTAGTTTCATACCAGTACAGTGGAGAATCCTAGTATTGGTTTACTCTTAGCTAGGCTTCCTGATGGAAATGCCAGACTCCTCAGTTTGGAAGAGCCTGCCGGGGGCACGGATCCTTCACTGTACATCGCAGCCCGACACCTAGTAACGCCTCCCAGCCACGATGAGGCGGTAAACCGTTGGAAGGTCATGGGCTAACAAAAAATTAAAATATGTGGTAAGCATTTCTTCTACACAGCTTACCGTCATATTCAGGATCTTGCTGTTCCAACATTTGATTAACAAAGTCATCGGTTTGGTGTTGTAACCGTCGACGGACGTTACGTCGTCGACCACCGGTAACTGCAAATTCTGTTATAACACGAAGTGTTATGGAAGACATCACCGCTGAAACCAGCAAACGAAATTCGAACGGACACTGAGCCTCTCGAAGACCGTCTCTTTGGTCATCTTCAGCCATTGCTAGAAGAGCTTCTGTGCGTTTACGAGCAGCTACTTCATCCCAATGAAGCCGAAGAAGCCGATAGATTATAAAGGAAAGGCTGGAAATAGATAGTGATCGGCCACATGCAGTTTATCAAGCATGCTTAACAATATCTGAACCATTTTAAGCGTTTTATGAAATTATTTCACTCTTGTGTTGTAAACAAAAGGAGCGATATCCTCTGAATGTAAGTACGGGAGACTTTAGGACCAACAAAATTGAAAACATACCCCATACTTTTTCACGCACTACGATATGACACTTACGTTGTTAAGAGTATACCAACCGAGCCTAAAAGTAGTGGATCGAACCCTTCTCTGGTGAATTTGAAAGGCGCTTCTGGTCTGACGCCCTCAGGTTGCTTTGCCATGTCAAACTGAAACAAAGCAACTGTTCCGAAATCCTACTCGGAAGTCAAAATCATGTAAACACGATGCACAGCGGCCAACTCTTAAACATTATGTACTTGGAGCACGACTTGAAGTGTACAACGGCAGATAGCGACTGCATGGACTGTGCAGAAATTCGGGTCTTACGTACTGAAAATTCAGCACAATGCAGAACAAGCTCACAAATGACCTCTTGTAATGAAGTCAAACATGGTGAGACAATGAGCCAACAGCCGCCAGGAACATCACGAATACAAGCACAAGCCCATACGCAGCCGACGATTTGGTCGAGGAATTCTGCTCTCTTTGCGATCTGAAAGCATTACAAAACCTGAAGAAGGTCTAAACCACTCAGCGACACCCCTCTTTCTGACTATGGCAGCTTCCATAGAATGATTTCATCAGTTATCACTACTGCTATCTTATTTCTTCTCATCGGTCCACTCACTAACTGTGAATGGAGCTCACAAGCTAGAATAAAACAACAAAAGGACCCTTGTACTAGACAAAGTCAGGACTTTGGTTTGTAAACAAAGTAAGAAAGAGGTTATTCTGACAGAACACTAGGTAACACCATCGAGTAATCACTGCCAGCATGAAAATGACAGCGACATACACGATCAAGCCACGGTTTGACAATCATCTCTCCATAAGTACCTCTTAAGTATTTGTATCCAGTTGCAGTACGAGAGGAGACGTGGTACTAAATCCCGAAAATAACCAGTACTTTGTACTGACGAACTCAACAGCACATTTGGCACCGGCCTTAGATGTTCACGTTTAATGGCGGCGGTCCCGTCCCGGTTGGCGGCGCGTTCGTGTGTGTGCTGACGTGGTGAGACATCGCACTTGCGATTTTAACTAGCAATTTTACTTTGTATTCTCCCCTATCTGTTTCGTTCGTGGTGTTCTCTTATGCTAGTGGACCCTAAGATCTTAGGAATACTTAGGGAACAGCCCTGGGATCAGCTGGACTGCTTGTAGTTCAGGGTGACCTGAAAAACGGCTGGATTGACGCTTGCATTCTGGCTCTTTATCGAATATTTCCGATAAGGCTGCTTTTTATGTCATTCATCCTCTTCGATTGTGGCTTAATTGTTCATCTGCTTTATCTCAGATTGTTCTGGAATTCTACGAATGTATCATCCTTTTTAGTTTCTTTTGTATTACAGGATGGGTAACATTTTCGGAAATCTGTTCAAAGGCCTCTTTGGTAAGAAGGAGATGAGAATTCTTATGGTGGGATTGGATGCGGCTGGTAAGACGACGATTCTGTACAAGTTGAAGTTGGGTGAAATTGTTACTACGATTCCTACGATTGGTATGTTCTTTCAGAAATTTCCGTCCATTGTGTTCCTTGTAACACTCCATACTCTTTCAACAATCTCTTAGGTTTCAACGTCGAGACAGTCGAGTACAAGAACATATCGTTTACCGTGTGGGACGTTGGAGGTCAGGATAAGATTAGACCTCTCTGGAGGCACTACTTCCAGAACACTCAAGGTCAGTGTGGGCTTTTCTTTCATTTTTTTTTCCTTCACATCTGTGCCCCACAATGAAGAAGAAGTCAGTTTTCGTCCCTAGAACAGGGTATCCATTAGTGCTTTTCGTCGTCGGTTCTTTGAATCTCAGTACTTGCAGGACTTATTTTTGTCGTTGATTCGAATGATCGTGAGCGTGTTGGTGAAGCTCGGGAAGAACTGATGCGTATGCTGGCCGAGGACGAACTCAGAGATGCAGTTCTACTTGTGTTTGCTAACAAACAGGTGGGAAATTACTGTATAAGATTTCATATACGCTCATGTAGCGCAGTGGTCGAAAGCTCCCTGCTGCACACATGGGATCGATTGCCGCGCGCAAGACTCACCAAACCTCCCATCTCTCCGGGGTCGACAAATTGTTATCATACTTGTCTGGGAGGATAGCAGCACTGGCGCTATACATCAGTAGGACATTGTATAGGCCAGATATGTGTTCAATCACCTCCAACGATGCTTAATGAAGTCGAATGCATGGCGAATCTTTCAGGTATAGATGAGTACCAATAGCTTTATCATTTAGCTCTTTATATTTTAAATAGCTGCCTTTGTATTCAGATGCATAAGCACTAAAGAATATTGCAGGATCTCCCAAATGCAATGAATGCAGCTGAAGTAACAGATAAGCTAGGATTACATACACTGAGGAACAGGTCTTGGTACATCCAGGTAAACATTAAATCCTGCGTTAATCTTGAAGCTCATGTTTGACTTACGAAACGGATAGTTAAGTGGAGTTCGAAATTTCAAGCGTATATTGAAGAAACTATCGAGTTTATATACTTCAAGTTCATTCAGCATATACCATCGTGAAACTTTGTCAATTAGTTTCTTCATAAAGTACTTTTATAGGCTACTTGTGCGACATCGGGTGATGGCCTTTATGAGGGTCTTGATTGGTTGAGCAATCAGCTGAAGAATAGAGGATGACGACGTCGTAGAAAATAACTTCGCTCGATTCCCTGTAGGTGTATTACGTCTTTCGTTTAGCGTGTATCGTATGTCTTGGTCGAGTTTCTGTACTCGTATTGGAATATTCGTTAGCGATGGACGTCGATTGAGAACAGCAAGATATTCCAGTTCTAATTTTATTCAGCTCCATGATTTAAAAGTCGTTTTTGTCTCTTCAAAAATCTATGACCCCCATACTGGTATCCGAAGGGTCACTAGTTCCCCATCCGTTTGATATGCAGTGGTTTGTTTTGAAGCTGTTTCTTAGGCGTTTAGGTGTATTGTTTCAACATCTTATCATGTGTTGTGTATTCCATTTCTATGTGCTCCACCTAAACTTGACTGTCGTTTCATCTAACCAATTCTTTTTCTTTTTTAAACGTGATGATTTGACCCCGCAGAAAGAAGATTGTCACGCCAACTGTGTTAACTCGTATTTATTTATTTTCTCATGACTGGACAATGTTCGCTTGAAGTTTCTCTAATATCAGCAGGTGAATGATTAAATTAAGAGGAGGCAGTTATTTTTTCGACGTTTTCAGTTTATTTCATGAATGGTATTGAGCAAGAAATGTTTTGCAATTGAAATGCCACCAGATACGCCAGGTTTATGGCACGGTCGAAACCTCGCGCCCAGCGCATCACACATGGTCCGTTTTTCCTTCGAAGGCGTTCAATTAAGGAACACAATGGTATTGTCAACGGCATTGATCTATGGAGCACAAATCGGCATTGAACCGAGTTAAGATGGGGCTGTAGTATAAATCGCGATGTAACCACTTTTCCATTTGCTGGCTATGTTTTTTTTCTCATGGTAGGGTTTGATGTGAAATGTAACCACTATGGTGCTGAGATATTTGCAAAACTCTGGACCGCAAGTGTGTACAGTGGGATCGAACGTCGCGAGTTTTGTAGGCGCTATAAAACATAAAGCAACCAAAAAGCAGAACTGTAGCGCCTAGAAAACACGGTTGAGATGAGGGCGAAACGAAGGCCACGCATGGCGTGGTGTTGAACACGTTGTCCTCTACAAAGGGTATTAGAGAGGTTCGATACTCGCCGGAGGCACCTGTGATCCGGAGTTTTCAAATATCAATGTTGTTGCAGTGGTGTTTCACGTCGTACCCTGCCATGAAAAAAATAGGCAGTAAATAGAAAACTGGTTACAATGTTTTTGTATTCTAAAGCAGTGCGTTTTGAGTCCTATCAATTTCGTTTGGCGGAAGAATCACATGGTGACTCACAATATCCGTTTTATATGTTTTAACATGGAGACGAGAAGGATTTTACCAATTGCTCAAGTAGCCATTTTCATTGTGAAATTGACGTTGTAGCGCCTTTTCTTGAGATTCATGTAGGGAAGTGCTTACGCCATTCTAGAAATTTTGCAGTGGTGCTGTTACTTGGGATATATTCGGTCACATCAATTTAAGAACAGAATTATTTAGGTTTTGTCGCTGAATTTAGAACGTCGACGTCGTACAAGCAATTTGATTTTGAAGCTGTGGTGGTGAACTGTTTAGATTCTACATGGCAGTATTCTTACACAAAAAGGGAATTTGTGTCCCAGTAGCTGCCAACAATGTTGTGGATGTTTGGACGCTGATGATCATTGGATGAAAATGTCTAAGAAATAAAGAGCATTCCTATAAAGCTATGGTTTTAGGGTCGTTAGGTACTCCTAGTAAATTAATACCAAACGCACTTTCGTAGTTGAAAAAGGTTATGGCAAAGGACATGATATTACCGACATACTGCTCTAACGCTGGATCATCTATATCACCTGCAGTCCCGTTCGTTGAACTTCTCTGGTCAATTTAACAATACAGCAGTAGGACTAGGTCTAACAATGATCTCACCGTGAGATAAGGATGGAATAAAAAACGCCGAAAACGCGACTGCTTCGGTGCCTTTGTTGGTGAAGATAGGTAGCAACTAAATAATTACGAAGGAAAGATTTTATGTCCAGAGCATTAAAATGTAAGACTATACATTATGGATTAGGATGGAAATATGCAGCGCGGTGACGTTGAATGTTGCGAACATTTTGAAAGAGAACAATTCTTCCGGAAATGTTCGTGATCGTAGATGATGCAAATCAGACAATAGTTGACGAACAACAAGAGAACAAAAGCAACGACATCAGATTGGTCAAAAACTTTCGACCAAGCGACCTTATCCGTCTGATTTACTGCTCACTCTTCAAGATATTTGAGTGTACATCTCAGCAAAGTCAAAAACTCCATTACTCGAAGTACTGAACGCGAACCGATGCAGTTTGAATAGTTGTGTTTCGAAATGAAAACTAAATTAGTTTGTTTGAGGAAGTGAATTGAAATTAAAAATGCTCTTAAGTTGAAAATAAAGGAAAACTTTGAAATTGATTCCAAAACAGTTTTATTGTACTCGACCGCAATCCATATCGAACCTGCAGAGAAGTCCTCTTTAAATCTTTGTGTTGATGTTCGATGCAAGACGGTTCGTGTCGTCTGCAGAAGGGTTCGGCCGCCTGCACATAGATCGACGTAATTCTAGGCTTAACTATTTTACGACTCGTTTTAACTTACTCGAGTTCTGAACCAACTGAGCGAATTGATGTACCTCATCGTCGTTTCATAGTAGATCTAATTAAATCGAATGGTCAACGTATTGCTATATCGTTAACCTTAGATGAATTTGTCTCAAAGTTTACTGTTGTTAACGTTTAGGAACCTTTGCCCTCTTCAACTACAACGATTCAAGTCGAATGTCCAGAGCCGCTGCTTTTGTTGTGGTGTGAGTCCTCGTTGTCAATCCGAATCGAATAGATTGAGACACAGCACGACAACTATTAGAGAAAATAGAACGATTTCGTTAAAGGTCAGTGGAAAAAGTGAATGCGACTTATAGAGAATTCCTCTATCAGAAATTCTTTATCACCTAACAAACATATTCTATAAGTTGATAGAGACTGCATTTGCCACAATGTCCGCGTGTTTGCCCTATATCCATATCCCGTTCTTGCCATCAGGCACGCTACTGGACACAGCATCTCGTAGCCATTAGTCACACCGCCAGGTATGATATTGGGTACTTCTCATTGCTTGGGGACTAGACCACGACCCGAGCTTTGACTCTACGACCAACGCCACTCGCTTGGACGTGGCAACGCCTACTATCACCGTCATTTAACTTCTGACGACGTCTTGGAGATCATTGAGAAGTGCAGCAACATGGGATTCTTGGTCAACGGTCTATTTATGGGAATTATCAGCTTGAAATGATGACGCCTATGGTTTTGCCATGGAAACAGCAATTTCGAGAACAACAGTTGACGGAAGCTAACCGTAGAGTACGACATTCCTTGGAGAAGTTATGAATTCTTTCAGCGGTTCATGATAAACTGGTCGAGGGGAAAAGGTGAGACCACCTTTTCCTCTCAGTATGCAAAAAAATTTGTATAGATTAACATGCCTCAAGTATTTATAACATGCCTCAAGTATTTACGGTAGTTGCTTCGGTGATTGGAATCCAAAGCACTCTCAAGTAAAACTGGTGACCGTTGTCCACGTACGGCTGAATTGACTGCCTAGATAAAAGATCTATGCGATCAGCAGAATACTTCAATAAAAATAATGAGCAAATGTGTTTTCAAATTCGAGCAGGCTACACTGGCATCGAAAGAAAGCAGCATCGAAAGCAACGTATAACGAACTATGCAGGTAGAAAAATGTCGTCTCCATTGTATAATGCAGGTGGAAGTTCCAGCCAATCTCACCTTGAGTAAATTATATCGCTATGAATGCACCTCATCTGTAGAATGCTCAAGTCTAGAAAAAGAACTGCCGAATCTATTGAGAAATCGATTGAAAAGCTTGATAGGAATTGCAAGGCTATCAGTTTTCCTGTAAATATCTCTTGAAAAAATATCTTATTGACGTCAAGCCATACTTTTCTGAAGTGAAAGCCGATGCCCGCTTCAGCGGAATATTCTCAAGTTTAATAGGATTCCATTTTCTATTTCCCTAAGCTTTTGAAGAAAAAATTCATACCGCTATTTACAAGTTGGAAGTGATAATTCTTCGTCTTACAAAATAAAAATGAATACTAATCTTTTACTTGCTATCTACTACAATTTTTATGGCAGAGTACGATATGAAACACAACCGCATCATTGTTTGTACTGAGATATTCGCAAAACTTAGACCCCGGGCCAGATTGAGCGCGTTATAAACTGGTACGATTTTTATGTTCTTTTAATGTGATCTGTTGTTAACGTGTTGATAAGGTAATAACAAAATCTTTACGGTCCTAGTAGTTCTGTACTACTAAGAACCAAATAGCTTAGCATGTAGTGATGTGGTAACCTTGCGGGATGCGTGAATACAGGATAATTTGTTTAATTATACGACCCGATACAACCACAATGATTCTGAGATATCTGCAGAGCTCCGGACCACAGTGGTTTGCAATGGGGAACGAACGCACTAGTACCCTTTCCCTGGGCACCACCACACCATGCTGGTCCGTCGTTTCGCCTTTCCCTCAACTGATTTTCTGTTAACCAATGGCATTAGCAGTCGCCCGTCAACAGGACTGATTTAGGAAACTCAAATCGGCAATGATCTCAATTAGGCTGAGGATGTAGTCGAAATCACAATGTTAGCTTTTTATTTACTGCCTATTACAATTTTGGATTTTATGTGTGATACAACCACAATGAATCTGAGATATTTGCAAAGCTTCGGACAACAAGGACTCGCATGGTGTTGTATTGAACGCGTTTGCCCCCGGAAAGGGGAAAGGGCATTCGGTCCCGACCACAGACACCTGCGCTCCGGAGTTTTGCAAACATCTCGGCATCATTGTGGTTCTATCAAATCACACAATACCCTGCTATGAAAAGTTGTAATAGGCAGTAGATAAAAAGTTAGTATCATATGACTCGATTTCAGATACTGCGCGGAGCCCATCACTTTTTTCCATGCGCTTCGCAGTTTCGCATTCGTTATCGGTAACACTGACAGATCGTTCCCAAATTTTTACCTTCAACAATCGTCGGCTTTTGCGGATCGGACAAAACTTCTCTAACCCAACTCTTACACCAGTCCAATGACTACGGAAAAGCGAGTGGCATAGTTGGTCTGTGCTACCTTAAATCAGAAATTATATATATACTTCACAACATACGCTACTGTTCCTTCAGCGCCACGGATTTTCTGGATAGCTGAAAAGTCGTCGTGACTACGGAAAAGCGAGTGGCACAGTTGGTCTGTGCTACCTTAAATCAGAAATATATATACTTCACAACATACGCTACTGTTCCTTCAGCGCCACGGATTTTCTGGATAGCTGAAAAGTCGTCGAAGACGAAGAGTCAACGAAAAAGCGAGGCGTACATTTTCTTTATGGCTCCGTTTTGTCGATCACTGCTTCTAATGTCACACGGGCTTACAAGACTATATTTTGAATGATATATAATGATAATGAAATCTTCTTATAGACACCGTATCGAGCAATGCCACATACTTCATCTGTGCACAAAAAATGACCGATGTCGATGAAGTACTCTAATGAGAAGGAATGAAAGCTCTCGGCGTTGATCAATCGCTGAGTGGTGCGCCATGCATTCGACTTCATTAAGCATCGCTTGGAGGTGACTGACCGCACATCTGGCCTTTACGATGACTTGCGGTAGCCTGCCGATGTACTGAGTCGGTGCTTCTATCCTCCCAGACAAGTTTGGTACCAATCTGCCGACCCCGAAGGGATGGGAGGCTTGGTGAACCATGGACACGGGTATCGATTCCACGTGTGTGTTGCAGGGCACCTCCGACCACTGCACATATGCGCCTACTCTAATGGACGTTATAAAAATTCGAATATCTAGTAGGGGAATCTGTTATATTTAGTCCACCAAAAATTCTCACCTTTACTGGAGACAAATTATTTACTTAGAACGTTTTTGACACTGGAATCCAGAAGACGAAGTCAGTCCCACTTTCTGCGAAGAAAATGCGAGTGCTGGGTGCACATGGAAGAAAATAAATCAAGAAAAGAATAAAATTTCTGGAAAAAGTTTAACGTCGATGCTTTAGCAAAATTCCAATTAGAACCACTGACAATATCATAGTAATGAATGAGCATACTCTATTAGGGCTATCACACTATGGGATCGCTACAAAAGATGCCTTATGAAGGAAGCTTCGTTTCCTTCATGAGAATCTCGCAAAAACGATAGCAGTATCCAACAACGACCACAATAGTACAGTAACCCGTTGGTGAGTATTTTCAAATGGTAATTACTATTTTCCACTGCCCACGCTTCATGGCTTCGAAGCACACAATTTTTTGCAAGATTTCAACCCGTATCCTTAAAGTTGTATCTCAGCTCACAGTAAACTTTCTTAATCAAAATGAGTACCACTGGAATCTAAAAATTTTAACAGCGAGAAGCATATTCACTTACCAGAACTACTTAAAATTTCTCTGGAAGCAACGAAGTCGTTGAAGGAAACATCCGCCTCGGCTTAACTTCCGGAGCATTGCTCGCACAAGAAGCTGTCCAGATAATGTTATCTTTAGCATTATTGTAGTTTTCACTTCAGTTAATGAAGTTCAATGTCAACTGGGAGGTGTGAGGGTTTAATTCTTGTGGATCATCGACTCGGATCAGTCCTGCTCTGAAAAAGGTGAAGAGTCGAAATTTTAGTCGACTAAATCTTTTTTTTTTGTCCACGTCATGTTGGGTTAATAATCAAGGAAGATATCTTTAGATATCTCTAGAACACTTGACCTGTTTACACTGAGTTCTTGTGCAGATTTTCGAGTTGTGCGTTTGTATGCATCCAATAAACGCTTAAATTCATTGTCGAAGTGGCAGAAGAACGTCCGCAACTCCCGCCATCTTTGCGATCGAATTCCCACAGCAAAATTTCTCAAGTCACCGTTATACTACACATTCTCTGCCACTTCACTGCACCCATACCTCATTAATGCTTCTAACCGTTTACGATATACACGTCCAAGTTGAAATTCGTAAAAATACAAGTATATGTGGTTGGTGTTCTCGCGACGATAATTCGTATCCTTACAATTTGCAAAAATATAAATTAAAAGTCCAATTAAACAGAGCGGAAGCGCATAGAATAGTTCTAATTGATACATAATAGTATTGGACGCGTGAAGCGAGGTGATTTAAGTTTCTCTACGATACACTGGTCCAATCCCGCGCGCCCAAGTTCACTAAGCCTTCTATCACTCCGGGGTCGGCAGATTGGTACCAGATTGGTCTGAGAAGATAGCAGCACCGGCCTGATGCATCGTAAGACCACCGCGAGTAATTGTGTAAAGGCCACACATGCGTTCAGTCGCCTCCAACGATGCTTAATGAAGTCGAATGCACGGCGCCATTCCTCAGGGATGGATCATCGCCTAGAGCTTTATTCTTCACCTTATTTAACAATGATTCATAGCGACCTGTATTGAAATACAGTTCAATCAACAACTCATTGAACTCGTCCGTCAAAAGGATTTTGTATATTTCTAAATGAAGAACAGAGTTATAGTAACTATTCCTCGAATAGTTCCTATTTCTATGTTATCTTAAGTCTTCTACAATAACTGCTTTACTTGTAATCATCATACATCCATTCTTGCATGTTATGTAAATTGTCTCTCAACGACCATTTCATGCAGTTGCTTCGCAGGTGGGAGTTCACAGGGAATCAGCAGCAGTGAGCTGAATGTACCTTCCAATATCTGCCGTCCCAAAAAAGTTTCCGAACAAGCACCTGTGCCCTTTCACATGTAGCCCTATCAGGTTGTACTAGTAGAAAAAATGTATGGAACCTCTCCCTAGGCGCTGTCTTTAGTTCCCTCTGGCAAAGCACCATCAACTACAGAACTTATACAGATAGCCCAAAACCTTTCGTCTTTAAGTGTACGTAGTGTTCGAACAGTGTCCATCCAGTCCTTTCATATTGCCTAACTCGTCCATATACTTCGCTCTACTGTTATTGTTGTTATTGCTACTATTATCGTAAAAGTTGTAACCCAACCTTTGACTCAGCGACTTAGACACAAAAGATTCGCGTGGCAGCTACAAGAACTAATATTCACAACGACTTGGTATTATATAAGGTTGGGAGCTCGTCGCAACAAGCGTTCTATCTAGCCGCAGATATGATGCACATCGCAGTCTTACATTCAATAAGGACCTACTATCTTCGTATCTGTATCAAAACCGATAAGCCTTTCTATAGATGTTCTAATCAGTGATAAGGTAATAATAGTAAAATGATATAAATGGATATTGACATATTAAATAGTGAACTGATGAACAACACCGTATTCTTCCTCCAGATAACCGTTCCATATATTCGTAAGCTGTTATCACTTGCAGACTACTCGAAACTATTGTTGACTTCCTTATTTCTGTTGTACTACTTCTCAATATCATTCTCACCTCACTTCAACTGCAACGCATTAAAATAAACTAGACGGAACTTACATTCCTGCTCTCATCACCAATACAACAAATTTCCCTGTGAACACACAATCTCAAAGGAATATCCATATAGTTTCCACGAAAACGCGAACATAATATATATATATATATAAATATATTTTATTCCATCTGATATGAAGAGTATGAGAGCAGCCGCATCACGTCTGAAATAGTTACGCACCCGAACGAAATCTCTGAAACTGCCCGTAATCGAAGCGAGAACTAGTAAAAACGTCATGTAAAACATAACAACAACATGCATATAGAACTATCACACGGAAAAAAGGTGCTTTGGCACGTCTCTGATTCTTGGGCTCTTTTTCTATGCCTCTTCTGTTTTCTTTTCTTTTCTGTCTTCTATATCCTTCTTTTTTTTTTGGCCCAACACTAACTTCATATATATGTTTTATTGACTGGTGGAGCACTCTTGCTCTCTTTTGTGATGAAAATGACAACAAACATATTGGCATTCAAATAACTCTAACAACTACTTCAACTAAATAATGCCAATAATGTGCTATGAAAATCAAAGGAAAGTCGAATTGTCAGATTATGGAGTCTAAAATCAATGACAGTTCACGATAAGACCAGTACCACAACCTACTGCAGTAGACAGTGATTTCCATAATAGATCACAAGTATTGTACAAAAAAGGACGTCCAGCAGAGTGTGAGTCGAAATTGGTTGCATACCATAACATTCCAAGACATCTACCTCGTAGTATTCTCGAGTGATGACACAACAGCGAATTCCTCTCACGATTCATCATCAGACTAAAACGTAATCCATGCAGAATGATATGCACAATATAAGAAAATTGTTAAAAAAATACATGTGTTAACCTACAAAAAGTCAATTTCAAGGCTAATTTTTGCACTATGTTTGAATAGACTTTTAATCAAACCTCGCTCTGCGCAATACCGGCTAACATCTTATCCGCGCTGAGTGGCGAATTTCCAGCCGAACCTTCCAGTCGCCGATGCCATGTGATATCTAGTACCACTCCTTTGAATAAGCATCCGTCCGCAACGGCCTAAAAAAACATGGAACTGAACTAATATTCTCACTCTAATAACAAATTTCGTAATAAACAACTACAGCAACCTGATCAGCATCTTCTTGACTCCGGAAAGTAAGAAGTACAACCGGATCATCTCCTTGCTCCACTTCTACATGCATTATGTCACCATATTTCCTCATCTGCTCCACTAGCTTATTAACATCGGCAGCCTATCAAATAGGTCTTTGAAGAGAAAGCTAAGTTAGCAAATGTTACAAGCGGTAGCTACCTTAACACCTTTGACTACAACAGTGGCGGAGCCTCGTTTCGCCTCCACTTCGTCTCCTAGAAGCATAAGTGCAAGCGAAGAAAAAAAATAGAAGACATTACCTAGGGATAAACATCAGAAAGCGATCATCGTAAATAACCTTCTCACCGTTATTAGTTTTTCGCTTCAGAAGGTTTTGGGTTGGAACAACTGCTACTTTTCCTTCCTGAGATGGGGACTGCGGACAAACGTTGGTTCTTCCATCACGATCTAATCTCTTACTTGTTTTACTCTGCTCTGAGGAAATCACTTTCTCCAACTCGACAATGTTATCACTGCAGCTTTGTAATTTCGCCGAAAGGTCATAAATCTGTAAAGAATAACGCTGCATTTAGTAGAACCATTAACTCTGCCTACTTTTGAAATCCGCCTAGAAACACCAACGAACAATTTGCGATCTTTTACATTCCTAAATAATGTTTTAAAAAATCTGCACACTTTACAAACTGCCATAACGACAGCGTTAACTTTGTGATCAAAAAATGAGAAGCTAAAAGAAATATACAAAAAGATGGGCATGCATATTAAAATACATGCCTACCTCTTTTTTACCAGACGTGATTTTATCCATAAGTTTTTTCACAATGCCCAAATGCCGTTTCTTTTCTGGAGGCTCCATTGAATCGCCTTCAGTTCGCAGCTGAGAAAAAGAAATGGTGAAAAAAAACGTTTGAGACAACTTATCCAAGGAATAAAAAACCGACACTACCTTCATCACTATTACTTTTTGGCGATCCACAAGCTTTTGAAGCAGTTCACTCTGACGTTTGTGCACCATAAAGAGAGAATATTGCTTATCCTCAAAGAAAAAGTGTGGAAGAACACCAATGAGTACTATAAACACATCAAATGTGCTACAACCCACTTTCTCAATTTTCAGTTTCCGTCTCGCTTCTGCTATCTTCTCTTGTGCTTCCTTCAATTCCTGATTGACGAACTTTGACGTCTCAATAGTTGCGACCTAAAGGTAAGACTCAGACATTCCCAAACATCCACATGTTTACCGAAACGCTTAAAAAAGAGTACCGTAGGAGGCTGAACTGAAGGAGCAGCATCGGATGTGGGTTTGTCGACGTTAACCCCAGAATTTAACACAGTTCTTTGTACTCCCTGGAATCATAGCATCCAACTTAGTACACTTCGAAACATGATTTAACTATGGTAGAGTAACACTACCTCAACACCAGGACCACTTCCAGCAACCGCGTCAAGATTGTAGAAGAACACTTTAATAAAACGATTATTCAAGACTGGCTGGGGAGATTTGTATGCCGACATGGCTTCATGGCGTGAAGCATATGTGATCAGAGCTGCATCAGCTTCACCATTGAAACGTACCTGAGGGAAAAAAATGCTGGTGATACTAGTAATAACCTTGTGTATACGGATCATAATAACTTCGATAGTTACCTGCATATTCACTATGCTTCCAAATGCAGCAAAATGTTCGTTCAACTTAGCAATATTGTTGAGTTCCGGCGGTATCTTTTTCACCTCGAAATGCAAGAAAGAAATGCAAGATAAGAAAGTTCGACAGCCCTAGCTGCATCACAATATTGTTAATTATTCTACTACAATGCAGTTGGTGAACTTCAAGCTGTTTCCAGATATTAAAATATTTCGTTCTTTCAAACAGATACGAAAAGAAATGTCAAGAAGCCCTACCTGTAATGTCTTCCCATCGCCACGATTATTCGATGTCTGATGGAATCTCCCCGTTATTCCACCACCGCGTCCACGTCCACGCATCCCACCACGCATCATAGGGGGACGTGTAACTGCACCTGCTGATGAGGGATCGACGGGAATGCCTCCCGAAGGATCGTATCCGATCTGTAGTCATTAAAAGTATATCAGAAACATGAATTCTAGTTTTAGTGGTTTACAAATTCTTGAGTTCCAAAAGTACTGAAGCCGAAAAACAAAAAATATTGGCGCTTTATTCTACGTAAGCGAGATGCCGCGTGAAAATCGTACGTCATCTATAAATTGGTTAACGTAATTGAATAGGTGGCCGACCTATTGGGACATGGACAGAAACATTGACGGTGTGCCAACAAGGGATGGGAGGTTGAAAAAAATTGCAACGTCTAAGCAAAAAAATAAAAATGATGACCAACCGTAGGGACAACAACATTCGCAGTCGTGGGTACAGTGTATGGACTCGGACGCCATGCTCCAGTATTTATGGGAACAGGAATTGGCGGAGGTGGCATAGAGAAGTCAGGTCCACTCAGAGAAGGAGCTTCAGGATTATAACCTTAAGAAATGGCAAAATGAGATGCTATCGATAAAACGCAGAACAAAAAGGTTTACCTTCGACTGATCTAGAACTTGGAGGAGGTGCAGCAAAAAGTGGATCAACACCAGGAGGCGGTGGATTGGGAGGATGATATCCGGGAGGCGGGATCCTGCAATAACGAATAACAGGAACAGTCTTGTTGGAAGATCAACAACAAACAACAACAATAGCATATCATACGTGAAATTATGAGATGTCGGCTTCTCAGGAATCTTAACCATTTTTTCCAGTGCAGAGTCGTCAACGACCACTGGATCTGGGCCATGATCGAATACACAATGATCTCCTTGCATACAATAACCCTTCTCTGCAAAAGCTTAAAATAATATCACAACCTTAAGCAAAAAAAAGGGTTGTCGAAATCATCACCATCATAGTCACGACACCTCCTCTTCCTGCGATCATCTAGTCGAGGAGATCGTCGATCACGTCGTTCAGACGATCTACTTCGCCCACCACTTCTGGACCTAAAATTATTTAAAATTCTCATCCAGTCACTACACGATACGTCACTACTGAATCACAAGACTCGTACTGCATTCATTAACCTCGTTCTTCTTCTCTCTCCACGAAAACGCTCATTGGGAGAGCGACGTGCGCCAACTCTTCCACGACGCTCTCGTGGCGATCGCGATCGGGACCTCCGTCGTGGATCTCTCAAGGATTCCCTTACCTCACGAATATTTTCTCGAGCATCCCTCTAAAAATTGAAATCCAGTGGAGAAACTACGAATATTTTTTCACCGTCATACCTTCACCATGTCAGCAGGTGGGGGACTGATACGCTTACGTACTGGCTTTTCATTACGCACGGCCGGTTGCACGTCATCTTTCCTTGCTTTCTCAATAGGAAGCTTTCGACGTTCCTCACAGTGATCAATACTTCGTCCAAACTCTCGTGCAGGCTACAAATTTTACGACAAAATACGGTAACAAATCGATCGTATAAGTGTGTCGAAAAGAACAACAAAAACTCGTATTAAAGTACAAACTTTTGTTTCAGTCGTTTCTCTTTCCTTCTTTTTGAATTCTTCTCGCTTGGCAACTCTTTCCTTCACAACTTCCTCCGGGATTGGTGACGGCTCTCTCCTTGGAAGGTAGGAGCCATCTTTCAAGACAGAGAACATCTTGTCAACGAATTTTCTGGTATCTTTAATGGTAAAGCATTAGTGTCTTTGCCATGAACACATCATTGGATGTTGCTATCACCGTATTGCCATTAACATATTTACATGATAACGATCTACTTAAGGCAAGCACCATAGGATGGAGCCACTAAGGTCATACTCATCACATATTCATCCAAACTCATGAAACCACTTTAAAAATTGCTCCAATGACTTTCTTTTGCAAGTGCTTTAGCTTGATGGTGTACAATGCAGTTAAATCGAGGAAGGTACGAATAGAAAGTCTTCATGATACATAAAATAGTAAACGTACTTCCTTGTAAGAACGCTTCCAGTTGACTGTTACTGAATGCATGCATCTCTTCGTCGGACATGTTCGGTTTATGGAGAAGAGCAAGGACGTATTTCGCCAAGGCTCCTGGCTCCGCATCGAAGCTAAAACAAGAGGTTTTGGTTACTGACATACTATAGACTGAGACTTATCTCATGGAAGATAAGAAAAGAAAATATTCCATCAGGACCATATGAACCTACATAGGTGTTAATTCCGTGATAAGCCATGATGTAAACTTCTCCACATTTTCGATGTGCATCTCGAAAACAAATATGACGACGTAAAATATGAAGAACACAACCACACACAATTCTATTCAGACTTCTTAAACAGTGCGAATCACCTGAAATGCATTTAGAATGAATTCCTCTTAGAAACACTGCAGAAGAAATATCGAAAAACGAAGGACACAATGATACACGATGTAGTCAAACCAGCCAGCCAGTGAATACGATAAGTGCAAATGAACGATAAGAAAACAAGTTTCTCGACGTGAACCGAGTACAATCTCTTATTACGACCATTTAAAACCAATTGCCTCCTCAATACATAGCCCGGGGGCATACTGGTTCTTTAGCAGCGAAAGTGGTCAATGTAGTAACCGAAAAGCACTGAGCTATGGAAAATCTGATGGGAAGGGGTTGCTGCATGACGGGGCCGAGACGACATCACACAACTGGTGCACCAGAGCGACCAGAGCCCGTCAGAGACGCAGGCGTTCGCAGACATCCTGACTGGCTTACTGCCAATCTATGCTAAACTACTGGAATGCGTTGCTGTTTCCGTACTGTAAGTTGTTCTATTACGAGTCAAAGGCACTGACATGGGTCATAAATGGTGGAATTAGCTAATTCCATCGATTACAGTATCCCATGCTTCTTAGGTACTTAAAGTCAGCTCTTCTGAAAGAAAATAGGAATCATAAGGGCACAAGCAGCCAAATTCTAAGCAGTAGTTACAGGAACAGCTTTATACGATGACGCTTACAAACATCCCTGACATATAACGGACACTTTCGAGGACGTTAACATATACAGATAAATAGGTGTGGATTGCTGCAGACTGGTTGGGCTGACCACGGGCCTCCAGGAAACCACTATAGCTAAACCAGCAGAACTCCGAAAAAAAGGAAACTGTGCTGAGGCCCGCACAACCAATGAAGATAGGCCATCCATGTATCCAAGTAGTGATCCTTGTTGACAGCCTGTATGTCCAGTAAACTGAGACCTTAAACTAGTACTGAGGAATCTGTGCTTTTCTGAGTACTATTGCTGGTTGTTTTCTAGTTGAACCACAGATCTCCCTAATATGAGGGATCTCGAGCCGGTTAGTCGCGAGGCTACGCCGCGCGTCCCCAACTGGCGGATAGGGGTTGATCGCGGAATAAAAGCGACCCTTGCTTCCCTGAGACGCAAGTGCATCCAGGGGATGGACTCCCTGTTTCTGCTGCACCGATTTGGCACATACTTTCTGTATTTACAAGGCGTATTCATGAATGCGTGTGTAGGTGCGTTCTCGCTTATGCGGATTGTATTCTACGAGTCAATTCGGCCAAAAGCCTACAATCAAGAGAAGTATATGGGAGGTGGTTAGGAGTCGCCTCCAGCAAATAAGCTCCATGTCTACTCCGCGAGAGCCTGGCAAGCTACCCGTGAGTATATCCAGCCCCATGTTCAGAGCCCGGCAACCTATACGCGCGTATCAAAATGCTAAACACAGTAAAAAAAAGGGCCTCATTCCCCTGACCCCGAAAGAGGGTACAATTGCGGATGCGTTGGGTAGGACGGGTACAGAGAGGCTGCTAAAATCTCACGACCAATGGAAGCTGCCTGGATTACAAAGAAGTATGGTGATGCTCTGTACCTACAATGCACATCCATTTGCATCCGATTCCTCGATAGAAGAATTGCTTATGCAAGCTTGAAGAATAAAGTACGACGTCGTCGGCCTGGCCGAGACGAGACGACGCCACCCATTCAACTCCGTCTATGACACCGGAGAAGAACTGTCCCTTGGAATATGCGGCAGCAAAGGAGTCGGCGGCGTCGGTGTTCTCGTCAACACGAGTTTGCCCATGAACATCGATTCATTCGAACAGCTTACAACCCGAATAGGATGTTCAAAGCTGAGAGTTCGAAAGTCTCCAAAAGAAGTCTGTCTCCAGAAACTCTCGAGCTAATACGCCAGCCTGGAATCGCACGAGCTGCAGGCAACCGCGAACTAACGTCCGAGCTTGCGAAACAATGCAGACAGGCGATAAAAGAAGATCTTAAAGAGAGAAGAGCAGCAGTAATGGTCGAAGCTGCAGAGGCTGGGAAAAGCATTCGCAAAGCCCGCCGAAGCTTCGCCAATTACAAGACCAAGATGATTGCACTCCGACGCCCAGACGGAACAATAACATCGTCCAGAAAGGCAATGGAGAAAATCAACCACGATTACTACTCAGATCTCTTCGATAGCCACGTCCACCTTCCGTCTTATAAAATAAAAGAGGATGGATATGCTGTTCCACCGGTTCTCCCTTCCGAAATCCGACATGCCATTTCGTAGGTGAAAAATCGAACAGCACCAGGTCCAGACAGGATAAGATCAGAACATCAGAAGAACCTTCCGCCAGTCCTCGTAAGCACACTGGCTAGGCTTTTCACACGTTACCTGTCTGAATGCATGGTCCCCAAACTATGACGAAGAAGTCGAGGCGTTCTTTATGGACTTGGAGAAGTACGGAGAAGGCTATACATTATTTAAGATCATCATTGGGGACTTCAACGCCAACCTCGGGCCAAGAACGTCTGAAGAACGTCATATTGGGACCCACGGATTAGAATGGAACGAACAGGGTGAGCGGCTTTCTGAGTTTGTCATGGCGATCATGACCATTCATGGTAACCAGCTATTCCAGAAGCCCCATCCTCAACGCTGGACGTCGGAATCTCCCAATGGAGAGTACCATAACGAAAAAAGACTACATCATAGTAAACAGAAAGTTTTGCCTAACCGATGTGGCTGCTGTCCACAAATTCTACACGGGACCAGACCACCATCTCCTTTATGCTATATTGTATTTCTAGCGGAAAGGAGAAAAAGCCGCTAAATTCAAAAACCGAAGTCCCAGAACCACCACAAACTGGGACTTATTCAACTCATTAGTCGGCTGTTGGGAAGATGCCGTTGTCGACAACATCGACGAGGAATACGATCGGCTCATTTAACATCTTCACGCTAGCGCTATGAAAGCTGAAAGTTCGAAAGTCTCCAAAAGAAGTCTGTCTCCAGAAACTCTCGAGCTAATACGCCAGCCTGGAATCGCACGAGCTGCAGGCAACCGCGAACTAACGTCCGAGCTTGCGAAACAATGCAGACAGGCGATAAAAGAAGATCTTAAAGAGAGAAGAGCAGCAGTAATGGTCGAAGCTGCAGAGGCTGGGAAAAGCATTCGCAAAGCCCGCCGAAGCTTCGCCAATTACAAGACCAAGATGATTGCACTCCGACCGCCAGACAGAACAATAGCAGCGTCCAGAAAGGCAATGGAGAAAATCATCCACGAATACTACTCAGATCTTTTCGATAGCCACGTCCATCTCCCGTCTTATGAAATAAAAGAGGACGGATATGCGGTTCCGCCGGTTCTCCCTTCCGAAATCCGACATGCCATTTCGTCGGTGAAAAATCGAACAGCACCAGGTCCGGACAGGATAAGATCAGAACATCTGAAGAACCTTCCGCCAGTCCTCGTAAACACATTGGCTCAGCTCTTCACATGCTATCTGTCTGAATGCAAAGTCCCTACTCAGTGGAAGACCAGCAAGACAGTGTTGTTGTTCAAGAAGGGCGACCTACACGATATAGGCAACTATCGCCCAATCTGCTTGCTGTCTGTCGTCTACAAACTTTTCACTCGAGTCATCCTAAACAGGATTGACAGAACACTGAACGTACGACAGCCATGTGAGCAAGCAGGGTTTCGAAAAGGTTTTAGTACGATGGACTACATTCACACGATAACATGGCTCATTGAAGTATCGCGAGAGTACAAAAGACCGCTCTGTCTCACTTTCATCGACTTAGAGAAGGCTTTTGATTCAATTGAGATAGAAGCAGTCATGGAAGCCCTTGGTAATCAAGGAGTCCCTACTCAGTACATAAAGATTCTTCGTGAGCTATACAATAATTTCACAACCAAGATTTCACCATTCTACAACGATATTAACGTTGACGTCAAAAGAGGAGTTAGGCAAGGCGACACAATCTCGCCAAAATTATTTACAGCCACCCTCCAGAACGTCATGAGAACATTGGAATGGGATAATGTGGGAGTGAAAATCGA
>MQTX01000099.1:809088-860760 GCA_009735665.1 Angiostrongylus cantonensis
CCAGTCCTCGTAAGCACACTGGCTAGGCTTTTCACACGTTACCTGTCTGAATGCATGGTCCCTACTCAGTGGAAGACCAGCAAGACCGCATTGTTGTTCAGGAAGGGTGAGCTACACGATATTGGCAACTGTCGCCCAACCTGTTTGCTGTCTGTCGTCTACAAACTTTTCACCCAAGTCATCCTAAACAGGATTAACAGAACACTTGATGAAGGACAGCTATGTGTGCAAGCAGGGTTTCGAAATGGATTTAGTACGATGGACCACATCCACACGATAACAAGGCTCATTGAAGTATCGCGGGAGTACAAAAGACCGGTCTGTCTCACTTTCATCGATTAACAGAAGGCCTTTGATTCAATTGAGCTAGAAGCAGTCATGGAAGCCCTTGATAGTCAAGGAAACCCTACTCAGTATATAAAGATTCTTTGTGAGCTGTACAAAAATTTCGCAACCAAGATATCACCATTTTGCAACGATATTATCATTGATGTCAAAACAGAGGTTAGGCAAGGTGACACCATCTCGCCAAAATTATTTACCACCACCCTCCAGAACGCCATGCGAACATTGGAATGGGGTAGTATGGGGGTTAAAATCGATGGTCGGCAATTACACTATCTTTGCATTGCTGATGATATCGTTCTTATAACACCAGACATTAGCCAAGCGGAACGCATGCTTGCAGACTTTGATAAAGCGTGTGGAAAGATTGCTCTTCGACTAAATCTCAAGAAAACGATGTTCATGAAGAACGGATTGGTTTCGTTTGCCCCATTCACGCTCAACGGAACGAATATCTCCGAATGCTCCAGTTATGTCTGTCTAGGTCGGGAAATCAATATGATGAACGACTTAGCTCCAGAGCTGGGCAGAAGGAAACGAGCGGCTTGGGGAGCTTTCAAGAGCATCGAGGATGTAGCGAAGAGAACAAAGAACACCCAACTCCGTGCCCACCTTTTCGACTCAACGGTGCTTCCTGCCCTACCGTATGCGTCAGAAACCTGGTCGCTGCGTGAGCAGGATGAAAGGTCACTTAGCGTTATCGAAGGCGCAGTCGAAAGGATGCTAGGAGTATCCCGTCTCACACAAGTAAGGGATGGGATCCGAAGCTCCGACCTACGTCAACGATCAAAAATCAAAGATGCCGTTCTATACGCCAAACAGTCAAAGATAAGGTGGGCCGGACACGTAATGCGTATGAATGAAAACCGATGGACAAGAGATGTTAGTGACTGAATTCCTCGGGTCAAACCTACTGCAGGAAGACGCGATGGTCAGAGTTCTTCACGAAGAGCGTAGAAGAAGGATATGATGCTCGGCGAGTCCCTAAAGCGAGCTGAACCCACTGGGCTACTCTTAAACACGACAGGGAAAAATGGAGGATTTACTGGCGCCCACTCGAGTCACTCGACGATCAACGGGAGTGCAGGTGATACAACTGATTGGTAGTTGTTATCAAATGTTTCAGTATTTGATGTGAACTACACCTATAAAACACTGATGAAGCACTGCTGCTGTTATTTAGCATCTAAAAGTTGACAAAACATAAAACCATAGATGTGAAATGATATACAGATATCCAACGACATACGGATGTACACGTGTGATCTTCGATGACGACTAATATATTGCGATCGCCGCACAGTCGCTATGAAACTGAAGACCGGATTTTTTTAAAACGTATGAAGCTGGCCGAAAGCTAATCTTTTTCGCACGACATTACGTTCGCCAAAGGCTAAGTGCTTTTTGACTAAAGACGAGGTATGACTTTATTCCTTATTATGGTAAAGCTGACGTTTCAGCTGTATCGCCTTCTTCGGAGTCTGGAAAGGTATATTGGTTCGCAATTTAGTATGCCAAACACTTCACTAACATAAACAGAAAAACGAAGCTCTGAATGGTAATCACATGTTCTGCAGCTTCTCGAAAAACCAACCGTTTCTTACATTACTTTCAATAAGGAACAACAACCACTTAGATTCACATATGGTTGATGCTCACATCAAACAGTGGGTTTTGGAGAAACTATTGACCATGTGATTACCAATAAGATTTTCATTTTTCCGTTTAAGTTAGTGAAGCGTTTAGCATAACAAATTGAAGGGCAATATACCCTTGCAGACTCTGAAGAAGGCGATACTGCCGAAAAGTCGGCTTTACCCTAATAAAGAACAAAGTAACACCTCGTGTTTGTTCAACAAGGTTCATGCATCCGACTACATCAAGCTTCGTAGTGGTACTGAATGAACATCTGCTCTATACATATACACATGAGGTGCCTCATCAATGTATCAAGTAGCTAATAAATTCCCGCATGATTGAGCTAACACGACATTTTACTCGGCTAACGTGCCTTATCATTAAATCTCGATAGCAACCTCGGTTTTTAGGATACTGACTGCCAAACTATATGCCAGCAAACGAAGCACGGATTGCTACAGCACGCATTACCTGTCCAATGTAGATCATACTGAAAGCCACAATCGACCAACACTAGTCCTATACAAGATGCCAAAACGTTAACTTAATAAAAGTTTTAAATTAAAAACGTGTTAGCTCAACCACACAGAAAATTATTGAACATTGTTACCGAGGTTTAATGATTATCGGTTTTAAAAAGATCTATTCTTTGTTGTCTACCCTTCCAGACACGTTTGGTACGAATTCGTTGATCCCAGAGAGATGGAAAGCTTGGTGAGTTCGTGGCACATGATTAAGCCAACGACCAAGAGTGAATTGCAGGACACCTTCAACCATTCCGCTTCGATATACTCTTAATAATTCACAAAAACACTTAAAAGATTCGCAAAAGAAGAAATTCCGTCACCAGCGAAAGAGCCAGGTGAACAAGTATGATGCTAAAATCCAGCTTATGGCAAAGAAAAAGCACCTCAACCTGAACAAGTAGGAAACATGAACGTCAATGGGACACAGTGTATGGCATATCTCCAGCGTGAATAACTCTAAAAAGAAATACAGGCAAGAGAACTCACAATGTTTTGACATGACTTGAAAAAGAAGCATGAGAAGAACGGATCACGGATCGATCGCAGTTCTACTGAAGAATACAACGAACCATTGGCGCCACGGTCTGTCGATCACGTAACTACTCGTCTATCTCCACTACGTGTTCTCCGTTCTCCGTAGTTATCGCAAAAAGCCACCGATAACTGAATGGCGTAAACACGCAAAAAAAAAACGCAAACCAGTTACATGAAAAGAATGAGTCCAAAAAAAGAAAGGAAAAACGACCAAGCAGATGTGTTTTCCCAGATGCTATTCGTTACTACGACAATGACGACCAATAGATGACGGGCCGAGCGCAGCGCCCTTACGGCTCCCGTGGAACAGTTGCGCCTTCCTAGGTGGCACATAGTTTCCCATTGCTAAGCCGCTCGAATCGATTGCCTATGCTCAAACACGGACCACACCTCCCGTCGTCGACAAACATTCACACTCCACACCTCAGCAACACCCAGCGTACTCAGTTCCATTGTCTCCCAATAAGTTGATATTATTGTCGAAGATGTTGTGTTCTGTGATTCTTCCTAGTTCTGTGATTGTGGACACTGCTCAATCTATTCATTCTACTTCCACAGTGAATCCATCAACATCAACAAGCACATAGTGAATGAACCAAGATGTCTCCTCAATCTGACATTGAGATGGATGCCCATTTATTTTTCACATTAGTAACAAATTTCCTATAAAATCCTCTCACATCACAATTTTTCTTCGTTTGAGTCGTAAATCCTATTAATTCCAATTAACGTTCATCCAATAACTACTAATGACATTCGCATTTAGATGTCTTAAAATAAAAGAACTGATGGCTCCATCGTCATCGACTGAAGGGGCCATAGATGAAAAAAATACATGTGTGGTACAAAATCTTCGCGCCAGGATACTACAGGTTCGATTTCGAGATTTTCAAGAGTGTATGCTATTTGAAAATTTACTACTAATGGAGGTAAACAGGACAAACACTGTGGCAAATGCAGTCGAGAAGACTTGGCGCGTCTTCAAACTGAGGACTGGTGGCTAGGCACTTTTCTACGGACCTACAACTACGATCTCGATATCACATATGCTGTGTTAGCTTCATGCATACAATGGAGAAACAGTTTCCAAGTGGAACGTATGTGCTACGAATCTAAATTCCATTTACGATTTTGCTTGGGATCCGTGAACCTCTTCCAGATATCAGTATCCTTGGAATGAAACCACTGCTTGATCGTCAGTTAGCATACCTACATGGACGTGACCTCAGCGACTGCTCTATTTGTAAGTTCTTTTCTTCGTAGCTAAACTAGCACTCATCATACACATTCGAACCTTTCCTTTTCTTTTTCTTGACTTTCTGTGCGTATGAAATGCTGAGGCTGTTATTGCTAAAATGAAAGTTGTTTTCTATGCCTTATCATCAAAATAAGCATTCCCTTAGTCTCTTCTGCTTAGCCTTACCATTTGCGGTGCATAAATCTAAAGCTAAGAATGTTATGGAGAATGTCTTTACCAAAACCCTTACGCAGCTGTCCCACATATGGTTCAAAACAGTTTAAAAAAACGTTTAGAGATTTGTAACAGTACAGTAGGTATTTAATTATGGATTTTTCAATTTAGAAAATCTTAGCACGAAGGCGAAAAACAGAAAATTTCAAAGACGAACTTTCCATTAACTTCGGCATGACTAGGCAGCATGTAATTTTCCATTGGTAATCTAGCACGAAATCGATAAAAAGGTTTAGGTTTCTAAGTTTAGTTTCAGTTTTTCTTCCGTTTATTTCTTCAAAACTGTTTTATTTGTCTTTTTTTAACTTTTAAAAAACCTCTTCAATCAAGCTCTTGCCAACTATCAATGAAAAAAGAAATAACTGATGACTTCAGTATGGATCAATCTCGCACAATACCGGCCCAATGACACTGGCTTTGAGAACGTTTTCGTATTCTGGCTTGAGCACCATACGATGGAAACGAAAGGTGATCCGTTAACGATTGTACTAAACATGACTGGGACTAGCCTAAAGAACATGGTACTTCTTCCACTTTTTTTTCAAGTTGAAAAAAAAAAACGAGATTTGAACTCTGGACTTGCAGGATTTCAAAATTTTCAAATTCATTTTTCATGCGCTCAAGTACTACTACCCTAGTATTGTGCACGATATAATCATATTCGAATCACCTTCGATGCTAAGTGCATCATGGAAGGTACAGTAAGTTCGACGTTTATTACACCATGTAGAAGAGCTCATCGGAAAACGCTCCGAAAGATAGTGTTAAGGTTGTGAAGTCTTGGTTAGATCCTAGTCATCCTCAACTTCATCACGTAACGAAGGAGACGATGAGTCAATTTGTTGACAGCAGAAATGTCCCATTACACATGGGAGGTGAGGTAAGTAATTATAAAGCTGTGTTGGCTCTTTGTTAACTTTCGCAATATCAGAGTTTAGGACAATTCAAAGAAAAACAATGTTGCGTTTTTTTGTTTTTGGAAAATTCCAACCTAAGACAGGGCTTCAGCCATTTCCTGAACTTGTGCGGTTTTTTCTTGTAGGCGTATTCATTATCATAGCATGTAAGGGTAATACACTACACAGGAACTGTGCCCTACAGACATGTGAGCTTCGAACCTCACACAATAATACTCTAATAAAGTAGTGCATTTGTTCGACGATAGAGCACAAGTGTAACAACCCATCTCGACGTTTCCCGTTGTTTTCGAGCAGCTGTTATCCGAACAACTCCCGTTCCAGTGAACGCAGTGTTTTTTCCACTAAGAGCCGCATTTTATTTCCACTCACATTCCCGTTTATTGTCCTGCAAAACGCGGCGCACTGCGTAGTGAGATCCTACGGTGAGTTTTACACCCAAAACTTTCATCTGAATGAACTAGGAGAAACGGCCCACCAAAGCTATCCCACTACCCAGACTAATAGATCGAATTTCTTTATTTGTTTATTGGTCACATAAGTACTATAAGCCAACTAATTCCGTACAAAGGTACGCCTTCTTTACTTTTCTAATTATTTAGAAGTTACTTATTTGTGTTGATGAGTTCAGCTCAGGAAGCAAAATTTCATTATTTCTTTCCCTACTTCATAGGATCACTTCAAATTCACCATGGATGACTTAGCAAAATGTCTGCCAGCAAGTAGGGAAGATAACGGCCAAATGACAACCTCTGCAACTGAGTACAGCTTCGATAGGAACGGACTTGACTCAATGATTAAAAGGGTGAGTACAACTTCCAATTTTCTGGTGTAATCTGTTGCCACAAGTTGGAGATGTCATCAATACTAACAGTATTGATTCGTCAGTATAATTGATAATTACTGATAACCATTATTGCCGAGGAAGAGCTTGATTACTACGGCTGAACTAAAATCGATTCATGTCGACGGATTTGGCTCTCCAAAATTACAGTCAAACGTACCGTTTTCATTATTAGCACTATGTGCTACCTTGTTGGTAGAAAAGGAAATTAGTCGCCGCGGCACGTAAAAACAACTTAACTTTCCTCTTATACGATACCCTCGCTTTCTTTGTACTCAACTCATGAATAACTTTTTGGGTACTACTAAGGAAACAGAATAGCTTCTCTGAGCTGAAGCCTGGTACAATATGTACTGGATACGCCATCGGTTGAAGACGAGAAGTATAAAAGGCTTTTGTTTGACTAAAAAAATCACTACGAAGATAATGAGTTTATATTGGTACACATCAGGAGATCTGCCCGTCTTCACGATGCAGTTAATGGCCTGTAGGTGTTAAAAGTAGAAATGTGTGTTCTGATGACCGCCACTCGACATAAAGTGATCAAAGAAAGTTAGTTATCTGTGAATACGTTACAATAAAGGAGAGGAATTTATCCTAACACCAGTCGACGAAACACTGTTATACTTGGGTTCATTTTTTTTTAGAAAGGAGCAAATAGCAGGTAGACTATAAGGATGGCGACAGTCAAGAAATTTTAGGCAATATTCAAGAAATTTTCTACCGATATCCCACAAATATCAATTGACTTCTCGAAAGATATATTATTCCTACTCTAATATGACTGATCCTGTATTCTATTATCTCAAGAATCTTAAGGAAAAACTCATGTTTATCCAAAATAAGACTGTGAAGAAGAAAATGAGATACGATTAGTGAAACGATGTCGGCATCGGACAATTTCCAAGTTTTGTGATCAGGGTTCTCTCTGTATGGGATTCGAAGCTGATTACGATGAATTCTATCGAGATTAACTAAAAATGATTGTTTATGTGGCCGTCAGGGTGTTTCGTTTTTGTCTTACTAGTTTGTACTTGTCAGATGGACTACCACTCGACATAAAGTGACCAAAGAAAGTTATCTGTGAATACGTTACAATAAAGGAGAGGAATTTATCCTAACACCAGTCGACGAAACACTGTTATACTTGGGTTCATTTTTTTTTAGAAAGGAGCAAATAGCAGGTAGACTATAAGGATGGCGACAGTCAAGAAATTTTAGGCAATATTCAAGAAATTTTCTACCGATATCCCACAAATATCAATTGACTTCTCGAAAGATATATTATTCCTACTCTAATATGACTGATCCTGTATTCTATTATCTCAAGAATCTTAAGGAAAAACTCATGTTTATCCAAAATAAGACTGTGAAGAAGAAAATGAGATACGATTAGTGAAACGATGTCGGCATCGGACAATTTCCAAGTTTTGTGATCAGGGTTCTCTCTGTATGGGATTCGAAGCTGATTACGATGAATTCTATCGAGATTAACTAAAAATGATTGTTTATGTGGCCGTCAGGGTGTTTCGTTTTTGTCTTACTAGTTTGTACTTGTCAGATGGACTCGAAGCCTTTGGTGTAAAGATGAGTCAAACATCACTAGCAGTTCACTTTGCGCAAAGCGTTTGAAATAAATTAAAACTTTTACCACGAGAATTAACCCTGGACTTATACCTTCTTCACGCTGCAAACTCCCGATGGAAATAAATTATTGCAAAGTTCCGAGCACGGCCAACACATTTCTATTAAATTGAAGTAGCACTTTCCACCTATTAGGATTATATAATAACTTTTTGTTTACCGCCTATTGCAATTTTTCATGGCAGGGTATAATGTGTGAATCAACCACAATGATGCTGAGATATTTGCAAAAGTTCGGACCGCTAGTGTCTGTGGTGGGGACTGAACACGCTGCTACTCCTTCAGGGGCTGACGCGTTCACCACCACACCATGCGAGTCCATCGTTTCGCCTGTCTCTCAGCTAGTTCTTTCGATCACTTCCATCAGCAATCACCCGTCAACAGGATTGATCTGGGGAGCAGAATCGGCATTGAACTCTGTTGAGCTGGAACTGTGGGATGAGTCACAATGTCGTCAATTTCTATCTACTGTCTACTATTTTCTAATGACAGGGCATTAAGTGAAATATTTTCCCTTTATTAATAAAATGTTAAGATTGAGAAATTAAGAATGTTAAGATCCTTTTTACTATGTTTTATTTTGCTCAATAGTCTACCGCTTTTTATTCCAAGTAAGATGTTCGTGTGCAGTTTCTATCATGTTGATTATCAATTGTTTCTCGAATAATTGAAGCATGCACTTTGAAGGCTGTCACCTTTGACGATGATGACGAAGAAGCGAACAGAAAAGTGCCGTTAACAATATCCAGAAAATCAAGCAATGGGTCAGTGAAACGAAACATTCCACAATGTTTGAAGCCGGTAATTGATGCAAGGTTACATAGCCCCGACACGAACTGGGTCAAAAACGCATTCCTTAAGATAAGGTATATTTTTCTAGCAGCCAGTATCTACTGTTATTTCTGATTTTGTAGTCAATACTCTTCATTGACATTTACAGCCCACGTGACGTACTAGATCTGAGTCGCATTGACAATATCACCGACTATGTGGATATAGTCGTTGTACGAAACATATCAGATGTCTCAGTGATGTTCAAGATCAAGACCACTTCGCCAGAAAAATTCCGAGTTCGACCTACAATGGGAGTAATACCGCCAGAATCGACGGAAATAATCCGAGTATATCTTCAAAGCGGTAAGTAGATCACCTTTTTGGCATGTGATTAACCTGTATACGTACAATCTAACAGCACCACTTTTTTCTCAACCGCTTAATAAAGCATGACTAAACATGGAACCTGAATATGGTTCATTAACGCCTCCGCCAGATCCACTGTACTTATTTTCATATTCGTAAGACCTTCGATGTTAATTCTCACCCTCACTCAGGTACTCATTAACAGATGAGCAACCGTTCGCACTGATTTCAATACAACTTTTTCGACTACTAATTTCGTCGCAAACCACTTGATACACCTTTTGTATTCATGGAATAGTTTGTACGACATCGATTGAGCACCACACTTGATCCATGACAAACTTTTCTCTACATTAAGTAATCTACACAAACCTTTCTTTTCGGGCGTTTTTCAATAGACGCGGGAAAAACTTAGGCATATTTTTCGCATTGATGACCACCACTCAAAGATAGGGATAGCTGTACGTGTATTAACACATTCACGGCCGTATGCCTTGATATCATTGCATGTGTGTATAGGCAAATTAAACGGTATGCGTGTACAATGCACTTTTTCCCAGTGTTCGCTCAGCATCTCAGTGTTCTTTCCTGTTATACTTTTTATATCCAATTGATGGCTTGCCCATCACTGATCTTGTGGAACGCTTGGTCCAAGAGCAGATTTATTCCCGGTTCGATAATTTCCAACAGATCCCTCCGGGCTCATACGGTGCAGAAACTTTTGCTGGTGAGTATTGTAATAAAGCACATTCAACAGAGACGCTCGTTTTTGTGCTTTCTCAGTGATTCTTTAGAAATCGCTTCTCTACTTTGTCGTTGTCGAATACATTTCCATATATAGGATGGGTAGAAATGTGATGGATGGCACTTTTTCTATCACGCGTAGAAGTTTGAATATTCAAAAAACCTAATGGCCCGTATGCACTTGAGTTCAAGCCACACCACACATAGTAGAAAAAAAAATTAGGCTTGTTTATCACGAGAGATAGAGAACGTGCGTGAGAAAAGTGAGGGGAAACATTAAAACAACTTGCTTCTGGAGATATATTAGTGAGATCCTCAACTGAACCAAAAACTGGTCCATAAGCTGCCAAGGTTTCTGTGGTTTAAAGCTACTTCTAATTTGTACTAGCCTAGCTTGCACAACCAAGTATTTTTCTCAAGAAGTTAGTGTTACAACCAAGAGTCTAATGTACTACACAGCTCCAGAACTAAACATTTTAGCCATAGAGCTTACTGAGAGATTATAACAAGATACAAGTTAGCAACAGGCTAGATATTGCAAGGGAGCAATGTATTTTAGGGCTGCCCACATTGTTTCTTGACATTGTCAAGGTTGGTCAAGAACACATAGGATGCTGTATTCTCCACGTATTATGTTACTCCGCAGTATGACCCCAGTAGCGACACTAATAGACAACGATGGAGATGGACCGTAAATCCATTAAAAAGCATCACTGACGATTGATTGGAGATAGCACATAGAATAAAAACATGGCTGAGAGAATGGGAAAACAAAGGCCTCGGTTGCTGCGGTGGATAGCACATGAGCCCCGGAATGAGTAACTGCGAGTTCGAAGCTCATCTGAAGCCCCAAGTTTCGCTCATATTCCAAAATCCTTGCGGTTTTATTCGGCTATTTCGCCTTCTTCGAAGGTGTAATGATCTGAATCGATTATTCACTTAAATCTGCCCTCACGATGCTGGTCCTCGTAGTCGATAAAAAGTTTATAAGTCGAGAATTCGAAGAAAAAAAAAGACTCTGAATTCAATTTCCACTCCAGATCCGTTTTAAAATAATGCACACATGTGTGAACTTTCAGAATACAAAGACTCCTGTGCTCGAGAGAAATTCCTACTTTTGGCGCTGGAGTCCGAAAACAACAACTTGGAGACATTTGGCGAGCTGTGGAAAAATGCGAGCAGTGATAAAAAAGTGGAGCAGAAGTTGAGGTGTCGAGTGAATGATGCCTGCTCAGGTGAAGGACATAAGAGTGACCAAGCAGAGAAGAAAACGGATCCCAGTTCACAGGTGAGGACTAATGTGAAATAGATTAAGGAATGAGATCTATTAGTGTTTCGTTTCAGCAAGATCAAATCGACCGGCTACGAGAGCAGTGTGAAGTTATGCAGCGTGCTCAATTCATACTTGTGGTTGCAATGTTTGTACTGTTCCTCACACTGATGGTCATTGTGGTGAATGAGAGGTCGAGATACAGTGCGTTAGAAGAAGCAGTCAGTATGTTCTCAAACAAATTGAACACTACTGAATTCGAGAAGGCACCTACCACTCAGCAGCAACGTTCACCACCTGTTACCTATGAAGAAGATCTTTAGGCTTGCACTGTTTTATAAAAACAATAAATACTGTTTATGAATTTGTGACTTCCTTCAAACGTAAATGTGTAGGAGCAACGAAAGAATGTTGCCTTAATCAACGTCATGTAAGACCTAAATTCTTCCGCAGCAGCGAAAACCGAGGAACATCAAGCACCAGCATAGACTTTCGGGCTGCTGCCCATGCTTCAGATCAGAAACATTTAGCCAGGGAAAGGTTTTCCCGGTATGAAAGTTTGGATTCTGCGAATGTCTTGCACCGTAGCTTACTCATTATTTGTTGTGAATTCTATACATTGTACAACTATGAAGACAGTGCCGGGATATTGGATGGCTTGTTTGCTAACTGGATTTGGGATAGATGTGGCATCAATCTAGCGGTAATTGCGACACCTTCCATTTACAGACAACATCGTAGGGATTTGCAATAGTTCTAAGATGGTGCGGTGAGAAAATCGAGGAAAAGTGATAATAGATAGGAAGTAATCCATAGCAGCGGAAACAAAACCTGTCTATCATTGTCTGTTGGCATTACTACGAAAACTTGAAGTCGTTGTACAAGTCACATACATAGTCGATGTACACTCCAAATATGTAATTGTAAAAGTCACACGTACAAGTCATTCAAAGACAAATTTGCTTCATTTAGTAAATGTAGACTTTCAATATTGATGACTCGTAGGAGCACACAGGTATGCACTAGGCAAGACTAGTGCTAAAAAAAGCCGTAGTCAACACAGTAAAGTGGACGATGAGGTTTGACTTGCATGCGAAATCGAGTGTGACACAAAAAGTCTGTCAACACGACAGCGGTGGAAGGAGGGTAACGGAATGGTTAGCAAAACGGTCCATTAAGAAGCAAGGTGCTGGTTCGAGCCCCTTCACAACGCTCTCCTCAAACCTATGTCGCAACGACTTAGTCTGGCTACGTTCAAGATTGAAAGCAGTATCGACGCGACCAGCATTCTACGACCATCATAAAAAAGTCGAAATCCTCAAGCAACAGCAGAAAAATATGCGAACTGTTTAGAGTCTTTTATCGACGACAAAGGGAACAAACGAATCGAATACAAAATGTTCTGGGATCCGTAGAGCCGAAGTGGTGACGGGCTGTATAAGTTAACAGCAGCTAATAATAATTATCATAATAGCAATAATAATATCTCGTTGCACAAGGGCGCATGTGGCGCAGTGGTCGGAGGCGCCACTGCGACACGCACGTGGAATCGATCACTGCGCCCACGGCCCACCAAGCCTTCCATCCCTCCGGGGTCGGCAAATTGGTACGACTTGTCTGGGAGGATAGCAGCACTGGTTCGATACATCGGTAGGCCACCGCGAGTCATTGTAAAGGCCAGATATGCATTCAATCACCTCCAACGATAATTAATGAAGTCGAATGCATGGCGCATCCCTCAGGGGTTGATCAACGCCGAGAGCTTTTTATCCTTTTATCTCGTTGCACAGTTCCACCCATCCGTTGTATGTAACTAAGCACTAAACAAGTAACTATCTTATGCTACACAGCCATAAAGCTGCATGTTTACTGCTTAATGGTTAGGAAAAAAAGTTATTATGGACTTATACTACCTTGTGTAAACAATGATAAGTTCAGAATTTCGTGGCCCATAAAGCATTAGGGTACAACAGGCAACTGACATACATTGATCAGTTCTTGTTCAGTATCAGATCTCAAAGTACAAACTGGAACAGTCAACGATGACACCACGGAAGGTTAACACGACCGAATGAAACTTCGCCAGCAAGTTCGCTCTATGTGTGGATCAAGTGCTTGGCCTCAACAATCACTTGCTAGGCAAAATAGAAACGCCTTTTATTTCAAACCGTTATTTAATCTCCGTAGTAATAATCAAGGACTTCTTGGATTATTAAGCCAACATATGATTGATGAAGATGCGTTTAATCGAACGCTTCGCCGAAGACGAACGATTGTGGGCCACTGACTCAGACCACCGGCTCTGAGGAGAACGAAAACGTCGAGACGTTAGCCGAATAAATATCTTTACCAATCCCATGATAGCTTGAAAATCCAATAAAAACCGCACTGGTACCGTTTAAAAGGAGAAGGATTGCTCTTCATATTTGCACGTAGGAAAGTTTGGAAAGGAAAGAATAAAATGTCAAAGCGCACAAAGTTCAGCTTTTACCAAAAATGCCGAATTTTACAGAGTACAGTGGTCATAAATGTGAACAAAAACGCCAAAAGCTGACTGAGAAAGTGTACAAGACAGCAAACGACACATACGATTACCTCGGTTGCATTCTCCAACAGATTGCTGCAAAAATCCTCACTCGTAAAGCTGAGACTCGGATGATCAAACCGGTCAAAACCTCACTAAGCCCTGGAACAAATACGGACATACAAATAGCTTTGATTAGCAATGAAACCAATCTCTTTACGCGAATTAAATACCCAATGAGTGACGGCAGCCTTTTCGAATACTCGCATAAACCAATTCCTCGGAATGCGACTGACATGTGGTCCCGGATGGAAAGAGAGGTCCGCCTGAGTATTCGATCTGTGCTCCGATCATACCCTTTAATTTAGAATTTTACAGAGTACAGTGGTCATGATTTTTCTCCATTGCCTTTCTGGACGATGTTATTGTTCCGTCTGGGCGTCGGAGTGCAATCATCTTGGTCTTGTAATTGGCGAAGCTTCGGCGGGCTTTGCTAGCTTAGAGTAAATCAGTACCGGGATCCACCCTCGTCCTGGTATCAAAGTCGCATGGTGGCAAATCTCCCTCTTATCAACAAAGGCAGCAGTAATGGTCGAAGCTGCAGGGCCTGGGAAAAGCATTCGCAAAGCCCGCCGAAGCTTCGCCAATTACAAGACCAAGATGATTGCACTCCGACGCCCAGACGGAACAATAACATCGTCCAGAAAGGCAATGGAGAAAATCATCCACGACTACTACTCAGATCTCTTCGATAGCCACGTCCATCTCCCGTCTTATGAAATAAAAGAGGATGGATATGCTGTTCCACCGGTTCTCCCTTCCGAAATCCGACATGCCATTTCGTCGGTGGAAAATCGAACAGCACCAGGTCCGGACAGGATAAGATCAGAACATCTGAAGAACCTTCCACCAGTCCTCGTAAGCACATTGGCTAGGCTTTTCACACGTTACCTGTCTGAATGCATGGTCCCTACTCAGTGGAAGACCAGCAAGACCGTGTTGTTGTTCAAGAAGGGTGACCTACACGATATAGGCAACTATCACCCAATCTGCTTGCTGTCTGTCGTCTACAAACTTTTCACTCGAGTCATCCTGAACAGGATTGACAGAACACTGGACGAAGGACAGCCGTGCGAGCAAGCAGGGTTTCGAAAAGGATTTAGTACGATGGACCACATCCACTCGATAACAAAGCTCATTGAAGTATCGTGAGAGTACAAAAGACCGCTCTGTCTCACTTTCATCGACTTAGAGAAAGCTTTTGATTCAATTGAGATAGAAGCAGTCATGGAAGCCCTTGGTAATCAAGGAGTCCCTACTCAGTACATAAAGATTCTTCGTGAGCTATACAAAAATTTCACAACCAAGATTTCACCATTCTACAACGATATTAACGTTGACGTCAAAAGAGGAGTTAGGCAAGGCGACACAATCTCGCCAAAATTATTTACAGCACCCTCCAGAACGTCATGCGAGCATTGGAATGGGATAATATGGGAGTGAAAATCGATGCTCGCCAGTTACATAACCTTCGCTTTGCTGATGATATCGTTCTTATAACACCAGAAGTTCGAAGGTCACCAAGAGACGTCTGTCTCCAGAAACTCTTGAGCTAATACGCCAGCGTGGACTCGCACGAGCTGCAGGCAACCGCGAACTAACGTCCGAGCTTGCGAAACAATGCAGACAGGCGATAAAAGAAGATCTTAAAGAGAGAAGAGCAGCAGTAATGGTCGAAGCTGCAGAGGCTGGGAAAAGCATTCGCAAAGCTCGCCGAAGCTTCGCCAATTACAAGACCAAGATGATTGCACTCCGCCGCCCAGACGGAACAATAACATCGTCCAGAAAGGCAATGGAGAAAATCATCCACGATTACTACTCAGATCTCTTCGATAGCCACGTCCATCTCCCGTCTTATGAAATAAAAGAGGATGGATATGCTGTTCCACCGGTTCTCCCTTCCGAAATCCGACATGCCATTTCGTCGGTGAAAAATCGAACAGCACCAGGTCCGGACAGGATAAGATCAGAACATCTGAAGAACCTTCCGCCAGTCCTCGTAAGCACACTGGCTAGGCTTTTCACACGTTACCTGTCTGAATGCATGGTCCCTACTCAGTGGAAGACCAGCAAGACCGTGTTGTTGTTCAAGAAGGGTGACCTACACGATATAGGCAACTATCGCCCAATCTGCTTGCTGTCTGTCGTCTACAAACTTTTCACTCGAGTCATCCTGAACAGGATTGACAGAACACTGGACGAAGGACAGCCGTGCGAGCAAGCAGGGTTTCGAAAAGGATTTAGTACGATGGACCACATTCACACGTTAACAAGGCTCATTGAAGTATCGCGAGAGTACAAAAGACCGCTCTGTCTCACTTTCATCGACTTAGAGAAGGCTTTTGATTCAATTGAGATAGAAGCAGTCATGGAAGCCCTTGGTAATCAAGGAGTCTCTACTCAGTACATAAAGATTCTTCGTGAGCTATACAATAATTTCACAACCAAGATTTCACCATTCTACAACGATATTAACGTTGACGTCAAAAGAGGAGTTAGGCAAGGCGATACAATCTCGCCAAAATTATTTACAGCCACCCTCCAGAACGTCATGCGAACATTGGAATGGGGTAATATGGGAGTGAAAATCGATGGTCGGCAGATACACCACCTTCGCTTTGCTGATGATATCGTTCTTATAACACCAGACATTAGCCAAGCGGAACGCATGCTTGCAGACTTTGATAAAGCGTGTGGAAAGATTGGTCTTCGACTAAATCTCAAGAAAACGATGTTCATGAAGAACGGATTGGTTTCGTTTGCCCCATTCACGCTCAACGGAACGAATATCTCCGAATGCTCCAGTTATGTCTGTCTAGGTCGGGAAATCAATATGATGAACGACTTAGCTCCAGAGCTGAGCAGAAGGAAACGAGCGGCTTGGGGAGCTTTCAAGAGCATTGAGGATATAGTGAAGAGGACAAAGAACACCCGACTCCGTGCCCACCTTTTCGACTCAACGGTTCTTCCTGCCCTAACGTATGCGTCAGAAACTTGGTCGCTACGTAAGCAGGATGAAAGATCACTCAGCGTTATCGAACGCTCAGTCGAAAGGACGATGCTAGGAGTATCCCGTTTCGCACAAGTAAGGGATGGGATCCGAAGCTCCGATCTACGTCAACGATCGAAAATCAAAGATGCCGTTCTATACGCCAAACAGTCGAAGATAAGGTGGGCCGGACACGTAATGCGTATGAATGATAACCGATGGACAAGGGCTGTTAGTGACTGGATTCCTCGGGATGTCAAACGTACTGCAGGAAGACCACCGACCCGATGGTCAGAGTTCTTCACGAAAAGCCTAGAAGAAAGATATGATGCTCGACGAGTCCCTAAAGCGAGGAGAACCCATTGGGCTACTCTTGCCCGCGATAGGGAAAAATGGAGGATTTACTGGCGCCCGCTCGAGTCACTCGACGATCAACGGGACTACAGGTGATACAGGTGATACAGTGGTCATAAATGTGAACAAAAACGCCAAAAGCTGACTGAGAAAGTGTACAAGACAGCAAACGACACATACGATTACCTCGGTTGCATTCTCCAACAGATTGCTGCAAAAATCCTCACTCGTAAAGCTGAGACTCGGATGATCAAACCGGTCAAAACCTCACTAAGCCCTGGAACAAATACGGACATACAAATAGCTTTGATTAGCAATGAAACCAATCTCTTTACGCGAATTAAATACCCAATGAGTGACGGCAGCCTTTTCGAATACTCGCATAAACCAATTCCTCGGAATGCGACTGACATGTGGTCCCGGATGGAAAGAGAGGTCCGCCTGAGTATTCGATCTGTGCTCCGATCATACCCTTTAATTTTGAGTGATTTTTAGCACTCACCAGACTTCTGTCTCAGTGATTTTTCGTTTTCGTTAATTGATCGTAGTGTTAGTAAATTATTTGTTTGATTAGGGCAAGAATGTTGTTGTGCTGCTTAGAAATAAGAAATGTTGTGGTGACGCTATGTTTGCCGCTCGTGAGTGGAGGGTTCAGTTCTTCTCGTTCTGTTTCTGTACTCGGTTTCTGGATTCTTTAGGAACGTTCTTTGCATGCAGGATAACACGAGCATGTTTCAATAGATTTTCTCGTTGCAGCTATCTTGTTTTATTTCGTGCTGCGCCAAGGAATGTTGATACAGTGAGGCCTTTTTCTAGGTGGAATGTCCAAGAGGGGACGTGGAGGAGCGTCGGGAGCTAAGTTTCGAATCTCCCTTGGTCTTCCAGTTGGTGCCGTCATTAATTGTGCCGACAATACTGGTGCCAAGAATCTTTTTGTTATCGCCGTCTATGGAGTCCGTGGAAGGCTCAATAGGCTTCCGAGTGCTGGAGTTGGTGACATGTTTGTTGCTTCAGTAAAGAAGGGAAAGCCGGAGCTGAGAAAGAAGGGTTAGTTTTTCCAGAATCTAAGTTTCTAGAGAATTTCTATTTTTTCGAATACTTTCACAAGGCAATATTCATTACTTTAAGTTCGGTTTTTCTTCTGTGCTTAATTTCTTTTATCCAGACTAGCTATGTAACAGTCATTGTTTGCAAAGAGAAGGTGGGGCTACGAAATGGATACAGTAAATCTCCACAGCTGTTTCTGAAAGTTCTGACGAGTTCTGACCCTCATTTTATGCTAGCATCTACTCAATAAAACTAGGAAAAAATATAATAAAACTAAAAAAACTAAAACTAAATAATAAAACTGGGATAAGAAATGAAGAAATTAAAGTTAAAGGACAAAGCGCCACATTTTTTCTAATGTGCACCTTTTTGTTTAAAGTTTTGGCGGTTCTCATGCTTTACCACTATGTGTAGACAGGAATTTTTGGTTTGTATATAGTCGGGATCATCGATTTACCCCCTCATCGTAGGTGGATGTTCTTGGGTGTCGAGTTGCCATGTACAGTGGATGGATACATCGCCTTGGCAGGATCTTCCAAGCTGAGGAGTCCGGCGTTTTCACCAGGAAGCCTATCTAAGAGTAAACGAATACCAGGATCTGTCACCGTCCTGGTACCAAAATAGTCGCATGGTGACAAATCTCCCTCTGATCCACAAGGGCGACGACTGCCTGTAGTGGTGACGACCTGGAGCAAACTTTGATCTGGTTGACCGGGTGACTCCAGGGAACCACAATGGCTAAACCAGCAAAACTCCGAAAAAATGGAGATTGAGCTGGGGTCCGCACAATCAGTGAGAGTGGGCCCTCCAAGTATCCAAGTATAATCAGGATATGTGCTCCAGAACTGAAAACTTGGCAAGTTGTGGCTTTAGCGGCATCTTGTGACTTCATATCTGGACGTTATTCCTGCAATGTTTTAGTTTCAGTTTTCTTAGTTCTTTCTTCTCTTAATGTTATGTCGACAAAGCCTGTTATATGTGGATAGGATGACTAGATTTTTAAATAACGTAAAAAAAAGAGTAAGCAACTCAGTTTTCTAGCAGTACGAACCATCTAGAAAACACAAATGTGTCTGTTTAGCAAATTCTTTTCTTATAGTTATTATTCATGTTTATTCCTTAAAAGAACGAGACATTTTTCAGTCCTTCAAGCAGTGGTAATCCGACAACGCAAGCAGTTCAGACGAAAAGATGGAACATTCATTTATTTCGAGGATAACGCTGGAGTGATAGTCAACAACAAAGGAGAAATGAAAGGCTCTGCCATCACAGGGCCTGTTGCCAAGGAGTGTGCAGATCTTTGGCCTAGGATTGCTGCTAACGCTGGTTCTATTGCGTAATTTTTTTGTTATCGGTAAACGGAATGAATTATTTGTTTTCTTTTTTCTCATTTTGTGATCAAATTGTACCTTTGGCTCCGACAAGGCTTAAAATTTAACTGCAACGGATGAAAGAAGGGAAACTTTTCTATAATCTAGCTCCAATGCCTCTACAATATGTGGCATTGTTTATGTCTCGCTGTCAATTGCTTCCGAAATTGGTGAATGTTACTAGGAACAGCTATGTTATTAAGTGTAGCATGTTGCCGTGAATTGAAACCGGCCGATATAACCGATAGTATGAGTTACGATGTGGTAATGTAGTGACTTCGGAAGGTTCCATATCGCCACTTGTAGTAACGCAATATCATTGAGGATGTTATAAGGTATGGAGAGGTTTATAGGGTGGTTATAGAATCTTTAGAATGACTTTTTCGTGACCTTGAATGAAAGGTCTGTGCTTTTGTTATCACTATAGCCATTAACTTGCTCAACACAAACATATTTCCATGTTTGTTGACATTTAACATCTTTCCGTTTGGTTTTCAGGCTATTTGGGCAAGATTGCGATCTTGATAATGAAGGTATATGCAACACATCAGCATTAAATATAACAGTATTCGAGGTATTTGAGCACAATCGAACAGATAGGGTCCACTTTTCCTTAAACTATGTCGGGAAAAACTGTTCCTAATTGTAGAATCCGAACTTATGATATGGTCATTGTTCCTATGTGTCGTGGTGGCGATTTTTTCAAATAATGTTTTCATGCAGTTGGGTGGTTACTGTATCGTAGTTCAGCAGCGAAATGAGAGTTGGGAAACTGTGAGTGTTGATGGTATTGGCACGTACATTTTCCCAATAACTGACTTCAGAACATGCGAGCTATATTGGATGAATGTCATTGTTCCAAATGGTGACACACCTCCACTTGGTCTTTTCGAGGAGGTTCTGAGTAATTTGCCATCTAGTTTTCCTAGATTGTCCATTTAACCTTAAAAATAGTGCAAGTGATTTTTTTCTTTAGATGATTTACAATCTACGATAGGGACCAAACATGCTTTGCCTTCTACAGGGATTTGCGCGTTCACCACCTCGCCATACGTGTCCTTCGTTTCGCATTTCACTCAACAGTGTTATTGACCTATGCGAGCTGCTAGCAATTACCCGTCAACAAGGTTCACTTTTTATTTAATGTCTGCTCCTTTTTATTGGCTGGACATTATGTGAAATATAAATGTAATGACCAGATTGTGATTTATACCACAGGTTCAGTTTAACTAGGTTCGGTGCCTGTGTGTTTTCCAGATCTATCTCGTTGATGGGTGATTGCTGATAGCTTCCCTAGGTTATTAACACAGCTGAGAGAAAGGCGAAACGAAGTACGCGAATAGTATGGCAGTGAACACATTAGCTTCCGGAAAGGGTGACAGCGTATTCGGTCCTCTCCGTAGACACCAACGTTCAAGAGATTTGCAAATATCAGCATCATTATAGTTGTATTCCACATAGTATAGATGACAAATAAAAAGTAACGAAATTTTAACCGATTTATGGCCTTAAAAATTACATCGAAGCAATTTATTTATTAACGCGTAAGGTCGACTACGTTAAAAAAGGGAACAGTCGATGGACGTTGCAGTGTTCTGGGCTCGACCATAGGTACTTCTTGACATTCAATTACTTGAAGTGCTTTCTAAATAATGGTTAAAGATCCTGGATTTCAATTTATTATTCACTGCCTTTTCTTTTTAATGGCAGGGTATATATATTTCGAAATATAACTTCAATAATGCTGAGATATTTGTAAAACTCCGGTTCGCAGGTGTCTGCGGTGGGGAACGAATGCGAGAGACAGGTGACACGAAGGATCTGCATGGAGTGGTAGTGAACGCGTTAATCCCCGGAAAGGACAATAGCGCGTTTGTTGCCACTGCAGGCACCTGCGATCCGGAGTTTTGCAAATATCTCAGCATCATTGAAGATCCTGGATTTCTTGGAAACAGGATCAAAACAGGAGACAAACCAGTTGTCAAGCTTTGTTTCTTCTCAATATTGTTCGATTGTTTGATTCCAGTAGCAAGAAGAACCATCCGCAGTTCCAAGTTCTAATACTCAGAGAAGTAGGACGAGTGTATTACTACTTATCAAATCAATAGACACAAACGTCTATGACCGTAAAAACATGGCCTCGAGGATTGGCATCTCAGCGTTATATTCTTTTTGATTCCAAATATACTTCTTCTGTTTGAAGAAGGGGTTTCCCAGGAACCAGAACTATTCGCAACTATCGACTATACCTGTTAAAGAATTGGGATTCGTTCGGATTTCATCTCAGATGGAATAAAGTACTTTTTCTTCTGTTCTACTGCACTCATAAGACAAAGGTTTCAAGTCACGCCCTCATGCAGTATTAAGTCTTACCTCAGCTGTGATTATCAGTTGGTTGTTATTTGGAGTCTAGAGTTGGTCATCGTGAATGAACTTCAGTATATTCGTTAATACAATGATATTGGAATGATATATCTTATAGCCTTTAAAAAACGATGATGTGGTTGCGGTTTGGTACATTGGTAAATTGTCGTACTGTGGTGAAATTAAAGGTGTTCGCAATAACCCAATCCACCTATTGGCGTCTTAATGCTGTTGACTTCTAACGAACTAGAAAGGTGAAGGTGCATATTAACCCTTAAAGTGATTTCATGAATACTACAGTGTAAATCTGCTGTAGCGCTTCAATTAAATGGATAAAGAATAATGGCTTCGCCGTTGGGTAATTTCGGAGCGATGTGCTATGCACTCTAATCCAATCCAGTACAGTAGAGGTGACTGAAAGCGTATCTACACAATGAATTTCGGTGACCTGCCAATGCATCAAGTCGGTGCTGCTGATGGAAGGCTTGGTGAGCCCTGGACACGTGAGCTTTGTGGATCTCGGGATTCTATTCGGTTTCTTGCCCTGCATTCATCATTCACGAAAGTCTTTATATTGGGATTTGAATTAGGTTGCTACTTCATGATTGTACTTGCGTGATGAATGTCGTTGAATGCTTGCCGATTTGATTCTCTCCAGAATCCTGGAAAGGTTACCAAAGCGTTCCCTGTTCATCGCCGCAGTTGGGCGCCTACTCTTGTGGATCAGAGATTTCGCATTTCCGAAGTGTGAGTGATGCTTATAAAGTACAGATGAACATTCTAGAAAAACTAGGCACCATACCCTTTTACGAAAGTCTGCTGTTGAAGTGGTTAATTGCATGATCGTGATCATCTTACGAAGCGGTTGTAATGGAAGTTACAGCTTTGCTCTTTAGACCTAAAACTCGTCAAAGGCTGTAAACCGTGAGAAAATTCGATGAAGAGTTGGTTTCTTTAGCATATTTGAACACTCGAGGCCATTTATGGAGGAATCCATGAAATAAGTGATAAATATCAACTTCCGTGTTATCTATTCAGTGGATTGATCGAGAAAATCCTAAATAGATACGAAAGCTCACTATTATCAATCGGACAAGAATTTTTCTTTGAAAACGAATAAACTCGTGCCCTTAAACTTTTTGTTGCTTTAAGCTGGCCATTCAGTTCACTAAAGGAGAAATGTTATTGTTCGTTGAGAAGATCTGCAAATAGCGTGACATCTAGAAAACTGTTATTAGTGACTCCAAAGTGAGCACTGATTCGAGGAAATTCGATGAAGGACATAATGTAAGAGAGAATGAACACTTATATAAACAAAGCCTTTCATTCCTTACTGCTATTGGTTTCAGAGGTTGAAAATATAACAGAAATTCCTCCACCTCCGGTCAGATTATGTTCAGCTTCATATTTTTTTAAAATACTCATTTGTGCCATTTCAAGGCCAATTTTGTTTTGTTTTGTGCCATCATCAATAATCGACTAACCTTAATCTCCAACAGTATCCATAGGGAAGCGATCAATGAAGATCTCCCCCAAAAAAAAGGTATCTTTGTGTGATACTATCGCGAGCTGCAATCCAACTTCAGCTTTATCACTTCACTGCTCACATCTTTCTAACCTCAGTAGTACGATGTGTCATTGTGTTCATGAAGATTACTATGCCTCAAATAAGCTGATACGAAAGCCGTAGAAATGTCTGTTGAAGGGCGATTGCTACTAGCAACGTTATAGTGAGAAATTGGTTGAGAAAAGACAAAATAAGGGCCTCGGTTAGTACACTGGAGACGTAAACTCTCCGTGAAGGCTAATCGCAGATTTGAAGATTAACTGAGGTTCCATTTTTTGTTCATATCCCAGCATCTTGTGGTTGTACTTTAGATAATACTTTGCCGTAAAAGAAATAGATGGCAAATTTTGGTTTAAAATTTCGAGTTCTTTCATTTGATTCACTTCTTAAGGGTAGAGCTCACTACTGAACACAGCAAATATGAATTCGTCATTTTCTCTCTCACCATTCGCGAAGTTGTTAAACAGCATAGGTTTACTTTCATACAATAACACACACACAACACAATCGTAGATGACGCTTTGGCAGAATCGCCTTCTTAAACCATATGCGAGTCTGAGCGGCTGTTCTTCCTCGGTGGAAGATAGGTGAAAAAAGCGGCTCTGAAGATGCCGAGGTTAATATAAAGTCGATACTGGGTACTATTACAGAGCAGATATTTGTAGAGAAGTCGTAGGCCACATTATTTCCATGTGCTGACTCAGTCTTCCATGTTTTTATAATTCTACCTCTATGATGCCTAATGGAAAAGCTACAAAGATTACCGCAAGTACCTGCATCTTCCAGCAAAGGTTTGAAGTGTTAATACACTACTGATCAGTTCAAACTCGCTATCACCTGTATCACCTGTAGTCCCATTGATCGTCGAGTGACTCGAGCCGGCGCCACTAAATCCTCCATTTTTCCCTGTCGCGTGTAAGATTAGCCCAGTGGGTTCTCCTCGCTTTAGGGACTCGTCGAGCATCATATCTTTCTTCTAGGCTTTTCATGAAGAACTCTGACCACCGGGTCGGTGGTCTTCCTGCAATAACGTTTGACATCCCGAGGAATCCAGTCACCAACAGCTCTTGTCCATTGGTTATCATTCATACGCATTACGTGTCCGGTCTTACACACGACCAATCTTTCCACACGCTTTATCAAAGTCTGCAAGCATACGTTCCGCTTGGCTAATGTCTGGTGTTATTAGAACGATATCACCAGCAAAGCTAAGGTGATGTATCTGCCGACAATCGATTTTCATTCCCATATTATCCCATTCCTGAGTAGTAGTCGTGGATGATTTTCTCCATTGCCTTTCTGGACGCTGTACGGTCCGGTCTGGGCGTCGAAGTGCAATCATCTTGGTCTTGTAATTGGCGAAGCTTCGGCGGGCATTGCCAATGCTTTTCCCAGCCTCTACAGCTTCGACCATTACTGCTGCTTTTCTCTCTTTAAGATCTTTTTTTATCCCCTGTCTGCATTGTTTGGCAATTTCGGACGTTAGTTCGCGGTAGCCTGCAGCTCGTGCGATTCCACCGCTGGCGTATTAGCTCGAGAGTTTCTGGAGACAGACTTCTCTTGGAGACTTTCGAACTCTCAGCTTTCATGGCACTAACGTGAAGATGTTCAATGAGTCGATCGTATTCCTCGTCGATGTTGTCGACAACGGCATCTTCCCAACAGCCGACTAATGAGTTGAATAAGTACCAGTTTGTGGTGGTTCTGGGACTTCGGTTTTGCGAGAAATAAAATCTTGCACTAAGGAGACGGTGGTCTGATCCCGTGTAGAATTTTGTGACAACAGCGGCATCGGTTAGGCAAAACTTCCTATTTACTATGATGTGGTCTATTTCGTTATGGTACTCTCCATTGGGAGATTCCGACGTTCAGCGTTGAGGATGGGGCTTCTGGAATAGCTGGTTACCATGAATGGTCATGATCGCCATGACAAACTCAGAAAGCCGCTCACCCTTTCGTTCCATTCTAATCCGTGGGTCCCAATGTGACGTTTTTCAGACGTTCTAGGCCCAAGGTTGTCGTTGAGGTCTCCAATGAAGATCTTAAAGAATGTATAGCCTTCTCTATAGAACTTCTCCAAGTCCATGTAGAACGCTTCGACTTCTTCTTCATCATAGTTTGACGTTGGCGCGTAAACGACGAAGATTGTCAAACCCATTTTGATCCATATCTTTTTAATCGTAAACATCCTATTCGGGTTGTAAGCTGTTCGAATGAATCGATGTTCATGGGCAAACTCGTGTTGACGAGAACACCGACGCCGCCGACTCCTTTGCTGCCGCATATTCCAAGGGACAGTTCTTCTCCGGTGTCATAGACGGAGTTGAATGGGTGGCGTCGTCTCGTCTCGGCCAGGCCGACGACGTCGTACTTTATTCTTCAAGCTTGCATAAGCAATTCTTCTATCGAGGACTCGGATGCAAATGGATGTGCATTGTAGGTACAGAGCATCACCATAGTTCTTCGTGATCCAGGCAGCTTCCATTGGCCCTGAGATCACTGCAGCCTCTCCCTACTCGTCCTACCCAACGCTGGGAAATTGGGGTCTCTTTCGGGGTTAGGGGAATGAGACTCGTTTTTTTTTCTCTCTTTAGCATATTTGATACCCACGTATAGCTTGCTGGGCTCTGAACATGGGGGATGGTTATACTCACGGGTAGCTTGCTAGACTCGCCCAGAGTGGGCATGGAGCTTATTTGTTGGAGGCCACTCCTGACTACCTTCCATATACTTCCCTATCACTTGATTGCAGGCTTTTGGCCGAATTGACTCGTAAAATACAATCCGCATAAAGCGAGAACGCACCCACACACGCATGCGTGAATACGCCTAGCAAATATAGAAAATGTGTGCCAAATCGGCGCAGCAGAAACAGGGATTCCATCCGCTGGATCCACCTGCGTCTCAGGGAAGCAAAGGTTGCTTTTGGTCCACGATTAACCCCCTAACCGCCAACTAGTGACGCGCCACGTAGCCTCGCGACTAACCGGCTCGAGATCTCTCATATGAGGGAGATCGGTGGTCAAGCTCGCTATACATCCAGAAAAAAATGCATTCCATGCACTCATTTGTCATCACGATTGAACGGATCTTGTGATTAACTGGTGTACAAGATTGTAGTAGATTCGGTTGCAGCTCGCTGCCACCAGGACTGGTGTTTTTAGATTGCATTACCTGTTTGCAGCGTACACACTGTGATAGATTTTGAACAGAAGAAACGAGTATGTCTTAAGAAGCAACTCTTTAATTGAATTGAATTAGCTCACAATAGTGACATTTCTGTTTTATGATTGAACGCCCTTTAGTTGTTAATGTACTGCAAGATGCGAGGAAGTGGCCATGGTAGTGGTCTAGTTATTCACAGAAGTCTTCAACTCGTACCCAATTATTCACATTGGGACGGGTTTTCAGCTCATAGTAACCGCCAAGACCTAGCTAAATGTAGGATGACGTCGTACTTTATTCTTCAAGCTTGCATAAGCAATTCTTCTATCGAGGACTCGGATGCAAATGGATGTGCATTGTAGGTACAGAGCATCACCATAGTTCTTCGTGATCCAGGCAGCTTCCATTGGCCCTGAGATCACTGCAGCCTCTCCCTACTCGTCCTACCCAACGCTGGGAAATTGGGGTCTCTTTCGGGGTTAGGGGAATGAGACTCGTTTTTTTTTCTCTCTTTAGCATATTTGATACCCACGTATAGCTTGCTGGGCTCTGAACATGGGGGATGGTTATACTCACGGGTAGCTTGCTAGACTCGCCCAGAGTGGGCATGGAGCTTATTTGTTGGAGGCCACTCCTGACTACCTTCCATATACTTCCCTATCACTTGATTGCAGGCTTTTGGCCGAATTGACTCGTAAAATACAATCCGCATAAAGCGAGAACGCACCCACACACGCATGCGTGAATACGCCTAGCAAATATAGAAAATGTGTGCCAAATCGGCGCAGCAGAAACAGGGATTCTATCCGCTGGATCCACCTGCGTCTCAGGGAAGCAAAGGTTGCTTTTGGTCCACGATTAACCCCCTAACCGCCAACTAGTGACGCGCCACGTAGCCTCGCGACTAACCGGCTCGAGATCTCTCATATGAGGGAGATCGGTGGTCAAGCTCGCTATACATCCAGAAAAAAATGCATTCCATGCACTCATTTGTCATCACGATTGAACGGATCTTGTGATTAACTGGTGTACAAGATTGTAGTAGATTCGGTTGCAGCTCGCTGCCACCAGGACTGGTGTTTTTAGATTGCATTACCTGTTTGCAGCGTACACACTGTGATAGATTTTGAACAGAAGAAACGAGTATGTCTTAAGAAGCAACTCTTTAATTGAATTGAATTAGCTCACAATAGTGACATTTCTGTTTTATGATTGAACGCCCTTTAGTTGTTAATGTACTGCAAGATGCGAGGAAGTGGCCATGGTAGTGGTCTAGTTATTCACAGAAGTCTTCAACTCGTACCCAATTATTCACATTGGGACGGGTTTTCAGCTCATAGTAACCGCCAAGACCTAGCTAAATGTAGGATGCGGTAGTTAAGATATTTGCTAGATATCTAATTTAAAACTGACGAAAACCCTCTGACTGTGAACAACGGCTACACTCTGTTACAAAAACTCGATATCTCGTAGGTCTAGTTATTCCCTCTAAACTCCTGAGAACAAACAGCACAATCAGTATTGCGACACAGGGCGTTCAAAACAAATCACCCTTCATAGCATAGTGTCTATGTTTACGATACCATGGATGTCAAACGTTTAACTGATTAAAGGGAAGGTTCCGATGGACATGAAAAAAACGGGTCATTAATACCGTCAACGGTAACAATATTTTAAAGTAGTCTTTAATTTACTTTTTATTTTAATTAGTACCGGGCAAAATTGTTTACCAGATTGTCCGTCATTTTTCTTCGGCATCAACAATCAGTCCATTCTTAGATTATCAAGCTAACACGAGATCGTTACCAAATATTCAGGCATAGTTTGAGATATAGTCATCACTTCTGTTATCGACAACACAACTTTGTGTTCTTGGATTATTAGACTAACACGAAGTTGTTGCTAAATATCTATTCGCCTAACGCTTCGACGTCTTCGCCTTCCTCAGAGCCGATGACGGTTATCCTATTCGAATCATCATTGGCTCTGAGAAATACGAAGACGTGGAAACGTTAGGCGAATAGATATTTGGCAACAACTTCGTGTTAGTCTAATAATCCAAGAACACAAAGTTGTGTTGTTGATAATAGAAGTGACAACTATATCTCAAAAACGGCGGTTTCCAAGCAAATGTATTTTCACAGTTTATAAGGACTATGAACTTAGTGAAACTCTTTCGTGGAAGCAAGTTCTCTTCATAACCTGCCTGGGACGAATTTACATACATAGACTGCTCTCTTCAGATGCCGTGTGAGCATCATTACTCATTATTTTTGCTTGATTCTAGTCCACATCGACGGATTTGCATTCGTACAATGTTTGTTTTTAAGCACAATTTCCTCCAGGATCTCGGTACAGTTACGCATGGAGTGTTCTCAGATATTCAGGCCACACAGTCTCAAATCCTTTTGCATTGCTGAGAGGTTTGCTGTCTTTTTGAGTTGGATTCCTTCCGAACAACAGGTACCGAATCGAGCGATTGGTCAACGATCGACCAAAGACAATGTAACAGGCTGAATCCAGGTTTGACATTAGAAATTTCACAAACACGTACTACTTTTAGTTTTTTTTTTGCACTTTATTCTGTACAAATACAATCACAGGTAGTAGAAAAGATAATCCATTCGGTTTCATCATTAATTTTATTCAGAACATCGAAGTTAATCATTTATGAATATAGTGGATGGTGTTAACCACATTATGGATGTTGGCCACACGTCACGTCCAACCTGATCAAATCTGGGAAAGTGGGAACATTACAAAATAACAACAAGCATCTGCATAATGGGACTAGATAAATGACTTCCTTGGAACTTCGACTACAGAATGAGCTAGTGAGTATTTGATGAATGGCAATGGAATAACATAATAAAGTTTTTCTCTAAGCAAAAAATCACTAGATATTGAAAGCTGCTATGAACGTTCAGGTCACCATAGGAGCACGTTAAGGCATTGGATAAAATCTGGTTGACACTTAATCACTATGCTGTTCCGGTACCGACCGCGTCCATTTCGACGCTGTGCATCAGCGAGGATTGCTGGATTTGTGCTCGAATTGGCCATTCGATATGATGGATCGTAAGTGTTGACTATGTTGTAACGTAAAGAGTACTAAAGAGTTTGGAAACTGACAAATCTCCACTGATTTTCATAGTTGTTTTATCTGAATCCTAGTAATTTTGAACAAGCTCCAGTTTTTTCATCACCATTGCATCTCCTCAAGTAAGATAAACATACATATTAATGTCTTTATAAAATGATTGATTAGACCGGAAGGAGTTCAGAAGAAGTGGAAATGGCCAGAATTCGAGTGAAATGCTGTTCAGAGACAATGGCGTCCCATACAAACAGTCACACTGGCTACTGCCGTACAGACAGCAGCGAGTGCGAGGGCGGCCACGGATGACCAAAACGAATAGCCGAACTGATCCTTGTGAGTGAACTTGTCACCTGAAAAATTCAATCATTCAGTAACGCTATTTTCTAGTCGCTCCGATGAAATCTTACTAATTTAAGCTTGATTATTAGATAAAACGTTGACCACTACTATTTAATTGTTTGTGCTTACAAGGCGATTTTGCACACTGTCCAAATTGCTGCATTTTCTTCCATTCAGTCCGTTTTCCCGCATCTTTCGTTGAGAGCGTCTTGTGATTTTCGTGTGGGTTTGGCTGCCGTTTGAGATCCTTCTCTTCAAAATGAAAATCGTTGAATTCTGGTCGAGTTGATTCTTTCTGGAATTCTAGGATGGCTTTGCTAGTTTGTCCGAAGAGATGGCAGACTTGAATGGGCTCAAGCATCACCGAACCAACGAACGTGTACTGCACGGCATCCATATTCATTGCCCTTTCCGCGTACGGAGTACAGCTATGACTGAACGAAACTTTAGCACTGAAATATTCCGCTTGCGCTTCCGCGACTCCCTCGCAACTCGACCTCTGAATGAGGCGCTTTTTCTCTTTGAATGGGTTTATGGAGCAAATCTCTCAAATTTACACTAAACAAAGCAATTTGAACCTGAAATTTCCTTGATTAGTTGCCAGCGAGACAAAGGCTTACTCTCGACGATCGTAGTGTCTTACCTAAATGTCCTTTGTTATTCTTTGCATAGACAGTGACAGAGCCGAGAAGGAGCGCAGAGGTGATGAACGACAGAAAAGTAAGTGGATGAATAATGTACTTTTTGCAGCAACAAGTACAACTGGAAGCATTTTCATTACTGAAATTCTGTCAAAAAAGAAAAAACAACTAGCCAAAAAGATCAAAAACTCAATTATTATATATAATAGATCCAGTGTTATCTACCAGATACGATCATCAATGATGAGAAGCCTGATATATCTGCTAGAAAGCCATGCTAAGATTCAAGATATTTTAAAGCAACGAACGGAGGAAACTCCTAGTTCCCGTATTGTCTGAGTGAACTTGTCACCTGAAAAATTCAATCATTCAGTAACGCTATTTTCTAGTCGCTCCGATGAAATCTTACTAATTTAAGCTTGATTATTAGATAAAACGTTGACCACTACTATTTAATTGTTTGTGCTTACAAGGCGATTTTGCACACTGTCCAAATTGCTGCATTTTCTTCCATTCAGTCCGTTTTCCCGCATCTTTCGTTGAGAGCGTCTTGTGATTTTCGTGTGGGTTTGGCTGCCGTTTGAGATCCTTCTCTTCAAAATGAAAATCGTTGAATTCTGGTCGAGTTGATTCTTTCTGGAATTCTAGGATGGCTTTGCTAGTTTGTCCGAAGAGATGGCAGGCTTTAATGGGCTCAAGCATCACCGAACCAACGAACGTGTACTGCACGGCATCTATATCCATTACGCTTTCCGCGTACGGAGTACAGCTATGATTGAACAAAACTTTAGCGCTGAAAAATTCCGCTTACGCCTTCGCAGCACTAGCAGGAAAAGAACAACAAAAGTGTAGGTCACTTGTTCCTCTGAACTCGATATTTGCATGAGACAATTTGCCTCCATGTCTTGAAATTATACGCTTTTTTATCCAAGCAAGTTTATTAAGTGATCTCCCTCATGTACACTAAAGCAAGTAATTTAAGCGTGAAGTTTCCTTGACTAGTTGCAAACAAGACAACGGTTTAATCGCGTGAATCGTAGTGTCTTACCCAAATGTCCTTGGTTATTCTTTGCATAGACAGTGACAGCGCCGAGAAGGAGCACAGAGGTGATGAACGACAGAAAAGTAAGTCGATGAATAAGGTACTTCTTGCAGCAACAAGCACGACTGGAAGCATTTGTATTATAGAAATTCTTTGGTCAAAAAAGAAAGAAACTAATCGAAAAGATATATTATTATGCACAATGGATCCAGTGTCCCTATAGCAACTATTGTCAGAATAGTTGCTATTTTTTTTAATCTTATCATGTGATCCTGCAATAACCACATTCGTTGTGCCTCACATCGCTTTGCAATCTTGCGGCATGTGAATGTTTTCACTTCATTCGGAGAAGCTTTGCTTGTCACAAACACCCTTTGTTATTCAAACCTTTTTATTGCAATCGGTAGTTTTCGTTTGTTGTTCTAAGCTCTCAAGCGCACGATAAGACAAAAAGTATGGAGTTGTTTGGAAACCGTTCTCAGTCATCTGATCTCGTCACGAGGAAGTTAGATGCGGAAGTCGACGAATGATTTCGGTAAAAGTTCTGAACCTGTGCTAAACCAGCCTCCTCCAGAAGACATTTAAATAGCTCCGTGAGTCAGCATCGTATTCGTCTCGTTTGCGCTTCCTGTTCATTGTGTCATGTAGTTATTGCAAGGTGTTAACTCTTAGTGTACGTGGTGACTACTTCTATTAACTTTGTTGTCATGTGTTCGATATGCACATAGCACTGTTTCCCTAGCCTATAGCAAAGCTACCATCCAGCCTTACCCCCACTTACTGATCATGACGCTACTTTGCAGCCTGTATTGTTAACCGTTGTTTACATACACTTCTTACGAAGTTGGGCATTCTACTCAAACCTAGTGATCATTCGGTGCCGAGAACTGACTCCAAGACCTAATTTCCTTTACCAACTGCAATAGTTCCTGCATCCGCATGCGTGTACAACGCGGAATTTATCTACTACATATAATCATCAATAAAGAGAAGCCGATATATCTGCCAAGAAGCCAAGCTAGGATTCAAATTGTGTCAAATCAGAGAATGGAGAGAAACTCCTGCTTTCCTTATTGAAAAACTGCAAAAAAAAGGCATCACGTTAAAAGTGTAATTCTCATGGAAATTCATAAGCGGGCGACATACACAGGTCAGGTCTGGTAGGTGGACAAATAGGAATTTCTGTTGCCCATCTGAGTCAGTCGATGGTAAAGAGATTGCAGGTGACAACAGATATGTAGTAGCCATGGATTTCTTTTGTTTGATAGATTTCGATTATTTTAGTTGCTTGGTGGTTTAGATGGTGCTTGATTTAAGAATGAACCAGTTTGCTAGTACGGGCCTATTGTCTGTGATGTGTCAAATTAACATATACCTTTCGGATATAACTAAGTGGATATGATGTTAACAAATCAGAAGCTGTTATGGTCGCCTACAGTAAATGTAGAATAAGCTTGCTCCAGAATTGTTTAACATAGGATACGTGGGTAGGGCGCGTGTGGCGCAGTGGATGGAGGCGCCACTGCGACACACATGTGGAATCGATTCCACCGCGCCAAGCCCACCAAATCTTCCATCCTCCTTAGGTCTGCACAATAGTGGCAGACGTGTGTGGGAGGATAGCAACACTGAATCGATATATCGGTGGTCACCGTGAGTCACTGTAAAGGCTGGATATGCATTCAACCACCTCCAACGATACTTAAAGAAGTCGAATGCATGGCGCATCCCTCAGGGATTGATCAACGCCGAGAACTTTATCATTTATCCTTTAGTACATGTGGATTTGTAACACATTCGTTAAGTAGCGAAAAAAGTGTAAAAAATGTGATATTATTTACATTTGTCGACCAAGTGGAGCACATTGAGGAAATGTGGTGGGTGACAGGGACGAATAGAATTCCTACAGTGGCCTGCCAGTGTTGACCGTATGATTTATGATAATCATCGTACGATAAATAGCAAAGTAATTCTTTTTTATTTCATTTTATTTGATCCATCTTCACGTCAACTGTGCTGATTCCAGCACTTTTCACGTCCAATTCGTTTCCCTGCATCCATTGCCTACGAAGATCCTCCAACTTTTTTTTACGTGTCTTCGGTTGCTGGTTGAAGATTATCATTTTCATCTTAAATGTCGTTGAATGTTGTTCGAGCAATTCTCTCTGTAGCTCTGAGGTAGCTGGGCTAGATCGTTCTCTATTGGATTGCAGAGAGTGATTTCTCCCCAGACAAATCCGGTATCAATTTGCCGACGCCGGAGGGATGAGAAGCTTGGTTGGCCCGGAGCGGAATCGAACTAGTACCATGGTCGTGATGACGGACATCACTGCGAATGTGCTATTAGCCTCCTACTAGCAAAGAAATAGTACTAATAGGTATCTGTAGCAATATAATTAAATAGCAAAAAATTAGCTGTATTCCAGAGCTTTTCTCGATTTCGTGAATTTGCAGTTTTTTTCTTTAACTGAAGGAGGTTATCGAATTATTCTAGCCCATGTGTGATCATGGATGAAGTTTGGTTGGACCATTGGTGTCGGCTTGAATTATGTATGACTACGTGACTCATACATGACTGAGCATTTTGCCCAGATGAGTCAGATAAGTTTTTTCTAATTGCTTCCTTTGCCGGCCAAAGTTTTTGTCATACATTTTCATCTAGTTGGTAACTTTCTCAAAAGAAATCGTGTAAATCTTTTATACAATTAAATTTCGCACTGATAAAGTGGGCGTCACCTAGACTACTGATTTTAGATTGACTAAAAATAGACAACCTTCTTTAGTTCGTATCTTGTCGTCCTTTTCAGAAGTGCCCATTTCTCACCAACCATCAGCCATAAATATTCCACAGAAAATATAATGCAATGAGTAAGCGAAAAACTGTTAATACACATCAAAGTGCACGGTCGTCGAAGATCCAAGGATTATTAGGCACCTCAAAGTTTAAGATTTCCGGACTCACGGTTATCACACTGCTAGACGAGAATCATAAGAGATCCGTTAGTGCACTATCGCCTTCATCTTCTTCCTATTCACTTTCTTTGAGCGATCGATCAAAAATAGAGTTCAATCGCCTATCGCCGAGGTGATTCAGGTCCATCAAAATCAACTGTGTAGACCAGTGATTGATTGTTCTTTTCATTCCACACATTTAGATGAAGCATTAGAAGAAAACTCTAAGGTATTCTCATGCATGCTCGGAAATGGTCAGCCAGAACCATTTACCGCCGTGGTTGAATGGGAGACGACTTTTTCTTCACCTCACAAAATAGGTAGAAATAATGCTTTACTAAGCCGATTTTCGCTTGCTTTTGAGTTAGAAAGATTTCCAAAAATAAATGTACAAAAAATCCGCGTAAGGACAATGAAGAGGATGTCTAGGAAATAAAAGACATGTAAACTATTATTGAAATGGAAACATACATAGAAAACCAAACTATTAGGCGAAAAGTGTTGCAGAAACGGGAGCCATCACATGTTGAGAAACTTTGGCCGTCATGAGCTACGCGTTGCTCACACTGCGCGCGATAGAGGATCGCCATCTTGCGGATGTGTTAAATGTGGTTTGCACATAATGCACCAACATTGCTTCTTTGCACCATATTGCGTTTTCATCTTGTTTCCATTCTTTCCAACACTTGAAATAGAACAACAGTGACAGAAAATTTCATTCATTTTTTGAAAGTTTTCTCTGGAAATATGGCACCATTACCGTAGCTCAGAACAATTGCCCTTGAAAACTGGAGTGAATGACGGTGGATAAATAATGAAGCTTTCGAAGTTCCTCAGCCCTTTAGGGAAGCGCTATGCATTGGACTTTATATTAACCATCGTTAGAGGTGATTGAAAGCATGTCTAGCCTATGTAATGACTTGTGGTTGCCTATAGATGTTTTCAGTCAATACAATTATCATCTTAGACAAGTCTGGTACCATTTTGTCGACCCTGAAGAGATGGAATGCTATGTGAGCCTTGGTGTTAGATCGAACCAGTAGCCCCAGTATGAATTGCGGTTGATCTGTAATCACTACTCTTCAATAGAATTGACAAAAACCATAAAGTTTTTCTAAAAGTTTTTTTTTTGCCATTCAACTATTCTATTTCTATGCCAGCAGTGAAAAATGAATAGTATGGAACAAATTTCGAAAGTGTGCGTCACCAACGTGCACGTTGTCTCTTTAACGCGACAGAGTGATATGCGTCCCTACCTCTTAAAGCAGATGAAAAACCTAGGAAAACCATATATTTTCGCATCCTCATTTCACGAGAGGGCCATCGTTGGTTTGAAGCCAGCCTGAAGGTCAGAGTTTTGCTGATATCACAAGATCACTATGGTTACAGTTCCCAACATCGACTTTCTATTAACCTCGGCAATGGATTATGAATTCATCGTTTTCTCTCTCTGCAATCGCGAAGTTGTTAAACAGCATACGCTTACTTCCATACAATAACACACCTACAACACAATCGTAGCTGACATTTCGGCAGAATCGCCTTCTTCAGAGCCTGGAAGGGTACACTGATGTACAATTTATTAGGCCAAACGCTTCCATAACACATACAGAAAGATGAAAATCAAAATTTGTGTTATTGAAGTGTTTGACCTAATAAATTGTATATCACTATGCCATTGCAGGCTCTGAAGAAGGCGTTTCTGCCGAAATGTCAGCTACGATTGTGTTGTAGGTGTGTTATTGTATGGAAGTAAGCGTATGCTGTTTAACAACCTCGCGATTGCTGAGAGAGAAAACGACGCATTATGGTTATATTTTACGTTATATCACGCGATGAAAAAGAATAAGCAGTAGATAAAACTTAAAACATTGTGATTTCTTTCATACTATTTACTCGACAAGTGCAGGGCTCGTTGATGACGACAGAAAAACTCAAAAATAGCTGGTTCAAAACTAGTGAAAAGATTAGTAATTGGTAACGTGCGATATGGAATAGAATTGGGAGAGTTTCCCGCGCTGCTTTTAATTTTCAGCGCTTTTAAAATTTACATTTTCGAAAACTGAGGGCGAAGTTTGGGTTTTCAAAATTTCCAGTTCATTGGTACACCGGTAATAAATTTTGATGACACCGCTGTTTGAGGTAATGTTTTTTGTTTGAACACTTTTTTGTCTATGATGCGAGCTCCGAAGAAAAAGGGGTTTTATGGGTTCCGCAAATCGGGATTTCTTCGAGGTAAAATAACAAGGAGTATACTTTGTTAGCCAAAGTCTGTAGTTTCCTATATCTCCAATCTCAATTAAAAATGTCAATCTTAAACGATTTTGAATAGGTTTTTTCAATGGCCAGATCATTTTTGCCGTCTATGAAGTCCACGTGGTTCAATTCGCCGTGAATGTGTTTGAACTCACAAGGCAACGAGGTTCCAGGCAGTGCATATCAACTCGAGGAGCAACGCCAGGCACATGAACACAGCCGCTGTTTTCATGAAGCCTCGATCCTCATCCTGAAAGCGTTGTTCTCAGTGTGATATGCCGAGACAAATTACAGTTCCAAATCTACTAGATCGATTTTCAATTCAGATTGTTCAAAACCTAAGCACCAAATAGGAAGAACTTTTCGGATTCGAACTATTTTATGCAGTTATCACAAGCATCATTTTCTTTTCATTTGAAATACATTCCTTTTACCAATAGCATAAAAAATGCTGCACGTAGATTGCGTATAGAAAATTCATCTATCATATAGAAAATTTATCTGATAAAGGAATTCTCTATCCACCTAACAAACACATTCTATAAGTCGATAGATACTGCATTTGCCCCGATGTCCGCGTGTCGCCCTACATTCACCTTCCATTCTTGCCATCGGGCACGCCACTGGACACAGTATCTCGTAGCCATTAGTCACACCGCCAGGTATGATATTGGCTACCTCTCATTGCTTGGGGACTAGACCCCACGACCCGAGTTTTGACTCTACGACCAACGCCACTTGCTTGGACGTGGCCACGCCAACTATCACCGTCATTTAACTTCTGACGACGCCTTGGAGATCGCCGTTGTCATTCCATCATTATTTCCGTTCCGCTCAATCTTTCTTTACAAACTTATTTGCTTAGGTTGTAATGATATTGAGTGTAATCCTTAGCTCATGCATTGCTAATATACTAATGTTATAGTCGATTCTTATGTAATTTCTTATTCTTATTCTACCACACATGTAATTTATTGTCCATACACTATAAATCTCGTGGCATAATTGCGCAAACAGAATGCCTATACGTGTAAAGGTTTAATTACCCAAGTTTGAGATACTTTAGAGCATTTCCTCACTCTTATCTACTTCTGCAAACGCCTTTCATTTTTTTCCGTTGTGAGCTGTTACAGTATGGACGATAATTAAAAGTTTTCAAAGATAGCTGTTCTTTGTTCATATACTATGATATACTCACGTACTTCCTGAAATGGGTCGCAATTCGTGGGATCCTTCAAGCAACTCCATGCGAATAGCTCTGAAAGTTTGAGAATTACTGACGATGAAGCAGTGAAATCAAAGCAAGGATTAGATTTTTCTTTAATGCTACCAACTAAGGGACGGAAAACGTAGTGTTAGTGACGCCGATAATAACGAGTGCGGTGTTGGTACGATGCCGTTCTGAGACCACTAAGCCTACCATCCACTCGGGGTTGGGGAATTAGTACAGCACTTGTCCGGAGAAAAAAAATGCTCTCTGAAATCCAACGGGGAAAGCTCTAGCCCAGTCATCTCAGGACTAAGGGAGAACGACTCGACTAGTATTCAAAGAGATTCAAGATTATATGAAAAGTGTCAAGCAGTAGCCGAATCCGCGTATAAAAAATTGGAATACCCTCGTGAATGGTGGACGCGAGAAAACGAATCAGATGTGAGAAGTGCTGCGATTCGCATATTAGTTGTGAAGAAAGGGCAATATAAAAAACAATAAAAAAAATTCTATTAACTGTCTTTCTTTCTTTGGACATGTCTGATCCCTCAAATATAAATGTTGGCATTACGTTGGTAATTCATACATAGTTTGACATCATTGTACAAGTATTCTTAAAATGTTGTTACATTATAGAAAAATACTCGATATTTCTCAGAATATAAACAGTGCTTTTATTATTATTACTTTCATTATATTGTATTATATCACATTATATATTATTTTAGCTATTAACTAGTCCGACATGGCATGTACCACACTGTCCGAATTAGTGCACTTCTTGGATTTCATTCGTTTCGTTGCATCCACCATCCGCTATGGTCTTCGAGCTTTTCACGTGTGGGTTCAGCTGCTGCTTGAGGAATTTTATATTCGTCAAAAATGGCGCCAAATGCCGGTCGAGTGAATTCTCTAGTGATTTCTGAGGTAACCGCGCTAGGGCGTTCCCACGTTGATTAGAGGAAGTGAGCTTGTTCCAGACAAGTTTGGGACCGATTTCTCGATCAAGGGTGATGAGAGGCTTGGTGGGCTTGGGACGAGGTCAAGCCAGCGTCTGGGTAGGTTAGACGGTCAGGTTAACGGACGATGCCACTACGCACTACGCCACCCGTTCCCTTAAACAGCATTTGTAGTACATATATTTTGGAAATAGGATTTCCTAGAGCACTTTCCAAATCACTGGTTATAAATGCTGGTTCAACAAAAAAGGACTACTTTTTTCTGCTTGTTATATGCAACGTAAAGAGACAATCGCAACAAGGTTCCAGTTTTGCAGTCTGATACGAGGACTTCTTCGTACTACACCTAAGTGCTAAGATGATGACATCCAGCTGTCATTGCATTGTAACTGGCTTCTATGTCAGTTTACGCTGTGACGTAACTATATAGAACCTGCAGGTGCCATACTCATTACGGAATATAATGTTAGTAACCGTAGACGGCTAACATAAAGTTCGAGTAGTGCATAATCAGAAACTCGAAAACAGCAGTACTAATTCTTATCTTTTTTTTTACAAAGGGTTCTCTTTCTTACATTCGTCCACGTAGATCGTTTTCTATCGATAGCATTGTACAAACTTAGAAATTGTTGCTCTCAATGAAAACGCCAAATGGAAGAATGGAAAATTTTTCTGGTATCCATAGGTGAGACCCACTGTCTTGAAAAATGATATGGGGCGCTGTAAATGCCTCAGGACTCCAATGGGTATTCTCTTGAGACTAACTAGTCTCTTTGTATAATTGGTACTCTCGTCTTCAACGCAATGTGAAGTCGGTTCCCTTTAACGCCTACCATCATTCTCATAGATTCTCATAGAGATCATAAATTACATCAAGTTTTGCGCTACTCTCTCAGAGAAGGCAAAAGGCGTTGAAGGGAGCATGAGCAGAGGATAAAGCTATCGGATTCTGCCAATCCCTGAGCGATGCATCAAGCATTCGAATTTATTAAGCATCATTAGATGTGATTAAATTCATATTTCTCCTGCACAATGACTTGAGTTGGCTTACCGATGAATGGACTCAATGCTGCGCCCCTCCAAGACAAGTCTAGTAGCAATGGGCCGACCTCAGATTCATGGAAAGGCTGGTGAGACCAGAGCGTAGGATCAAACAATGACCACGTATGTATTGCAGAACACCTGTAATGACTGCGCTACACGCGTCCCAAGGCAATATAATTCAATGAAATAGCTAAAGTTTGTTAACCGTAGAGTGATGGACCCGACACGAAATGCCAATGGCGCATTTTCTGTTAATCTACTGCCCAAGACTCATAAGCGTTCCTATCACCTTGATATTCATCACTCGCCTTTAATCTCAGGCAAACCGAAGGTCATCTACCATCATTTGCCATTCAAGTAGTTGCAGGGCTCGCACGAGTGGAATAAGCTCGATCGGTGATTATTTCGATAATCTGCATAGTTTTTTAAAATTGTATTGTTGAGGAAGGTTTGCCATAAAAAGAAGAAGATGATATTGGTCTGGCTATGCTCTAGTCTGTCTCATCTTCTATAAAGATTCATTCATCCAAAAGGATGAGAATCATGAGAAATAGAATGAAGAGTAACCTCATGGAAAAATTCTTCTGTATATCAAAGCTCATAAATTGAAAAAGAAGACAACTTCACACCACCGTATATTCGTCATTTCATCATTGAGAAAACTAGAATCAGACACGAACTACACTAATAGAGCTCCTTTCACACGCAGCCTGTACCACCTGTAGTCCCGCTGATCGTAGAATGACTCGAGCGGTCGCCAATAAATCCTCCATTTTTCCCTGTCATGTGCAAAAGTAGCCAAGTGGGTTCTTCTACATCTTTCTTCTAGGCTCTTCGTGAAGAACTCTGACGATCGGGTCGGTGGTCTTCCTGCACTACGTTTGACATCCCGAGGAATCCAGTTGCTAACAGCTATTGTCCAACGGTTGTCGTTTATAGCATTAGGTGTCCCGTCCACCTTATCCTCGACTGGTTGGTGTACAGAGCGACATATTTGATTTCGTTAGAGCAGGTCAGAGCTACATATCTCTTCCATTACTTGTGCGAAAAGGGATACTCCTAGCATCGTCCTTTCGACGCTCAATAACGCTGAGGGATCTTTCATCCTGCTTACGCAGCGACCAGATTTCTGACGCATATGTTAGGGCAGGAAGAACCGTTGAGTCGAAAAGGTGAGCATGGAGTCGGGTGTTCTTTGTTCTCTTTACAACATCCTCGATCACCTTGATAGCTCCCCAAGCCGCTCTTTTTCTCTTGCTCAGCTCTGGAGCTAAGTCGTTCATCATATTGATTTCCCGACTTAGATAGACATAACTGGAGCATTCGGAGATATTCGTTCCGTTGAGCATAAATGGGGCATACGAAACCAATCCGTTCTTCATGATCGCTTTTGTGGGATTTAGTCTAAGACCAATCCTTCCACAGGCTTTATCAAAGTCCGCAGGCATACGTTCCGCTTGGCTAGTATTTGGTGTTATAAGGACGATGTCATCAGCAAAGCTAATGTATCTGCCGACCATCGATTTTCACTCCCATATTATCCTATTGCAATGTTCTCATGACGTTCTGGAGGGTGGCTGTAAATAATTTTGGCGAGATTGTATCGCCCTGCCTAACTCCTCTTTTGACGTCAACGTTAATATCGTTGTAGAATGGAGAAATCTTGGTTGTGAAATTTTTGTACAGCTCACGAAGAATCTTTATGTACTGAGTAGGGACTCCTTGATTACCAAGGGCTTCCATGACTGCTTCTATCTCAATTGAATCAAAAGCCTTCTCTAAGTCGATGAAAGTGAGACAGAGCGGTCTTTTGTACTCTCGCGATACTTCAATGAGCCTTGTTAACGTGTGAATGTGGTCCATTGTACTAAATCCTTTTCGAAACCGTGCTTGCTCGTACGGTAGTCCGTCGTTCAGTGTTCTGTCAATCCTGTTTAGGATGACTCGAGTGAAAAGTTTGTAGACGACAGACAGCAAGCAGATTGGCGATATTTGCCTATATCGTGTAGGTCCCCCTTCTTGAGCAACAACACGGTCTTGCTGGTCTTCCACTGAGTAGGGACTTTGCATTCAGACAGATAGCATGTGAAGAGCTGAGCCAATGTGTTTACGAGGACTGGCGGAAGGTTCTTCAGATGTTCTGATCTCATCCTGTCGGGACCTAGTGCTGTTCGATACTTCATCCACGAAATGGCATGCTGGATTTCGGAAGCGAGAACTGATGGAAGAGCATATCCATCCACTTTTATTTCATAAGACGGAAGATGGACGTGGCTATCGAAGATATCTGAGTAGTAGTCGTGGATGATTTTCTCCATTGCCTTTCTGGACGCTGTTATTGTACAATCTGGGCGTCGGAGTGTAATCATCTTGGCCTTGTAATTGGCGAAGCTTCAACTGGTTTGCGAATGCATTTTCCAGCCTCTGCAAGTTCGACCATTGCTGCTGCTCTTCTATCTTTAAAATCTTTTTTTATCGCCTGTCTGCAATGTTTCGCAAGTTGAGAAGTTAGTTCGCGGTTGCCTGCAGCTGGTTCGATTCCACGCTGGCGTATTAGAGAGTTTCTGGAGACAGACGTCTCTTGGTGACTTTCGAACTCTCAGCTTTCATAGCGCTAACGTGAAGATGATCAATGAGCTGATCGTATTCCTCGTCGATGTTATCGACAACAGCACCTTCCCAACAGCCGACTAATGAGTTGAATAAGTCCCAGTTTGTGGTGGTTCTCTAGGACTTTCATAGCGCTAACGTGAAGATGATCAATGAGCTGATCGTATTCCTCGTCGATGTTATCGACAACAGCACCTTCCCAACAGCCGACTAATGAGTTGAATAAGTCCCAGTTTGTGGTGGTTCACTAGGACTTCGGTTTTTGAATTTAGCGGCTTTTTCTCCTTTCCGCGAGAAATAGAATCTTGCACGGAGGAGACGGTGATCTGATACCGTGTAGAATTTTGTGACAACAGCGACATCGGTTTGGCAAAACTTTCTTTTTACTATGATGTGGTCTATTACCATGGATGGTCTTGGTCGCCATGACAAACTCAGGGAGCCGCTCACCCTGTTCGTTCCATTCTGATCCGTGGCGCTCTATGACGTTCTTCAGACGTACTTGGCTCGAGGTTGGCGTTGAATTCTCCAATGATGATCTTAAAGAATGTATAGCCTTCTTTATAGAAATTCTCCAAGTCCATGCAGAGCGCTTTGACTTCTTCTTCGTCATAGTTTGATGTTGGCGCGCAAACGACGGAGGCTGTCAAATCCGGTATTGATCCACATCTTTTTAATCGGAAACGTCCGATTCGGGTTGTGAGCTGTTCGAATGAATCGATGTTCATGGACAAACTCGTGTTGACGAGAACGCCGACACCGCCTACTCTTCTACTGTCGCATGTTCCCTTATACGGTTCATGTCCAGTGTCATAGATGGCGTTGGATGGGTGGCGCCGTCTCGTCTCAGCCAGGCCGATGACGTCGTGCCTTATCATTCTTGCTTGCATAAGCAAATCTTCTATCGAGGACTCGGATGCAAGTGTACGTGCATTGTAGGTACAGATCGTCACCATAGTTCTTCGTGATTCAGGCAGCTTCCATTGGCCCTGAGATTTTAGCCGCCTCTCCGTACTCGTTCTACCCAATTCTGCGAAACTGGGGTCTCTTTCGTGGTTAGGGGAATGAGACCCGTTCTTTTACTGTGTTTAGCATTTTTGATGCCCACGTATAGCTTGCTGGGCTCTGAACTTGGGGGCTTGGTATACTCACGGGTAGCTCGCCAGGCTATCTCAGAGTGGACATGGAGCCTTTTTGTTGGAGGCGACTCCTAACCGCCTCCCATATACTTCCCTGTCACTTGATTGCGTACTTTTAGCTGAATTGACTCATAGAATACACTCCGCATAAAGCGAGAACGCATTCACACACGCATGCATGAGTACGCCTAGCAAATACAGAAAGTATGTGCCAAATTGGCGCAACAGAAACAAGGAGTCCATCGACTGGGTCCACCTTCGTCTCAGGTAAGCAAGGTCGCTTTTGGTCCGCGATTATCCTCTATCCGTTACCTAGGTACGCGCCACGTAGCCACGCGACTAACTGGCTCGAGTTCCCATATATGAGGGAGATTCGTGGACAAAACTCCCACCATTATAAAATAAAACGAGAGTAAACGTACGATGAACGAATTCTGAATGAAACCGAGATCAAAGCTGGTCCAAGCCAGTACTTCGAAAAATCACAGAATCCTAAGCATTGTCTTAGTGTCAAATAGTGTCAAATACTCTTTAGTTGCTAACTCGAAAAGTTCAAATCTCATTGTTATCACCAACACGAAGCTACTAAGGCTAGTTCTCAATGATTTACTTTTCGTTTTCTTCCTTCTTTAATTTTTAAGGAAGGGTATTGAATGAAATACAACCACAAGATTGCTGAGATATTTGCAAAACTCCGGACTGCAGGTGTTTGCGGTGAGGTACGAACTCGCTATTCCCAAGACCGACTTTCTGTTAACTTCGGCACTGATTGGTAATTTGTTGTTTTTTTTCAATAAGCAGACATGAGGCTGTTATTATAAAACTTATTAGGCTACAATAGCTGACGTTTCGGCGGTTTCGCCTTCTTCAGGGCCGTGTATTTTTTGCAAGTATTCAAGTTTCTTGTTGGATAGCAGCCGCAATGAGTAATACATGGGCGAGGACGAAAATTTATTTGTGAAGTTTTATCTTCTAGGGTTATGAAAGTGTTTCGTTGAGCAGATCGCATCTCATTTTGACCTTTTCAGGCTTTGAACAGTGCCAAACCGCCGAAACGTCAGCTATTGTAATCTAATAAGTTCTATAATAACAGCTTCGTGTCTGCTTATTGGAAGAAAACATCGAATTATCAAACAATGCCGAGGTTAACAGAAAGTCGGTCTTGGGAATGGCGAGTTCGTACCCCACCGCAAACACCTGCGGTCCGGAGTTTTGCAAATATCTCAGCAGTCTTGTAGTTGTATTCCGCTTAATACCCTGCAATGAAAATTATAGAAGGCAGAAAATAAAAGTAAAACATTGTGAATTCAACTATAGCCTCAGCTTAACCTGGGTTCAGTGCCGATGATGGCTCCCTAGATCAATCATAGTGGTGATGAAAGTGTTACACTCCGAATAGGACAACAGTGCGTTCGTTTTCCACCACTGACACCTGCAGTCCGGAGTTTCGCAAAGATTTCAGCAATCTTGAGGCTAGTTCTGACAGCAAAAATTTTTGCACGGTCAATCTAGCACCATAGCAGAGATTAGGAGAAGAAACTTTTAAATACAATAAAATAAATACAAATAAATAAATACAGGAAAACCGAACTGAAGAAAACAAGATCTAAAGAGGTGTGGTGAAATATGTGACAATGTACTACTGTCAGCTATGCAAGGCGAAAACAAGATGACTTTCACTAAACGAATCATATAACGAATCATATATGACTCATGTAGTTACGAATGTGTTTGAGTAGACATTAATCACTTCAACAGGTAGGATTCAAACTAGTACTCTAGATGGACTTATATAATTCCAATCAGCGCTCATCGAACTTGGATTAGACTCGACTTATTAAAAGTCTAGCTGATTGCTATCGCTACTGTACCACCAAAGTACAGCTCTTCCATCGATGCGCTGTCATCCCGACATTAGAAAGCATCAGACATGAAGACGCCATATCACTAACGCTGACCACCGTCGCAGTGCAGTGGTGGTTGAGGTGGTACATGTTGAGAAAAAGTGGCAGGCATTGATAATGAATTCTTATCCAACCTTCACTTTGACGATGACATCATTAGCTTTCTAAGAAGTCCAAGGAACGGAAGTAAATAAATTTCAATAGCAATAAACGAAATAAAATACAATTTGGTAGCTGTATTGTTAACGGAAACATCTTAAATGAGCGGTCTGGTAGGCGATCAACATGGCTTCAAAAATGAGTCGGACGCCATGTTAGAGATTTTTCGAAGTACTTAGCTGATTACAGGCATGCTCTTCCCACAGGAATCTTCACACATAATGACCTTCTTCGAAAATTATATGGAAGTATTAGTATATAGTATATCAGCTTCATTAAAGTTATATTTCGCAATATACCCTGCCATCGAAAAGAGTAGGCAGTAGACAAAAACGGTTAAAATTGTGACTATAACTAAAGCCTCGGCTTAACTGGGTTCATTGCCGATTTGTGCTCCCCAGATCAATCCCGCTGTTGGGTGATTGCTGACGGCAAAAGATCGATAGAACTAGCTGAGAGACAGGCGAAACGAAGGACCCGCATGGTGTGGTGGTGAGCGCTACTCCCCGGAAAGGACAATAGCGCGTTCGTTCCCCACCTAGACACCTGCGGTCCAGAGTTTTGCAAATATCTCAGCTTCATTAAAGTTAAATGGAAGTAGTCGACAAACTGCAGAACGTTAGTATTTGATAGCAAGAGCTTAACGAGTGTACGACGACGAAATTTCAATGAACTCTCAGGTATCGTATAGAGAAATTGGAGCAACAAACAATGTGGTTCATCCACGTGCAAAGCGTGAAAGCGTTAGGCGTTGATCAATCTCTTATGGAGGGTCCATGCATCGGACGCCATTAACTATGGTAACAAGGGATGAATACATATTTGGACGAAGGAAATGCATCCTGGTTCGTTATTGACATGAATAAAGCTCACTAGGTTGAGACGTGATCGTTTCCATTTCAAAGGAGCATTGTTTTTCGCTACGCGCGATTGTAGACAGTGCACATCTGTAGACAGCTGTGCGTTAATCCAGTAACGGCAAGTGGTACAAGCAGTGTATAGTTGTCATTTAGTTACTCACTATTAAGCATGGAAACGGAAAAATTCTAACGGAAAGTGAAGACTCTTCTATAAATGTGGAAAAACCACAAGTTCTTTTTTTGTTAAGAGCAGAACGCATTTGGAGTAGATCTCCCAGAAATGCAACGTTCATTTGAGTCTATGTTTGAATCGTAATGGTGAGTAAATGCATACGTGACATTTACAGTGACTTGTTATGGCCAACCGATGTGCGAAGGAAGTCTATCTTTAAAGTCAACACTGAGAAACCAAATTACCGAGCCTGGAGGGATGGAGTGCATGACTTGCACTGGGAGTGGTGTTGAACTACGAACCATTTGTGTAGTGCATTGCACCTTTAACCACTGGTCCATATGCCTCATGTTATGTTAGTTAGTTCTAGGAAATTAATAGCAATTGTTGAAAGTCATAAATACACTAAGGCGACAATTATCTGTTGCTATTATACTATTCTGCAAAACTCACGTCCACTAAATATGGGAATGGCCGTCAGAATGAGGCATGCCGCCATCATAATACCAAAAGCCATCTGTCCGCATGCTAAAGTAAGGCACATACCTGAAATATAACACATATAAGACCATCTCCGGAATGCGAAACCATGAATGGTCTCTCCATAATGACTGGTAATGACTTTCCGAATGCCTCGACTAAGTGAATTCAGCACATACGGAAAAATAAAAAAAAGAAGAGAAAAGACGACATCTTTACCCCACCAAATCTACCATATTTCCGATGATTCAGAAAACTCCCAAGTCTTCTGCCGGCAGTAGCGGAAATTCGTCGTCTAACTCGTATGATTTGGATTCCAGGGAACGCGCTTCTCAGTGTTTCAAAAAGCTTCAATAAAGCATTCCGTTAACGCCAAAAGTCATTAATACTTTTCACAAACTGACTGCTAGGATGGATTAACTAAGAAATGAAATGAATAGGTCAGCATAATCGCATGTTCTGTCGAATGCGCCTGTCAGCCTTCTGTCAAACACCTTCTAGCCAATCACCTGACACGTTCACGTTCAGTTCCACGGCATTTCGCCGAAGGAAGAATGGATCATTGACGACAAACACTACTTTCCTTCCAAATTAAACCTCCAAACGTTTTTTCTCACCATGTAGTCAAGTAGTTTATTATGCAAGAAATAAATAATCAGCAGCAGTGAATACATTTCTTCAGCAAATCCAATCAAGGGTGAAATTCTCGTGGGCAACTGTTTTCCCAATCTATTGTGGAAAATATGAAAAAATCAAGGACTCAGACAATTTCTCGTCTGGAACATTCGTATTTCGTCGAAAGATTCGTTTCTGGACTAGCAATTTTTCAGTTTCTAATTTACATGGTGCAACATCACAGATTGTATAGCTTCCAGCGATTCGTCTTTTCAGTTTGTTGTCTCGCCGCTAGCATCCATGATAGTCATCGGATTTGTGTGTAGGTCTGGCTGTTGCTTGAGATCTCTCGCCTTCTTTATTTATGAATGTTACCACGCCGTACTTTTGTGTATTTTTTAAATTTCTACTATAGAGCGAGAAAGAAATAAGGATAGGGTCAGAGATGAGAGAGGAAGAGACGGCTAAAGAAAAAATAAAAAAGAAAGAAAAAAGGTAAGAAAGAAAGAGGGGGTGAGGGAGTAGAAAAGGCATATGAGTCTCAAAAGCTTGCAAAATGTTTTCGCCTTTGTTTCAAGATACATTCTGAAATTTGAAGCAGTCGATTTGAAAGATAGAATAGGAAAACACTTCAATGATGGAATGCCACACGACGGGTTCATATTGAATAGTCGTGAAATGGCCCGAGAATGCATGAGAAATCCGAATCAAACCGATTGCTCATTCAACAAATATGGTGGCCTGATGGGGGTTTCAGCAGTTTTCTCCAGACGCCCTTTCAATGACAGTCTGGCGCCCAAGCGTGATCCCTAATAGCGGAGCGATTCGAGGAAAATCGCGCCACGCGCCCCTAACAAACGAGATTGGACAGAACGCAGTGAATGGTCATGGCAGTGGTTTATTCGTATAGAAATCTGAACACACCATAATTTTTTATTTGATCGAATGTAGAGATGTTTCAGGTTCATTACCTCCCACAAAAGTGATGAAAAGCTTAGGACGGTGGCGTCATTCTTTGGTTTTGAGCAAAACAAATTCGCCAACATTAACGAATTCTAGTTTAAGAAAAGGTATCATACATTTGTTTTTCCCATTACTGGGAAAAATTAAATAACGTTCAGCATGACTTGATTTTTGATTACATTTCGAAGGGTTGTTAGAAATGTTGGATTGGACAATTCAATGGACCACTTTTCCGAATCCTCTATCATTCCAGCAGAATCAGCTGTTCTAACCTTCATCATTGAAAGGCAAAATAAATGATACCTTTTCTTTTCCACATTTATAGAAGAGTCTTCACTTTCCGTTAGAATTTTTCCGTTTCCATGCTTAATAGTGAATAACCACCAATACCTTTTTCCCGAACTTTCTTTAAGCAAGAGCTACCAAATAGCGAGGTTGACCCTGCATTTCGTTTATTTTCTGACGAAATTCTCCGCATATTTAATCACTACCAAAAAAGGAGAATAGGCTCCAACCTCACATACACCAAGAAAAATGTGGTATGCGCCAGGTTAGAGAGCTCTTGAATTCAAAATCTGTTAGTCTTTCTATTAGTGATAAAGGTGGAAAATACGCAGGTATTCCTTGTCAGTTGGACATTAGAGTAACATAGGAGCATCTTAATGATGTTTCTCTCTATCAAGCATCCTTTGAAAAGGAATGTAGAAATCATTGCCGAAAATTAAATCAAGAATGGGTCAACACGGCAAAGGCAGCGGGTTTAGAGCCTTCAGCTATTTCTCGACTTAAAAACGAACATCTAATTTGTCTTGTTCTTTACTTGATTATTAAAACACTTAAACTTACTTCAAGTGATAATATTGCGTCAACGAACCCATCTTCATTTAAAGCTAGACCTGCCATCAGTTGTATAGGTGGGCCAACTGATAGAATAACGTGGTTCCTAAGCCTTATCCTGACCCAGCTGCTAAAATTCATTCCAACCCATTCACCTAACACCAAAATATATCTAGACCACCTGTGGTGCGCGCAACCAAACAGAACGCATGTAATGGAGTTATTCGATGTTACTTCACTTTATACCAACGCGTCGAATGACTGCGCAATGCGAGGCATTCTCGAGTTGCTCGTAGAGTAAAGGATAAAGCTCTCGGCGTTGATCAATCCCTATGGGATGCGCCATGCATTCGACTTCATTAAGCATCGTTGGAGGTGATTGAATGCATATCTGGCCTTTACAATGACTCGCGGTGGCCGGCCGATGTATCGAGCCAGTGCTGCTATCCTCCCAGACAAGTCTGGTACCAATTTGCCGACCCCGGAGGGATGGAAGGCTTGGTGGGCCATGGGCGCATTTTCACGTGCGCGCCGCAGTGGCGCCTCCAACCACTGCGCCACACGCGCCCTGGCATGGGAGAGGGCTATTCATTCAATCCCCGTCTCTCCCGTTAGGGCACATCACACAATTTCCTAAACTGCATAAACGATCACAGAGCCAATTGCGGACTAAATGTAATGCGTAGCTTATTTCTTTTGATATCAGGGTGGCGAAAGTGGTCTTATTTAAGTTAAAAAGAAAAAGCTCTCCCGATCCTTATTCTACCGTCGATGCATAGAAGACTGCTTCATCGTCTGTTCCACACAAGGACAGATGGATGAGTTCTTTGAATTGTTAAACCGAAAGTCAGAGTACATAAAATTTACGCGAGAAAAACCAACCGAGAATTGGGCTCCATTCTTAAACATGCAAATAAAGCTCTCAGAAAGTGGCTATATAACAAAGTGGTACCGTAAGCCAAGTAGTAAAAACATAGTAGTTCACTACCTCTCCTCTCATCCTTCACTCATGAAAAAAGCACTTATAAAAAATGTACCGTACGGCTAAAATTGTGTGCACAGGAGAAGAGGAAAGGAAGGAATTGCAAAACCTGGCACGAAAAATAGCAATTTCCAATAATGGCTACGGAGCAGAAGCCACTCGGGTCAGACAAAAACGTAGAGTAGTTCCCCAAAATAATGTTTCAAACGTAAGTAAGATCTCCTTCAAGGTACCCTTCGCATCAAATGAAGTAAGTTACGCCATTAAGAGATGCTTAAGAAAAAATGGTCTTGAAAATTATGTAACGATTATTGACATCCCACCCAATACCCTACGCCGTCAGTTAGTACGCAACCGTCTCTATGATCGTTTGTGGAGCTCAAAAAACTGTATGATCTGTCCCAGCGGGAGAGACGGGGATTGCATGAGTTCAGGTATAATATATTTGATCTCATGTAACGCATGCGGTGAGAAATATATTGGGGAAACGGGTAGACCACTTCGTGTCCCCATAAAAGAGCATCTAGATGGGAAAGTTAAAATACTTGGAAACACTCCTCTTGATACGCAACAACGCGTAGACCAGTGCCACTTGTAACAGCAGTAGCCTGTCTGTTCAATATGGCGCCTGTTTAAAAATTTGTTCTTCATTAATGCTTTAGCCTCTTTTTCCATTGAATAATTAAAGTATTCTTATATAAAATATGTCTAGGCTCTGAGGAAAGCGAACTCGCCGAAACGTCGTCCATCGACCAACAACACCAACAACAACAACAACGACGACGAAGACCTATACCAAACTTGCATCAGCTAAAGAAGATCAGTTTATAAGATCATATAAATAAATTTATCAAACTATCTATGTCGAGGTTTACAGAAAGTCGGTCTTTTGAG
>MQTX01000100.1:5601-18051 GCA_009735665.1 Angiostrongylus cantonensis
ATAATTGATAATAATGGTACTATACAATGAAGTAACTAACATGCATGGACCTGGAACCGTTGGAAAAACAATGCATACGATTATTTTAAATCACACGCTCTGTAAAGCTTACATAAAACGAAGGTGAAAAAAAAACCAACCATTGGCGCTAACTCTCTGATCCCTGGCCACAATGACGTTTATGAGCTCAGCATTCTCCCCGATCATTGCGCCGCAGCAAATTATGCTTTGTGTGATTTTTACTCTAAATATCTTTGGAGTATTAAAATATTAAAAAGAAAAAAAAAACGATTCGCAATTTATTTACGTTCTTAAAGATTCCTAATGTTTCTCATGAAAGGGTATTGGGATATTTCCCAACCTTGCTTATTTGTATGGGAACCGAACATAACATTTCTATGAATGTCTGAGTCAATCAGAAATGATCGTATTATTACACATTACACCATAAAACCATTCCGAATACTTGAAATGTAGCCAAAGTGATGGTGGTGGGTAGTACAGTGGCTGTGGCGTCGATCGTCACGAGCACGGTCCTGGCTCGACCCGCCCAGCCCTCACTAAGCCTTTTATCTCTGCGGGGTCGGTAAATGGGTAGTGGACATGTTTGAGACTTTCTGCAATCCAAGTGGGAAGCTCTGGCCCGGCTATGTCAGGAGGACTCGAGGAAGAATCTACTCGACCAGCAGCACTCGACAATATTCAAGATGAAGAGAAAAACCCGATAACGCAGCCGATTTATTGATATGATGCAATCAAATGGTACTAACAAGTGCTCCAGTGTTTTCAGTAGGCACTATTAAGTGCCCCACTACGCTCAATAGTTTAAGTGTTTAAAATGCTATCAGTAGAATAGACATTTAAATGTAAATAAAGAAATCCATACATGAATAGTAAATCTGTATTTTCTTAAAATGTTCAGCTTTAATAGCTTAATGATAAATCGCTAATTTGTGACGTGTGCGGTGTTCCATTCCGCTCAATTCCACTCGATACAACTATCCAGACGTACACAACGTAAGGAATAGTTAGTTACCTGTGGATATTCACCTCGAATCATTATGGCCCTGAAGAACGTGAGCGGCACAAACGTTAGGCCTTACAAAACTCATGAGATATTCGTGTAAGTCCATTAATAAATCAAAATATTAGCTATTCGAATATTCACGCTTCCAGCTACATTAGTGGATCTGCCATTCAATTGTTTCGCCAAATAACAGTTTCACTGACACTAGGTTCTTCGCAATGAAACCGACGCATTTCTTGGGCTTTGCGTGGGCCGGTGCTCAGAAACTAATGACTTGGAAATCTTATGGGCCAGAAATGATACATTTGATCTGTTGCGAGATTTTTGGAACTGAAGGTGCTCAGATAATGAAAAATTTTGACCACTCACAGACTCTACTCAATACATAAGGAATTTTTACGCCATATGCATTTTATTATCTCACGGGTGTAGAAATTGATGACCAGTAGCCAAACTATCTTTGATAACATCCTCATAATAACACCAAATATTGCGCAGGATGAAAATAATGATGGCTGATGTTGATGACATGCGTAGAAATATAGCTCCACACTTAAGCGGAACATTAAAGGCGCACGTTTGCAGAAGTAGTAATAAACAATACAAACAGCACACTTTGAATCAATGGTTCTTCTTTGCTTAACGCAGTTGTCGGAAAGTTGAAGGGCAGATAAGCAGTTGGAAAGTCCTGTGGACGATTTCGAATTGGTTTTCCAGAGATGATGTTAGCAGTACTTTCGATGAAAATGAGAGGAAAAATCCTGCACTCTTAGGATAAAGATTGGAAATCAGAACAGCAGAGGGCAAGAAGTCGAAGATCTGTTCAGTCAAAAACGATACATGACGAAGTTTGATATAAGCCAATAGAGATTAGGTTCAATGAGATCTCAATGGTGAAAAGCAAGACTAGCATACAAGTATCGCTCCAGCCAGTAGATTTTCGGTGAACGAATCCTGTATGCAACAGCTACGAATGGAAGTTCAATTCGTACATACCTAAATATAATAACACCAAATATTGCGCAGGATGAAAATAATGATGGCTGATGTTGATGACATGCGTAGAAATATAGCTCCACACTTAAGCGGAACATTAAAGGCGCACGTTTGCAGAAGTAGTAATAAACAATACAAACAGCACACTTTGAATCAATGGTTCTTCTTTGCTTAACGCAGTTGTCGGAAAGTTGAAGGGCAGATAAGCAGTTGGAAAGTCCTGTGGACGATTTCGAATTGGTTTTCCAGAGATGATGTTAGCAGTACTTTCGATGAAAATGAGAGGAAAAATCCTGCACTCTTAGGATAAAGATTGGAAATCAGAACAGCAGAGGGCAAGAAGTCGAAGATCTGTTCAGTCAAAAACGATACATGACGAAGTTTGATATAAGCCAATAGAGACTAGGTTCAACGAGATCTCAATGGTGCAAAGCAAGACTAGCATACAAGTATCGCTCCAGCCAGTAGATTTCGGTGAACGAATCCTGTATGCAACAGCTACGAATGGAAGTTCAATTCGTACATACCTAAATAATTCGACGAACAACGAAAAGACAAGTATAGGTGAATGTAACGGTTTGGCCATACCACTGAAACGCATATAACGGATGGTGTGAATCTACCCGAAATCGACAAAAAGATTTTCTGGACATATGACTTTACTTACAGGCGCGTGTGGCGAAGTGGTTGGAGGCGCCACTGCGACACGCACGTGGAATCGATTCCTGCGCCCATGGCCCAAGCCTTCTATCCCTCCGTGTCGGCAAATTGGTACCAGACTCGTCTGGGAGGACAGCAGCACTGGCTCGATACATCGGCAGGCCACCGTGAGTCATTGTAAAGGCCAGATATGCATTCAATCACCTCCAACGATACTTAATGAAGTCGAATGCATGGCGCATCCCTCAGGGATTGATCAACGCCGAGAGCTTTATCCTTTATCCTTTTATGACTTTACTTTAATATCTCATTTTTATCTTACACGACCTGTCCCTCACGTTTAATGTGTGAATCCCAGAATTTCTTGCATTGATCATCCATGAAAGTGTTTGCTTTAGGTGTGGGTTCGGCTGCTACTCGGGGATTTTCCTTTCCTCATAACGTCGTTGAGTTCCAGTCTAATTAACTCTCCTTGAAGTCCTGGATAAGTTAGCTACAGCGTCTCCATTTGGAATACAGAGAGTGGGTTCTGGGGGATTCCTTGGTACAAATTTCTCGACCCTGGAATCATAACGTCGTTGAGTTCCAGTCTAATTACAAATTTCTCGACCCTGAAAGGATAACAAGCTTGGCTAGCTTGGAGCAGGGGCGAACCAGCACCGTGCTCGTGATAGTCGACACCACCACTGCGCAACTCGTCCTCTACATTTGAATTCGATATGTGCCTTTAACACAAGTGGCAAACAATGTTAACTGCATTTATAAACAATATTCTAAAGCCCTTCTATTAGTTTCATTTGGTTCTAGAAAGACGTAAGTATCCAGTGTAGGAAAAAACCAACATAGTTTACAAGACAATTTATTACAGTAAACGTTTTTGCGACGTACACGACGTAAGCGTTTGGAAACCAAAAAATTTCTTCGCGTCTAATAAGCACTATTTATAACGACGCCAGAGTCCTTTGCGCTTACCAAGAAGCTTGGGTATACATGAGTCGCATCTCTTTCGCTACGATAATTCGACGATCGTTTGAAAGCTAAGAAAAAATAGGTGGACTTACCCTCTCCCGATCGTCGATTCCTCCATCAGGACACTACCTTGTATGTTCGCTTTCTCTCCCACTGAACATCGTGAAGCGATAACACTTTTCTTGATTAAAACTCGCTCTCCCACCTAGAATTTAGTATGGGGTATAAGGACACAAACAAATATAGTCAAGCGTGTGAGTGCTCTCATATGGGTTCCGACAACAAATATTGACAAACCTTGCATAAACTCTTAGGACCTTTTATTCGCTAAGGAAATTTAAAAGAAAAATTTCAACTGTAAGGCTAGGATCCAAAAGGATGCAAAACACAGCAGCATCCACGTCTTTTTGTGCTTTCGAATTACTCATATGTAATAATCTACCGTAGCCTTCGAAAAAAGGTTTCATTTAAAAGAACTTTTTTGAAGCAAACTCTAGTATGCCGTTTGGTGTAATTGGGCAATTTTATAAAAAAAAAAAAGCACTCGTAACAATCTCTCAAATGTTAGAGTCTACCTGCGCATTTTTATAGTGTTTCAGATTAATGACTGATCGATTTGCGCACATTTCCCTCTCTTAGACTTTTCCGAGTCTGATACACTTGGCAGCTGTGAGTAATGGGGCGATATATATCCTCATAAATGGTCAAAAACATGTGTATTAAAAATGGTTACCTTAAATATTTGATTGCTTATATTTGAAGTAAGCTGCAACGTAACTAGGGAAAGATATTTATAGGTGGTTAATAAACACCGGGGAACCTAACAGCTACGAGTATCTTTATTCCGCTTCTGTCATAAAGCTCATAAAGGATAAAGCTCTCAGCGTTGATCAACCCTTGAGAGATGCCCCATGAATTCGACTTCATCAAGCATCATTGGAGGTGAGTGAATGCATATCTGGCCTTTACAATGACTCGCGGTGGCCTACTGATGTATCGAGCAAGTGCTGCTATTCTCTCCGACAAGTGTAGTATCAATTTGCACATTCCGAAGGGACGGAAGGCTTGTTGAAACTGATTGTGTATAGCAGGGTGCCACCTACCATTAAGCTACACATGCCCTCCGTTTCTGACATAAGATTTAAAAATCGACACCTTTATAGGATTGTATCAATAATTGAAAGCCATATCTTTTAGTTCAGCCATCATCTTTCAAAACAATGTGTTTCAGCTATTGGCATACTACTATGCTACTACGATACAGAAAAAAATGGATTCGATACCAAAAATACCTCGGAATCCTCAGCCACTAAGCTTTCGCTAGCATGGATACCACTCGAGCGTCCATCGAAAACTCGTCCAGTATAAAGTAGGGAAGAAAATCGCGGCAAACTCTTCAGAACCTAAATATCGGGCGTTGAAAGAAGAAACATCTAGGCCGATGAAAAAGAAACTCCGATGAGTGCAGAAGCTTCAAATGGTCCAGTACCCAATTGGCAGTCTTTCAATTTCAATCTTTTACTTTCTTCTCACTGTGATCTTCTTCTTTCACATTTATTCGTCTCCCATATTTGAGAAAAAGAAGGCAGGAATCCTATTTTAATAAAGGAGAGTATAGAAATCTACTTATTAGAAGCGGAAGTGTGGCCACTGTTCACAAACAGAATCAAAAATTAGTTGTTAGAAGCGCTTAGAGAAAAACATAATATGGGTTTTGAATACAACTTTTTTAGGACTCTGACAAATTTATTTTTGGTTGCATTCACTAAGAAACCGACATAATCAGAAATATTATAAAGTATTCCAGTTTTCAAATTTGCTCTAAACTTCGTTCCCCCTAAAAAAAAAAAAGATGGTAACGACCTAAGGAAGTTGGAAATTGTGCTTCTACGGTTACTGTATCGGACTTCGTCTCTTGCTGTTAACAATTTTATGGCGCTATGGTCCAACTGTACAGTGATTTGTTTGATGCAGTAATCCACATCATTCTGACAAATTTATTTTTGGTTGCATTCACTATGAAACCGACATAATCAGAAACATTATGAAGTATTCCAGTTTTCAAATTTGCTCTAAAATACCTAAAAAAAAAATGATGGTAACGACCTAAGGAAGTTGGAAATTGTGCTTCTACGGTTACTGTATCGGACTTCGTCTCTTGCTGTTAACAATTTTATGGCGCTATGGTCCAACTGTACAGTGATTTGTTTGATGCAGTAATCCACATCAACTTTTGCAATTGTCTAGGAAGAAACTTTGCCGCGTGAATTGAAGCGTTGTTATTGAAAAGTCAGACGCTCACTTCGATTGCTTTTCCCTCACTCCAGCAATAGGCTTGCCGAATAGCATTGTAGAGCAGTTGGTATTGACCATCTGATTCAACAGTGATGCAAACAAAAACAAGTACCTAGATTCGCTCCTGCTCGTCACTCGGTCTAATTCGAATTTGCCGCGCAAAAAACTCCTTCAGACGATACCGTCGTTCGAGATCGAGGCAAATTTTCACGGCTGGTATTGCCAAAATTAAGTGCTTGAACCAAAACCCTACTGCCCCCTTCGTTAGTGGCATTCGGCTCAAACGCGAATGTAATCATCTCGGTAGTCGCTGACATGCCAATGAGAAGCACGTGCCATACAGTGGTTAGCGTGGTGGTCCGAATTTTTAATCATTCTTTTCGATTCATGTTGCGCTTCTTGCAGCGCTCGTACTCTTCGCCTTTCATACGAGGTCTTTCAGAACGTACTCCAGCAATGTACAACCCAGTTCACCAGTAGAGAACTAATTTTGGAGAAAAGTACTGGTAACATAGGTCCACTTTAGTAACGCAGTAGAAATTTTAGTATATCCATGTTTCAGGACTATACGTGAGCACGTCAACAGTGAATATAGCGTGGATTCTCGAACTCCCAACACCTTCAACATTTTCCATGCTTTCTTTAAGAATGAAACCATGTACCGATTTGTTGGTCTCTAAGTAGGCTCCCAGATTATTAACACGTGCTGCAATGGTTGCGTTGCCACGCGACAGTAAATACGCCATACATTTAGGCATTTCATCATCTCCAGAAGACACTGTAATGAACATACGATATAAAATAACAATAGTTCTTTCCTATAGTTAAGCATAAAAAACTTCTTTTGTAAAACGAATTGTACAACAACACTTTTTACTGCAAACAAAGGACCGATTTTTTTTAACGATAGCTTCCACTACGTTAAATAGCTTTAAATAGCTTAAATAGATTTACTAACCGATATTGTTAGGTTTTAAAACTCCCAAACAAGCAACACGCAGATGGACCGAAAAGGAATAAAATTCCATTTTTTTTATCAGTTTCATAGACGTTCATGTAAGTCCACACATAGCAAAATCCACGTTTCGGCTCGTCAACTAAGCAATTAACCTGATGTAAGTAGATACTTACTTGGATGACCAGTCTTCAATATTTGTGTAGACCCCAACATAATCTCCATTTTTTTTTTGGAGTTTTGCTAGTTTAGCGACTGTAAATCCCTATAGTCTCGAGGTCAGCCAAGCAAAAGTCTGCCCCAAGTCGTCATCAACACATGCGGTGGCCACTCTTGTGGATCAGAGGGAGATTTTCCACCAATTTGTACCAGAACAATGCTGGATCCTGGTATTGGTTTACTTTTAGCTGGGCTTCCTAATGGAAACGCCGGATTACTTCTGAGCTTGGGAGACCATGCTGGGGGATGAATCCGCCAGCTGTGCATCGCAACCCGACACCCAGGAACACCTCCCATCCACGATGAGGCAGTAAACCATTAGGAGGAGTTGATTTGATACAAATAACTATAAAGCGAAATTCGTGGGAAACCAACACACACATAATACATAGATTACAAAGCGACCTCTATCGTATTTTTCCATATGAAAATGATCTTTATGGTAAGAGGTAATATATTTTACGTACAAGAACATTGCTTGGACAACAGATACGGGATGAGATCTGCTTTTAATGATGAGAAGTTTCTGAAATTTACATCTATACGTATGTTTAAGAACTACACATAAAAAAACATTTAAAACTGAAAGAAAATTATAAAAAGTCAAGTTAGTAAGTTAAGGATTGACGAGTAAGCCATATCTAAGTGTCCTGGAACGCAAAAGAAATTGAAGAAAAAGCTTTTCTAATCGCAGTTTTATAATTCACAAGGAACATACTTTTGTTCTATAAGTGTACCCAGACAGCCATGGCTCATGAAGTATACGTGACAGTCGACATAGCTAGCTGTCAATGTGACGCTTGAAAACCTAGAGAAGAAAAACGATCTCCAAACGTTGTTCCATCAAATTCAAACGTTACTATGCAATACGGTATGGAAAACCACGAACGTCTTTAGAAACGCTAGGAATGGGGAGCTGTATAGGGTTAATGGAACAGAAGAGGCCTAGTAATATTGTTTTAATAGATACACTTCATAAAAGAGCAAAGGATAACGCTCTCGGAGTTCATCAATGCCTGAAGGATACGCTATGCATTCGACTTCATTAAGCATCGTTGAAGGTGACTGAATGCATATCTGGCGTTTACAACGACATGCGGTGGCCTTCTGATGTATCTAGGCAGTGCTGCTATTCTCCCAGACAAGTTTGGCACCCATTTTCCGACTCTGTAGTGATGAAAGGGTTGGCAAGCACCGGGCGCGTGGATCGATCCCATGTGTATTGCGGAGCACCCTTAACCATTGCTCTGCAAGCGCCCCTATCAATTTCATTACGTACAGGATTCGCTACAGTCTTCCCATCAAAGAAAAATAGAATGGAAAAAGTCTTCGTTGTCGTTGTTGTTGTTGTTGGTCGATGGCTGACGTTTCGGCGATTTCGCCTTCCTCAGAGCCTGGACGTATTTATATTAGAATACTTTGTTTTTTCGGTGGAAAAAGGCTAAAGTAAGTAAAGTAGCATTAAGAAATGCTTAAGGAAAAGTGGTCTTGAAAATTATATAACGATTGCTGACATCCCACCCAATACCCTACGCCGTCAGTTAGTGCGCAGCCGTCTCTATGATCGTTTGTGCAGCTCAGAAAACTGTATAATCTGTCCTAACGGGAGTGGAAAAAGGGAAGTAGTACAACTTTTGACTATAAAACTAACTTATTCAACCACGAGTCAGCGTTCACTGGCTGATCGAAGTCCTCTTCGTTAGTCATGTACACAATTCTGCTCGTTGACTCCTCAAGCGCAATAAAGTCTCGACCTGATATCGCAAGGATATACATAGGTAGCCGAAGTAAACGCGCTAGAGAAGCTGTGGGATACAAGTTCTTACAATATTTTAATTTTTCCTCTAAAATCTAGATGTTCAATAAAGAATAAGATCAAAACACCCATTTTCGAAGCAATTCCATTTGGCCCATGGTTCACCACTCACTTTTCGTCAAAGACAAACGTTTATAGGCAAAAGAAACATAAAAAAAAGGGAAGAAATATTGCACGAACCAAGCAATTTTACCTTTGCTTCTTCTTACTTTTGGTCCAGGAACGGGTCCTGTGACACACATATCACTTAATAAACATAATAGTGTGGCCTGAAATTAGACTAATTTCGATGAATTAGCAAGCCTATAAAATGTGTTCAAGTTCCCAGCCTTATCATGATGCACGGTCGTTGAAAGAAAATACTAGGAATATGATCTGGTTTTTGTTTAAAAAAATTTGTCAAATATAAGGTTACCGCGGCTATCAATATTACTGAAGGTAACAATTTAGTGAAATTATTGTGTCTTATTTGCAAATAAAGTTTTGGAATCATTTGGATTTGGGTGTGCCACGTTTCCTGGAAGTTCACACTTGTAATCAGGTGTCCGACAAAGAATTAATAGTAGAGCTTTATATCATTTTTACACGAACCGACAACATCTGCTACGTAGGTAACAAAGCTTCCCTCATTCGGTTCTTTTTTCTCGCAACCACCATCCACGAAGGTCTTCCCACAAGGATTTTGGTTTTTTCTATGAATGTCATTGAGTGCTGATCGACAAGTTTCCACCTGGAAACCCTGAGACAACTGCTCTAGCGTGTTCTTAAATCCACACCACGAGCTGTCACCAGCCTTTGTGAATCGGAAGAACCTAATCGGACAAAGCTGGCACCACTTTTCCGAATCAGGAGGGATGGAAGGTTGAGTTCAGTTGCAGTGGTGCGGAACCAGGGTCATAGGCATCTCATTGAACAGAATCTCCATAAATGACTTACCCACAACATACACATAGCTTCATTATTTCAATTGCCAGAATGAAAATTAAACACCAGTTACAATATAAAAGCCTACCAATGACCCAAATCGTGTTCACTGTATTCTAAACAACAGTCTGATATTTACAATTTTCGATGAAAATGAAAGTAACGATTAAAACAACCACCACTGACTCCGAAATTCGTTGGGTGACACGCACCAGATTCATTCGTTATTTATCAGGATTTTTCAGTTGTATATATCAGGTTAACAATTCTTACTGAGCGACTTTTAGCTTATCTAAAGTAGATGGTAGTGAAGTAAGATGTTTTATATAGTTTATGCACTACATATCTGTTTACATCAATGAATGGAAAGATGTTTTTGTTTCCATTCGACCTAACATGGCAAGGATTTAGTTGGCATGCGGCAGCAAACTTACCTGAACGGTTGCAATGCTTAATGATAACGACCAGCGAAGGACCTCCAACACAAAACTTTCAGACGGGCAAAAGGGCGCGGTTTAAAAAGACCAGGAATCTATATTCTACAAAAGAAAGGGTCACAAAACATTGGTATCAAAGGATGTAAAGAGCGATTTAAGATATCATGAATCTTTTCGTGGATTTGTTAATAAGGCTTTGCGTAGTGCTCAGCGTTCACTATTGCCAGCTAATGTTTCATGTAATCGCTTCACTTACAACTAACGCCTTACATCCTTAAAAAGAAGGATAAGGCTCTCGGCATTGATCTACTTCTAAGGGATACTCCATACATTCGACTTCAATAAGGATCGTTGGAGGTGACTGAATGCATATCTGGTCGTTACAATGACTTGCGGTTACCTACCGATGTATCCATCCAGGACTGCTACCCTCGCAGACAAGTCTAGTACCAATTTGTCGACCCCGGAGGGATGGAACGCTTGGTGGGCCATGGGCGCGGGGATCAATTCCACGTGTGTGTCGCAGTGGTTGAATACGCCTCTGAGCTCACCATTACTCTTCGACAATCATAAAAAGAAGATGACATTCCCAAGCATTGGTCGAAACGATAAGGGAGATGTTCGAAGACCATCGTGGACGAAGAATGCGAGGAAAACGAAACCAATGCAAGAAGTACGGGGTGCCGCACAGTAGCTGTGATGTCGGGTCATGCAAAACAAAGTAAATGATTTATAAATTCACAATGTTCACTTTTTGTCTTCTGCCTTCTATAATTTTTATGGCAGAGTATTAAGCGAAATATAACCACGAGATTATATATAGATATGCTGAGATATTTGCAAAACTCCGGACCGCAGGTGTCTGCGGTGGGAAACAAATGCGCTATTATAAAATTATAGAAGGCAGAACATAAAAGTGAACATTGTGAATTCAACTACAGCCTCAGCTTAACTGGGTTCGATGTCGATGTGGGCTCCCCAGATCAATCCTGTTGACGGATAATTGCTGACGGCACTGATAGATAGAACTACCTGAGACAGACGAAACGAAAGACACGTATGGTGTGGTGGTGAACGCGTTACTCCCCGGAAAGGACAATTCGCGTTCGTTCCCCATCGCAGACACCTGCGGTCCGGAGTTTTGCGAATATCTCAGCAATCTTGTGATCTATAAATTATTTACCCAGAATCTGCTGCGTGTACTAAAGGTCCTGGGTGGCAGACTAAAGGATGAGAAGCATAATTTAAACACGAACTAGCCAATACATTTGTTCTTAACAGTGGTTTGGGATGTATGAAGATGTAATTTTGGAATAGACAAGTTGTTACAAGAAGAACATTATGGTGATGTGAATTGAATGAAATAAATAACTGCTCTGTGGGAGGGTCGAACAGTAGAATTTGAATTCTAATCAAAATAGATGCAGGTAAACACATAAAATTCAGTGACTTACACTATGAGCCCGAAACTGATCAACCATAGGCTGTAGTCGACAGTCCGAAATGAAATCACAGGACATCACAATGAAATCATGCTAAAATCACATCGATAAATGTTTGATCCCTAAATATTAGTCTTATTAAAATTTACTGACTAATTCGTACACATCATCTAAAACTGCCATCTACAGGGGGAGCTCTGTCACTAGAAGGTCCACAATGCTATGATGCTCTTTGACCTCTATATCGTGAAAACCAGCTATAAGTAAATGCATAGGTTCCCGCTATACTTTAAGTGTAGTCGTGTGAAAGGAAACCTCCCTTAGCTCCACAATGGTTTACATCTGCTGTAACAACATCAGAACGCTCTCACGTATTGGCTACCTCAGGATTCTAGCAAGAACAAATAACCAGCGTCAACAACAAAATACCAGTCATATCAATCGTAACTAGATTGTGCTAAAGCTCATACATTGGACGATGGTGGGCAGTATAAGTTTCCAAGTAGGCCAGGAAGCATACACGAAATAAAATGAATGAATGCTGAAAACTGTTTGGTACAAAATGTCCAATTGCGTGAATAAGAACTCCCATATCGCTGAATATTAAAGAGAAATCTTATACATGTTCTCACTATATGAGGAAAAAAAGCATTAAATGCTCCAAACTATTAGAACACTTGAAAAAAAAAACTTATGGAGACGAAGATGTG
>MQTX01000100.1:18079-56262 GCA_009735665.1 Angiostrongylus cantonensis
TTTAACAAGCTCGTGGAAGCCCAACAATTTGAACTGATGTTACTTTGTCACACCTACTCAGCACGCCGCTTCAGTCGAATGGCAACAAACCAGCCAACTAATTTGGGCGATACACGAGAAGCGGTTCGCGTTCACATCAAACCAGTGAGCAGCATGTGCATTCCGGAGCTCCACAACAAGATATCTGTGAACAATTCACTCTCTATACTATAATTAGGAAAATCCTCTATGAGTACTCGAAAGCCAACAGAAGCCGAAATAAAGTGTATAACATAAGACTCATTCGAGAATGCTGAATCAACTGAGCAGTTATAGTGCGCAGTACGTATTAGTCGTTTGCCAACAAAGAAAAGCGTCGATAAATGGTACCGTTTTTTCTTGAATTCAAGTGATGATAAGAAAATTCAACCGACTACTTGTCTAACAACCATTTATAAAAGGTGTTAAAAAGAATAAGATAAGACAATACCGAAAAGAAGTTAAGATGATTACAACTAAATGCCATAATTTAGATAAAAGCAGAATGAGCATACATGCAGGGCACTTTCTAAATCATTTGACACTAGCGGTTAATGGCCATTACTCACTCCTCTTACGTCCGACTTTCTATTAACCTCGGCATTGATGGAATAAGTCTTTTTACTTCTGTTTAGCAAACACGAGGTGTTATTTTGTATGTTTATGGCTCCTTCATGTTGTATAAGAAGCTCGCGAATGGCTTGAATAGCGGAGTCATTCGACGCGTTTGTATAGAGGGCAGTGACATCGAAGGACCCCATCACGTACGCAATGTTGGGCTGCGCGTTACGTAGGCGATCCAGAAACATTTGGGTGTTCGTTAGATGGGCTGGAATGTACTTTAACAACTGGGTAAGTATTAGGGTTATTAACCACGTTTTTCTATTCGTTGGCCGTCCACGCAGATAATGGGATAGGTCTGACCTTAAATAACGACGGATCGGTAGACACGAGATCATCGCTGGATACTAACTTATGGGTTTTGATAAGTAAGTACAGGACTGGACATGTTGATAGATCAATTTTAAGATGAGAGATAACTGATGGCTTTAACCCAGCCGCTCTTGCCATTTTAACCCATTCGTTGTTTAACTTTCGGTATTAAGAAATAAAATAACACCTCGTGTTTGCTAAACAGAAGTAAAAAGACTCACTCCTCTTACTTTTTAACTTACCAAGCTAACTCAAGGAAACAACGAATTTTGAATCATTCATACCTACCGTTATCCTTGACGCGTAGTGTCGTAGTAAGTCAGCCGTTCCCCACTCTTCGTTCTCTCGAGAGACAGAAATCACCTCAATAGTGGCTGAAGGATATGAGAACAGAGAAGTCGCCAATAGACGAGACACCTCTGACACCCCGTCTTCGCGAACGAACAGCTTGATGTCTATAAGAGTTAAAATGAAGACCACAGTGACAATTAGAACAACCACCATAACACATTACTGTAAAAGGGTGAAAGGATAAAGCTCTCCGCATTGATCAATTCCACAGGGATGCGCCACGCATTCGGCTTCATCAAGGATCTTTGAAGGTGATTAAATGCATATCTGGCCATTACAATGACTTGTAGGGCACTATAGATGTATCGAGCCAGCGATGGTATCCTCCTAGAAAAGTCTGGCGTCGATTTGCCGAGCCTGGAAGGATAGAGGGTTTTAAACTTAGGGCACAAGGACCGACTCCATGTGCACTGCAAGGACCACTGCGCTACAGGCACCCCATCATCATTGTAACTACTTCGAGTTACATTACTGTAACTTTGTTCTGTGGCTTTTATTATCAACTTCTTACTACTGGTTAAAGTTTTAATCATTACTGCAAACCGCAATAAGTTACATTTATGTGCTCCAGAGGTTACGTAGAATTTTACTGTAAAATACGACATGTAACAATTCATGAGAAATTAAACCACGTTCCAACCTGAACAGAACACCATGCCATATAGAATACTAAAGTCCAATGTAGAAAATAGTAGAGCTCTCTATTTCTTGTAAAAAGTGTAAATGATGGACTTTTCGTACATAATTATACATTATAAGAATTATATTATAAGTACATTATAAGAATGACTGCGTAATAATATTAACTTCCAAGGCGCCTGTAGCGCAGTGGTCGCAGGCAGCCTACAATACACAACGGATCGACCCCACGCCCCGGGCTCACCAAGCCCTCCATACCTCCGGGGTTGGTAAATTGGTATCAGACTTGTCTGGGAGGATAGCAGAACTGGCTCTGTACATCGGTAGGCCACCGCGAGTCATTGTAAAGGTCCAGATACGCATTCAGTCACCCCAAACGATGCTTAATGAAGTCGAATACATGGCGCATTCCTCAGGGATTGATCAACCCCAAGAGCTTAATCCTTTTATCATTATAAACTTCTATGAAATCCAGTACACTGAAGACGGAGCACGAGACTTTCACGTGAATGTAATCTCCATGTTAAATTAAAGGTAAAGTCGGTTAGAACAAGTTCATGAAGTTTGTTGGTAAAACACTGAGAAATCATCAAGTCATCAAGAACAAACCGTAAATGGAAAGTAGGATATTTCGTGAAAGAATAGTTTCAGATTTCTGAATGGAAGTTCCCATTTGAAAATTACATGGATGTCCACTAGTAACGAGAATATGGTCAGGAGCCACAAGGCACGACTAGACTACATTTACCGGTACAACCACAACGATACTGAGATATCTGCAAAATTCTGGGCTACAGGTGTCTACGGCAGGAATCGAACCTCGTGACTACAGTAACGAGAATATGGTCAGGAGCCACAAGGCACGACTAGACTACATTTACCGGTACAACCACAACGATACTGAGATATCTGCAAAATTCTGGGCTACAGGTGTCTACGGCAGGAATCGAACCTCGTGACTACCCTTTCCAGCGACTAATGCATTCACCACCACACCATGCTTGTTGTTCGTCTCACCTTTACTCTAAGCCGTGTTCTATAGGCGATCATTGTAGTTGTATTTCACACCATACCTTACCATGAAAAAAAAATAGACAGTAAATGAAAAAGTGAGCACATTCGTTAACGTTCGCATGAATTGAGTTTATTATTTTACTCCTCGCTGTTAACTACTGAGGTCAACATTCCATTAGTGCGGTATTTTCTGTACCACACAAACCAACTGGATAAATAGTAACTAAGACCTCTTGCATGATAGTACCTTTCACTCCAGAATTCACGAGTGTTCTCAACGGGTACCAAAACATTGGTACATTTGCAATCGGTAGAAGACATTTCAGCATTCTGTTGCATAACTCAGTCATGCGACTACCCGATCCGCTGCACAATAACAGCGCTTGTAGTTCTGACATTCTAAAATACGAATTTGAATTTATAACGCCTATATTTACTAATACTTGGACACTTGATGGCCTATCTTCATTCGTGCGGGGCCACAATAGCTTCCACTTTTTCGCAGTTTTCCTAGTTCAGCCACTGCGGTTCCCTGGAGTTCCGCGGTCAGTCTGGCCAAAGTCGGCCTCAGGTCGTCGCCACCACATGCAGTCACCGGCCAATGTCGACCAGAGGGATATTTGCCACCATGCGACCGACTATTTTGGTACCAGGACGGTGACGGATCATCGTATTGGCTTACTTTTAGCTGAGCTTCCTAATGGAAACGCCGGACTCCCTCAACTTGGGAGACCATGCTAGTGGAATTAATTCCCCCGCTGTACATCTCATCTCATTCAGGAACACCTCTCAACTATGATATGGCAGTAAACCGTTGAGAGGACATTTACTAGTAACCAAGTAATATTACCATCCTCATATTAAAATAACTACATCAGTGTTCTAAAGCAGGTCTTCTGGCTTAACGTTTCCGGTTGTTCCAGCTTCAGAAGCAAGAACCCCCCCCCCCCCCCATTAAATGAATGGAACGAAAACACGACGACGCTGCTCGTCATGTAAAAAATTACCAACTCCACTCTCTTTCTCTTGTCTTCATTTGGTTGTGGCAAAAAAAAAATCCAAGAAATCTATTTGATAACACATCGAACACGTAAGTATAATTACCGCACTTTATCAGAATTTCTTGGCTGGCTGAGTAAAACACTACTGACATATTTATTAAATACTTCAGTAAAAATCACACAAGATTGGTATAAATTCATCTGAAAAGAAAAATTGGAAGAAAAAGCAGAAAGAAAAAAAAAGAAAAGAAAAGGCGTTGCTACGGACACTAGCAGAAAGCACATTCATATCTAGTAATTGCGTGCTGAACCGTACGAATTTCTTCACGTCACAGACAAATATACTAACTAGATATAGGAGTACACAGAAGCCGTTGTAAAGAACACTTCGTTTCTCAAATAAGAAACGGTACGATTGCCTTGCGTTCCTTTGGGTAGTCTGGGAACTCCTTATTATAAATACGATGCTTGTTCTTCGCCCAGATTGTCATTTGGATGAAACCGGCAATGGTGAACAAAAGGCCTGCAAATGAAAGTATTACAACATGCACGCATTGCAAACATGACTAGAATTTTTTCTTCTTTCTTTAGCACCAAACGGAAAAAATACAACAGTGTCGTCAGTGACATGACTTGCACACTATTTAGCTCACCGTTATTTTTTTAATGGTCAGGATAGCTTCCTAATTAGACATCAATAAGCAGTCCTGTTATGATTACATTGAATACTCATAATCTCAGAAGGATGTGTGTAACGCGCAGTGGTCGGAGGTGCCTTGCAATACACGTGGGATCAATCCCCACGCCCAAGGCTCACCAAGGCTTCCATTGCTCCGGGGTAGGCAAACTGGTACCAGACTTGCCTGGGGAAAAAGCAGCACTTACTCGATACATCGGTAGGTCAGCTGGAGTCATTGTGAAGGCCAGATATGAACTTAATCACCTATAAACAATGCTTAGTGAAGTCGAATGCATAGCGTATCCCTCAAGACTGATCAACGCCGACAGCTTTATCCTTTTATCATTTTGCAATGAATACGTGATTCGGTTCACCACAAAGCTGCCAGGACAAGATAGCACAATATGATTAAAGGTAAAGATGTACTTCTAGTTAAGCACTGTTCCTAACCAATTTCCACTGATTAGTTACAGCAACACCCTACACAAAACACTTCAACTAAAAATGTTAGAAGTAAAGATCCTAACACCAAATAGACTCGAGACAAAAACATCGTTTATAGTTCGAAAAACACGACAACAAAAACAGCCATAAACCAAGATAAAGAGGTCTTTTCATGAGATTCACACGACCAGGTGAAAGAACCCCCAGACTTTTAATGTAAGCAATCATTCAAAGCTATGTGATAATAGGGAACAAGCGTAGCGATTTTTTCCAAACTACACAGTTCGTGTTATTAAGACAAATTCTCTACTTCTTAGTACTCGGCTGACTTCCTAGTAATTCTGGATAGTCCTTCTGTTTCCATACACTGGACGTAAATCAATAAACACTCTTTAGACACTTGATTTTAAAAGAAACTTGTCAAACAGAGATATGTGAACCTGACATAGTCATCTTTAAAAAAAACTCACTGGGTAGGCTTTGCACCATAATCGAAAACGAGACCCATGACATGACTTCATATGTGTAGTTAGGACACGAAACAAAGTTGAAGAGCAGGCTCATTGGATTACCATCTGGTCGCGGAATGCGGCGCTCACGAGTGCCAGGTGGACGAAGATTTCGAAGAAGAATGTGGATCGAGAGATTTCCTTGAAAAATATCGTTACGAAGTAGAGATCGATGTGAAAGCTCTCAGAAACGTTTAAAATCTAAGACAACATTTTTAAAAATGTTGAATCCTCATGAATGTTTAAATCTGATATTTAGGGAAATTTAAAAAAAAACAAGACCAAAACCAGAGATTAGAGCTAGTCATGGAAAAAAGTGACTGTTTCACATCCCATATTTACTGAACACGTCCCTACAACTATACGCTCTTATAAATACATCTATAGAAAGTCGGTCTCTTGAGCTATTAAGATGAGGTGGTTACAAAAGTTTTATTCAGCCGACTTTTCGGCGCATTCGCCTTCAGTAAAGCCGCGATGACCCGAATTGATTGCCCACATCCGTCCTTGCTCACGAAGTGGGTCTCCGTAGTAACACTGAGTGGAATCTTCTGGAACGGAACAACTCTCGAATAAGTATTCATTAAGGGGGCCTCTTCTACATGATGGTTGCAGATCAACAATTCGGGATCAACTACTATCACGAAAATAGATCAAAATGGATGGGAACAGACCAGAAACCGTTTTGCATAGAAGGGTCTCGCCAATAGAGGAAATTTCATCCGCGAGTTGGGCCATTCCAGAAAATTCGACTCGACGCGATTAAGAAGATCCACAACGTAAGGACGAATAGCTGCGGAAAATCGACTTGGATAACCGCAAGACACTCAAAATGCCCAAGGGCCGAAGCATTAGCCGATTAGAAGTTTTGTACCAATCTGCCAACTCAGCCATGCAGAAAACTACTGTTGCTACTAAGGTTTAATAAAAATCCATTTTTAAAACACTGCTACGTTATGTGTTTGCAAATAAAGTACCAACTGCTACAAGGAACAGTGCCTGCCAAAATGCAGATCATCCTGGATAGCGGCAATCGACCAACATCGGTCCTGTGTAAAAGTGCACTGCTGAATGAAGTACTCGTCATTTAAGCACTGCGCTATCCACTGGATTGGACTCTACATGACTATAAACATCCATATCGCGGCAACTACCAGCTGTTGACCATCGACACGGACCAACATGGCTCTGAAGATGATGAAGGCAGCGAAATGTTAGCCGAGAAGTCTTTTATACTAACGTCGTATCACCGCAATCATGCGGAAAATTACTGATCATTCACATCAAGGTTTAAAGAAAGTCAGTTCTTAATTTATAACTCCGTGTTAGCCCAATAATCTAAAGAAATAATTGCCTATATTCTCGACGTTGAATTAAGAAGAGCAGCCATCCTCCAGTGGCCACCCAATCAACGGAGTCAACTATGAGAAAATTTAAGCCTGGGATCATTGGTGCCCTGTAAGGAACCTGGCCCGCATTGGGAGAACAAAAATCCATAAACTTCTAACGCCGATCTTTATACCTTCCCACAACAGTCATACGATAACAGAGTAATGCCATCACCTGCTACTTAACGCTACTTACCAACCAATTAAAAGCTGCAAATGAAGACTGCGACCATATGCCCTTTCAAAAAATAGAGGAAGTGATTCTTTAAGGAAAATCCCATTCGTTGCAAGACATTTCAAGGTTAGAAAAACATACACCGGTGAAAGTTTCACACTGAATGATACAATTAAAAGCAGGTATTCCACAGCGGAATAGTAAAACAATTTTTTTTTTTAGAAATCTGCCCATAGCAAGCGTCTTCCATGGTCAAGCACTTTTTAAAAAGACAGGAGGAAAGAGAACAAACATTCGAATAGCCTAACTGCATGAGTTATTCTGAAATCGATCACACTCTTGTAAAACAGGTGAAAGCACTCAGTTGACATCTCAACAGTACTAGCTCCTTACACTGGGCTCGTTTCCCACTTCGCCTATGCAGAAATTTGAATGAGCAAAATTGAAAAAAAACCTCCAAAAAGGAAATACTAATGCATGTGGTAAGAAAATTCCCCATGAAACTCCTAAATGTCATATTTAAATTTTTTGTCAGTTTATAAAATTCAGACCAAAGATTATTAAGCCTTCGACAAAGGACTTTAAATTTACTCCTTCCACTCATTGGCTTTGATCAAGAAAAGACTGTTGGATCACATAGGTACAGCCATCAATCCATCATGGCCATAAAAAAAGGATGGAACTAAAACAGGACAGGGTAGAGTCCGATAAACACGTAGAGTACTCGGATGGTATTAAACAGCAACTACACAAGGTCTTTCCAAAGGAGCCAAAGACAATCAAATAAAACATTCATGAAGGTTCTTTAAAAGTTAAGAAGACTCTTAACGTCATAGGAACATTCGGAAATGTATGCTCTGCTTAAAACTTACTCGTAAAAGAAAAGTTCAGAGCTCGTGAAAACGTGAAATATATTCGAAGTCTTACCAAATTCAGCAATAGCAAATGCCACTAGTCCGAAGTACACCTGACAGCTGCCAAAATATGGAGGAGTGTAGGCCGGATGATTGGTAAAATATGCAATAAAAGCAGCAAATCCCCAGTAGTATGAGCAGTTCTGCAACAGGTATAATTGAGTAAACAAATAGATTGACACTGACCAAAGACAAGAAGTTTTGGGACTAAAACTAACTCGAAAACATAGCATTGTAAAAGAAACCTTGATTACGTTGAAGCGTGGCATCGTTTCATTGCTAAAACGATGAATAAATTCTGTTTCGAATAATCGTTTTGCATAATGAATCGACCAACAAATGAAGGCGTAAGTAACAGCAAAGTGATGAGGCTTCCTAGAACCACCTAAAACCTTAAAGTTTTGCCACGAATACGAACGCTGTGTGAATAGAGTTCTTGAAACAACACGCCTACCATCTCCATATATGAATCCTGCGGCGTACTCCAGTAGAAAGACCTAGACAGAATAAAATTACATTTCGCTTGCAAATATGAGCTTAAAACATGCTGGTATAGGAGTTTATCCCTTCCAAATACGTCGATGAAATCAGAGCTGATAAGAAGATATCGCAAAACTAGCCAAAAATGTTGACCCTTATTACGGCTCTGGCAGGACAGAATTCATTACAAATTTTTAATGGTCTTTTTAAGAATATTCAAAAATATTGAAAGTTTCACCTCAGTTGTCGGAAAGATCTTTGAAAGATAACAGAACTATAGAAACATTTTGGAAAAATCGTGTAACTAAAACAAAAACATTGACAAATACCGTTTTCCATGGGATTTGTGGTCCGAGATCTCGAACATAGAGATGAGCGTTCTGAGCAGCTAAACCGAGATCTTTGATCTGCTTCTCGTCAGAAATCGCCTTACCCTTGGGTTCTACACGCATCGATTGTCGCTCAACTGTTAATGCAAGCTCTGAAAAAGCAAGAACATAACATTAAGAAATAATATTCGCGAAGGACAGATTCACGCTACATTGATTGTGACACGCACCATGTTACGATAAAAGGATAAAGCTCTCGGTGTCGATCAATCCCTGAGGTATGCACTATGCATTCGACTTCATTAAGCATCGCTGAAGGTGACTGAATGCATATGTAGCCGTTATAACAACCCTCGGTGGCCTACCGATGTATCCATCCAGTACTTCTACCCTCCATGACAAATCTGGTACCAATCTGCCGACTCCGGAGGCATGGAGGGCTTGGAGAGCAGGCAATGATCCCATGTGTATTGCAGGGCGTCTCCGACCACTGTGCTACACGCGCCCCTTATGTTACGTCGGACTGCTGAATTCTTGATGAGATTTATTTTGAGAGAGAAACACCTTGAACCACTAATAATGCCACAATTTTCAAGTACACACATTGTATTGTAATTTAAAAAATGCACACAGCATGGAAATAAGACCATAAACACCAATGATAAAAGATGCTACGAGCTGCCTTCCTGCCTTCTTTAGTACTTTGATAACCCACCCTCACAAGGACTTGTTAGGGCCCCAGCACAACGTGTGCTTCACTAGTAATTTGCTGGTTGGATAAAACTTTCTCTACGAAGTGCTAAGATTGTGATGCGTGCTACTTTCACAATCTTAATCTTCACAACCTCCCAACGGCTTACCGCCACATCGTGGCTGGGAGGTTTTCCTGAGTGTTGGACTGCGATGCACAGCGGGGGATTCGTCCTCCCGGCAGTTAAGATTGTGATGCGTGTTACTTTCACAATCTTAATCTTCACAACCTCCCAACGGCTTACCGCCACATCGTGGCTGGGAGGTTTTCCTGAGTGTTGGACTGCGATGCACAGCGGGGGATTCGTCCTCCCGGCAGGGTCTTCCAAGCTGAGTCCGGCGTTTCCATCAGGAAGTCTAGGTAAGAGTAAACCAATACCAAAATCGACCAATACCAGGATCCACCACCGTCCTTGTATCGGAGTCGCATGGCGGCAAATCCCCCTCTGATCCACAAGGGCTGCGACTGCCTGTCGTGGTGACGACCTTGGGCCGACTTTGGTCAGGCTGCCCCCGGGATTCCTGGGAACCACAATGGCTTAACCAGCAAATCTCCGAAAAATGGTGATTATGAGGTCCGCACAACCAGTGAGGACTGGCCGTTCAAGTATCAAATATCAAGTAAGTGTTAAGATTAGGATATGTGGCGCAATGGTCGGAGGTGCCCTGCAACACACACATGGGAACGATCCCTGTGCCCGTGGCTCACCAGGCCACCCATCCCCATGGGGTTGGCGGATTGGTATCTGACTTGTCTGAGCAGATAGCAGCACTGGTTCGATACATCGGTAGCCATCGCGAGTCAGTAAAGGCCATTCAGTCAGCTCCAAATGGTGCTTAATGGAGTCGAATGCATGGCGCATCCGTCAGGGATTGATCAACGCCGAGAGCTCTATACTTTTTTATCTTTTAGTGTTAAGATGGCATTGTTAGGGTTTCCCGAAATCGTCAACATAGGCAGACGCTAGCACTCTAAAATGAGTTTTACCGCTTTGCGACTAGCTTGTCACGAGAATGGCGATGCTGGTACCAATCGATCACAGACGAAAATACGTGGCAGAATAGGCGAAAGCAAGAAAAGACATTTTAAAACACTCTTCCACTATGTCAGTAAAAGCGGATTTAACATTGATTAAACAAGCTGATAGTGACTAAACCGAACTTATTCTGAGCCTAAGGGATTCTGCTAAGGAGCAAACTTCTGTATAGATTGCTGTTCGACACCCAAGAACACTTCTAGGTATGATTACCCTAAACCACTGGGACACTTCAAAGAATAGGAAGAGCTAAAAGAGTGTACACTTACTTTTCTGAGCTATACGCTTCTTAATGGCCAGTACAGTTTCGTCACCACTCAGATTGTCGAGCGTTATTATAGAGCGTGTCGGTTCCTTTGCATCGAATACCTCCAGATTAAAGCCACCCATTGCCTTAAATTGAACTGACAATATGAAGCTTTATAAACGAAGTTCTTAGGAAAACATGTCGGAAGTCAATAACTTGTAAAGAAACGGTGAGAAAAGACAGAAATTCGACATTCTGCGCGATCGATACGCATCCAGCACACTGCATGCGGCAGGAAGGGGTTATACATGCAGCCGTAATTACTGATTACACGACTACTGCCCGATAATTGCGGACAGTGCTCCAGAGACGACGACAATTGATATAGCATTGTGAGCTGAAAAAAAAATGCACTGGATTTTTTTCGCATTACATTGAAAGTAAGGAGTAGTACAGTTGATTATGTTTAACATACTATGGCCCATCCTGAAACCACGTTACTGTCATCATTTGGAAGTGTATTGCAATTTCTGTTGAGTTACTTCGGACGATAGACATCCATCATCAAAGCAGTTAAGATGAAATAATCGTTGATTGGTAGCGAGGTTACTGATCAGTGAAGTTGTCCCAAGATCAAACCAATCGATCGATCAATACAACTCAATACCCCTAGAGAGAGACCTTTCTGGTTCAGGCTCTCTCAGGTTGATCAACTTTCCATTAGCTATCGTATGAATATAAATAATATGGCAAGAAAGTTCAGTTGCCCAATGAACTGAAAATGGACACTATGAGACCAAATCGTTCATTCAGAACTAGTTTTTCGGAAAATGTCAGTAATTTCTTGGCCACTAGAGCATTTTAGGAGTTCAGAACTTCACAAATCCGTAGAAGAGACTTTGCTCAATGGTCTTCACCCTACTTATAGTTTTTTCTAAAACTGTCCCACTGGAGCAAGCCCATTCGTTGATTTGCTTCCGCATTCAGGATACTGGCTTCCATGCAAAAAAGGTGAGAATAACTTTTCGCGGGATATGACAAATCGAAACCACTCGTTGCTAGAATGGGATGAATTGTACTACAATCACAAAATCTTTTTATTTACTGCCTACCCTTTTTTAATGGCAAGGTATTACGTGAAATATATAGCACCTATGGGTCAATAAAAGGACTGAAAGAAAGGCGAAACGAAGGACTTGCATGGTGTGGTGGTGACAGCGTTAGCCCCCAGAAAAGGTAATAGCGCGTTCGTTTCCCACCACAGACACCAGCGGAAATATCTTATCATCACGATATATTTCGATCAGATGGCTCTATGGACAACCAGTTCACCAGATTTAACAGAAATGGCAAGAATGCGTGAAAACCGGAAACATAGATCAAGAATGCGAACGAAATTTCCCGAATAGTCTGCAATCGCAGAAATAGCAGTGGAAAGCGGGGAAACTTTTGATTTACACCGTTACACGATCGATGAAATGTATTCCGTGTTGGTACAGAGAAGCTGAGTACAGCTGTCAACTCGAGCTCGGAGGTGGAAGTAGTTTTAAGACTTTTTCTAAATGTCCTGTAATATGTCACGCTAACTCTATGAAATGTGAATACTTACTTGGATACTTGGTTGGTTCGTACTCACTGGTTGTGCGGGCCCCAGAACAATTTCCATTTTTACGGACTTCTGGTGGTTTAGCCACTGTGGTTTGCTGGAGGCCCGAGGTCAGCCTAACCAAAGCCTGTACCAAGTCGTCACCACCCAGGCAGTCGCTGCCTTTGTGGATCAGAGGGAGATATGCCACCATGCGACTAATCTAATACGAGAACGGTGGTGGATTCTGGTATTTGTTTATTCTTAGCTGGCATTCTTAATGGAAACGTCGGACTCCTCAGGTTCGGAGATCCCGCAGTGGGACGAGTCCTCCCGCTGAACATCGTAACTCGATACCCAGGAACATCTCCCAGCCACGAAGAGACGGCAAACCGTTGGGGAGTGGATATTTACAGTTCTGCAAAATAACCAAAGGAAATGATTACTTGTTAGTCTTGGCTAATAATACGATGAGTGAGTTGCATAAAGACTGAAATATTCATTGTTTTGTTACAGTTAGCTTACTCCTGCCTTCTGAACAAATGGACGTCGGAAAAAATAGAGCCTTTACAGAGCGAGAGAATGTGGAAGGAACTCGATAAGACTGACAGCACTTATCTTCGATGGTGCGATGGTGTGAGAGTATTCAGGTGTGGAGTGCTCCCACTGGTCAGCGATAAGACGACAACCCTTGCGATCCGCATTCTTCATCAAACCATCACAATGCAGTAACTGTACTTTGTATACTCCGTATCAGTACCAGTGAACAACGTAAAGGCTTTGTTTCAAAACTCCTTCATTGCAGCACAGCCATGCAACAAATAGCCAACTTCGGTCTAAAAAAGTTATACATGATCCTGAAACTAATTAGGTGTAGGGAGAGCAGGTAGCTCACTAGTGGTGATGCCGTTCATCATGAGAACGGTGCTGGTTCAACCCCACCTCGGCCTCACCAAGCACTTAATCGCTCTAAGGTCGGGTAATTGGTATGAAACCCGTTTGGGATCGGTTCGCTCCCTCCAATTTACGTACGGACGCGCTAGGACGACTGTCTCAGGATTCCGCTGAGAATCGACTCCACCGGCGTTTAAAGGCATTTGTAACGAAGATGACAACCGTCACAAGTTTGGTGCCTATTTGTCCACCTCGGAGGGATGGAGAGCTTAGTGAGCCAGGGGAGCAGAGATCGATTTCATATGCATTGCAGGATGCCTCCGGCCACTGCGCTACCAGCTACACAAAAATTACCATAACTTAACTAAAATGACCAATTGAATCCAGAAGCAAGTAAATAGTTTCTTATATAATATATAGTAGTTTTAAAGTTCTCGTCTCTAATTTTCTCCTCACTGTGAAATAGTTTTCAATACATATCGCTAAGTAGGACAATAAAGGAAACCCGGAAACGGTAATACCGCGTTCGTCCCGCACCGCAGACACCTTCGGTCCTGAGTTCTGCAAATATCTCAGCATATTGTGGTTGTATCACACATAATGCTGTGAAAATTATAATGACAATAATAGGCAGCAAATAGAAAGGTAACATAGTATCCGCCAATTTTAGAATTCCTATAATCTCTTCCTTAGCCATAATTTTTGGCAGGCATTGAATATGAGAAGAAAGCTCATAGGACGCAGTTCCTTAAAATTCCACACGGAGGCCAGCATTCACCATCAGATTTCGAAGCCACCTGAAAACCACATCAACTGATTTTACCAGGGATTCTTTTGTGATGGAAAACATTTTGACTCTCGTATTCATTGTCCAAGTTGCTCCAAAGTCTTCAATTTGATAGGGTTGACACCTCCTTTTTTATTATGTTATATTAATCAATGTTACCCATCTTCACGTCTACTGTGCGGATCCCAGCACTTCTCACATTCGATTCGTTTCCTTGCATCCACTGTCCTCGAAGATCTTCCAACTTTTACGTGTGGCTTCCGTTGCTGCTTGAGGATTTCCATTTTGTCTTGAGTGTCGTGGAATGCTGGTCGAACAATTCTCCCTGGAGTCTTAGGATAGCTTGGCTGGAGCGTTCCCAAGTGGATTGCAGAAAGTGATTTTATTTACCAGACAAGACCTGTCCCAGTCCTAGTTGGCCTGGAGCGGAATCGAACTTGCACCACGCTCGTGATAACAAACACCACTACCGCTGTGCTATCCTCTCCTGACTCCTCCTTCAGCTAACCCGAAAAGAGGAACATCCCAAAGTTCTAAGTCAGAACTTGTGGCTGGCTAATCATCCGAACCACGATGATACATCTAACTCTCAGGGAGATGTACCGCAGCTTACAGTCACGCCATTTAAGCTTCTTCTTTAGCACAGTTTGTGAGTGGTGAACAGAGAGCTCATTGCGTTTCCTGCTTGTCAACTTTACTTTTTGGGTTACGAGTGAACGTTTCTTGAACAATTTGCACTACCTCCAGGTTAGTGGAATTGAAAAGGAGATCGCTTCTTCGAGTATCAGTTAGAACTACCATGAGTTTTCCAGTGATAACTTTCGATCGTCTTTGAGCCAGCTTCAGCATATCTTTCTTTAATGATTCTCCACCATTTTCGCAGGTGAATAGTGTATCTTCAAACTTCGAAACGCCTCTACCTGGGCAGATCCTTGAGGGGTAAGACGTCCAGCTAATTTTGTAGGACTTCACTGTCCTGTACAAATGACTACTGCCGCGTGAGGTCGCCTTGTTGGAGTGGTGCTTCACTGAGGAGGGTCCGATTTGATGAAAGGACGGAGACATCATATGAAGAGTATGAGGGATTGCGGATTATCGACTCGGATCATCGGCTCCGAAAAGGACGAAGACGTCGAAGTGTTAGCGGAGTAAAGTTTATTTATCAACCTCGTGTTAGCCTGTCAGTGAAAGAATATATGTTTTCAGGGTTTTAGATTTCAAACAAAATAATTGACCTGAAGAAAAATCCACTACATAGATTTTGCTTCCATATATACACAGAAATTTGAGAAAAAATCACAATGTATCAGTAAAATATAAGTATTTTAAAGTGGGAAGTTCCTCCATAATCACTTTTTATATATCACATGTCTCTTAACCTCGTTAAACACCTGTAACTCGACGGAGCACCGGTAGAAATCGAGGACTAGATTCCGCTTTTGAATGGTCACATGTGGAATATGGAAAAACGGTTACATCACCAATGTTTCCAAAAGCCAAGTAACAAAGATATAAAACAAGATATATAGGTATAAGATAAAGAGGGTCATCACTGCATAGCAGGACTGTCCGAAATTATGGAGGCAAACAACGATTTCTGGCAGGTACGAAACGCTCGCATCCCGGGATAGGTTTAGGGAAAAAACAACACCCAAAAACGACAAATCTGACGAAAACAAGGTCGCGTTCGTTTAATCCGAGTTTCATCTCCGAGGAAGCAAGTAAAGCTGTAATGCCATGTAAGAAAAAAGGCCTGCCTAAGGAATTCGGTTGCAGCACTCGAAATACCGCCAAATACAGATGCCAGCTAGTGCCTGTATGACCGTATAAGCATAACGCAAAATTGCATAATATGCCTTAAGGGTTGAGAGGATGACTTCATGAATTCGGGTAAGATGAGCTCAATTTCTTGTAAAGCGCATAGGAAGGAACACCTTGATGGAACGGGTAGACCACTCAAGCATCGTATAAAAGAAGTCCTAGTCGGCAAACTTGAAATCAAACCAAAAGATCCCCAAGCGCGCATAGGACACAGAGGCATAACGGGGAAGATTTTGAAGTAGAAGCTTAAGGGTTGAGAGGACGACTTCATGAATTCGGGTAAGATGAGCCCAATTTCTTGTAAAGCGCATAGGAAGGAACACCTTGAACCCGTTCGTAGACCACTCAAGCATCGTATAAAAGAAGTCCTAGTCGGCAAACTTGAAATCAAACCAAAAGATCCCCAAGCGCGCATAGGACACAGAGGCATAACGGGGAAGATTTTGAAGTAGAAGTTACCATCCACGCATATGAATCAATAAATTCAGCATGAAAACCTCTCGAAGCATTCTGGATAAATAGCAAAAATCCTTAAATGAATCACAAGGAGGGGTGTCTTGTGATAATAGGCGACTTCGTGCCATAATTCGTACTGATCACTTGTCCCTAAGAATCTCTGAGGTTCGCCTCCAACAGTAAAAAGAAGCATTAATACGCTTTGTGCTAGCTAATGATAACACCGACTTCTGCGCGATGTGCGCGATGATATGTGTCCGGAAGAAAAACAAGTAGTTATCAACGGACATTATCATTATATCCACCATCAGCATCGTGTGTAAAAGGGCATCACTGAATGAGTGTGCCTCATTCGAGGAGACGGACCGCTGAAGAAGACCTGACTCGACACGAAGGCGAAGCCGCCACATCGAGACGAAAGAAAAGCGTGGACCATCGACTCGGATCATCGGCTCTGATGAAGACGAAGACGTCGAAACGTTAGCCGATAATAAATATTATTATCAACCTCGTGTAAGCTCATCAAGAAAAAATACATATTGATTAAGCACACCGAGGTTCAAAGAAAGTCGGTTTCGAAGTATAAAGAAGACTTATAAAAAGCCGAACGGTTATTGTTCAGAAGAACCTGTTCATTATGTGGATGAAATTTATGCATGGAGTTTTTCTGCTTGGGCTATGAAAATGTTTGGCTAAATGGATTGCGTGTCAATTCAACATTTCCAGGGTTTAAAAAAAAGCGAAATCGCTCAAACGTCAGCCAGTATGATGCCCAATAAACCTCGTTATTGCCAATAATTTGTCTTCAACAATGAATAACTTCATGAATACAAGGGATATGTGAGAGATGCAGGCGAACTTTTAACAACAGGGTGATTTTCCCGTTCTTCAAAATCACTTACGGATGTGATCTCTCTCCCATTAATGTATCATTAACGAAGCAACGATCTCTTCCATATTCTTGATCACTCAGACAGCTTAGATTAATTTGTATAGTAGTGGATAGCCATTAATACCTATTTGTGCGTAATTTTATGCACGCGTGTAGAGCAGCGGTTGGAGGCGCAGTGCAATGCACATGGGATCGATCCCCAAGCGCCAGGCTCAGCAAGCCCTCAATCTTACCGGTGTCGGTGAATTGGCACCAGACTTAACTGCTAGGATAGTAGTACTGGCTTGATACATCGGCAGGTCACTGCGAGTCTTTGTAAAAGCCTGGTATGCATTAAATCACTTTCATTTCCAATGATGCTTAATGAAGTGGAATGCATGGCGCAACCCTCAGGGATTTATCCACGTCGACAGCTTTATCCTTCATCCTTTTTAATATGACGACTCTTTCGAGCGAAGAAAAAAAATTGTAGAAAACCACAATGATATTCACCACAATGGCTTATCTAATCACTGTAGTCAGATAGTGTCTCGAAGCATGGAGTCGAACCTCCGGCTGCTGATTTGTCCCCGTAAGATGGTACGACGCTCCGGGAACATCTTAGCTAGATAACCTCGAAGAAAGCGTAAGCGAATAGAGTTTGGTAACTAACGTCGACCAATTACAAGTCCCGCTGACATAGAGCTGCTGGTTTCAGGATTCGTGGAGAACGCTCACTCACGTAGCCACGTAGCCACGTAGCCACGTAGGTCACGATGGGAAATCCTGGCCACCTGGCGGGTGACGATCGTGCGGGAGAGGCGATCACTGACGAGGGCAGGGAACGAGAGGATGCCTCTGCGGCGTCTGCGCACGACTCGCGGGCCGAGTTCTTGCAGTGGCAGTTCTCCAGTGCAGAGGTCCTGAAACTTGGAAGCAGTGCCGGTTTCGATGCAGTACTAACTAATTATGTGAAGAGGTCTCGTGCTTAGTAAATATATACATATCGAAATGTTGGACCAGTCGACAATGATCACCAGCGATGACGTTCGATTTGATGACGGCAGGTCTGTTTAGCCGCTGACTATAGTACAAACTCTTTCAATTAGTTCTCAGCGCCATGAAATTCGCTTAAACTTGTTATCTTTTGTTCAGCTGTCCTGCATCGGCAAGGTCTCCGAATGGATTTGTCTGTGGTGTTGTCGAAGGTGTGGATATATTCCTTAATTTTTCATACTTCCTGGATTGCTTGGTCCATGACTCTGTTTTTTATGATGAACCTATGACTTCAATAGGCTTTTCGATGGGTCTTTCCCCTAATTCTACTTCATTTCTCAGGCTTCTATGGAAGACCATGGACGTTTGAACAACGGAAGCATCTCTTTTCTCGACTTAACCGGCTTGGGCTCAACACCTACGTTTACGCACCTAAAGACGACCTTAAACATCGACCACAATGGCGAATACCTTACAACAACGAAGAGACAGGTATTACTGGATAACAATGGTCTTGAACTGGTCTTGTTGGGCTTGCGAGGCTGGTATCTTGACGTTGCTGTTGTTTCTATAATGCTGAGATATTTGCAAAACTCTGGACCGCAAGTGTCTGCGGTGGGGAACGAAAGCGCTATTATCCTTTCTGGGGGTAACCCGTTCACCACCACACCATGCAGGTCCTTCGTTTCGTCTGTCTCTCAGCTAGCTCTTTCGATATAGAAGTTATATTTCGCAACATACCTTGCCATTGAAAAGAATGGGCAGTAAATAAAAAGGTTACGATTGTGATTATAACTATAGCCTCAGCTTAACTGGGTTCAATGCCGATGTGAGCTCCCCAGATCAATCCCACTGACTAGAACTAGCTGAGAGACAGGTGAAATGAAGGACCTGAATGGTGTGGTGGTGGACGCGTTACTCGCCGGAGAGGATAATAGGGCGTTCGTTCCTCACCGCAGACACCTGCGGTTCGGAGTTTTGAAAGTATCTCAGCATTATAGAAGTTATATTTTGCAATATACCTTGCCATTAAAAAGAATAGGCAGTAAGTAAAAAGGCTAAGGTTGTTGTTGTTGTAATTGTTGTTGTTGGCATTGTTGTTGTTGTCATTGTTGTTGTTGTTAGTGTTGTTGTTGATGATGTTTTTGTTTTCCTTGTTATCGTTGTTGCTCCATGGCTGACTTTTGGGCGACTTCGCTGTCTCAGAGCCGTGTTGTTACGGGTGGGACTCCACTCGTCATGCTCTTGTAGTTGTAGACGGGCAACTTTGTGTGTTTCCACAAGCGACACATTACTGCTGTTGATTTGGAATTGTTTAATAACAAAATTTTCTAGCGCCGATCAAGAAACTTTTGGTTTTAGATATCCTGAAGAGTCTAATCGAGTCTGCGAAAGCAAATAAAATCACATTTGTCTATTCTCTATCACCGGGAATCGACATTGTTTACTCAAAAATTGAGGATGTGATCTGCGTTAAGAGCAAGTTCGATCAGGTAAATCCATTTAAGACTTCGTTAGCACTTCCCAAAATGTGCAATGATTTCGCAAGTATAAGATGTTTGAGATGTTTTTCAAACCGACCGTCATTTAACCTCGGTAATAATAATCAATAACTTCTTCGATTGTTAGGTTAACACGGGATTTATGAAAGGTAATAAAAGCATGAAGCTCTCTGCGTTGATCAATCCCTGAGGGATGTACCATGCATGCATATTTGGCCTTTGCAATAACTAAGGGTAGCCTGCTGATCTATCGACCCGGTGCTGCTATCCTCCCAGACAAGTCTGGTACCAATTTGCCAACCCTGGAGGGATGGAAGGCTTGGCATGCCATGGGTGCGGGAATCGATCCTATGTGTGTGTTGCAAGGCGCCTCGAACACTGCCCCACATGCGCCTTTTGATAAGGATATATCTCATCGAGATATTATCCAGTCGGTAACGAATTGTGAATCTTTGTATTTCCATATTTATCCAAATTGTACGTGGAGCGCTGTGCCCGGAGGCGCTGTGCCATACACACAGGATAAATCTCCGCGATGCAGGCTCATTGAAGCCTTCCATCCTTCCGGGGTCGGCAAATTGATTGCAGGGGCAACTTTGTGTGTTTCCACAAGCGACACATTACTGCTGTTGATTTGGAATTGTTTAATAACAAAATTTTCTAGCGCCGATCAAGAAACTTTTGGTTTTAGATATCCTGAAGAGTCTAATCGAGTCTGCGAAAGCAAATAAAATCACATTTGTCTATTCTCTATCACCGGGAATCGACATTGTTTACTCAAAAATTGAGGATGTGATCTGCGTTAAGAGCAAGTTCGATCAGGTAAATCCATTTAAGACTTCGTTAGCACTTCCCAAAATGTGCAATGATTTCGCAAGTATAAGATGTTTGAGATGTTTTTCAAACCGACCGTCATTTAACCTCGGTAATAATAATCAATAACTTCTTCGATTGTTAGGTTAACACGGGATTTATGAAAGGTAATAAAAGCATGAAGCTCTCTGCGTTGATCAATCCCTGAGGGATGTACCATGCATGCATATTTGGCCTTTGCAATAACTAAGGGTAGCCTGCTGATCTATCGACCCGGTGCTGCTATCCTCCCAGACAAGTCTGGTACCAATTTGCCAACCCTGGAGGGATGGAAGGCTTGGCATGCCATGGGTGCGGGAATCGATCCTATGTGTGTGTTGCAAGGCGCCTCGAACACTGCCCCACATGCGCCTTTTGATAAGGATATATCTCATCGAGATATTATCCAGTCGGTAACGAATTGTGAATCTTTGTATTTCCATATTTATCCAAATTGTACGTGGAGCGCTGTGCCCGGAGGCGCTGTGCCATACACACAGGATAAATCTCCGCGATGCAGGCTCATTGAAGCCTTCCATCCTTCCGGGGTCGGCAAATTGATTGCAGGCTTGTCTAGGAGAAGGAGAGCAGCAGCGTTGGCTCGATACATTGGGAGACCACCTGGAGTCATTGCAAAGACCAGATATTCATTCAGTTACTTCCGACAATGCTTAAAGACATAGAATGCATGGCACACCCTCAGGCATTGATCAGCGCCAAGAGTTTTATTTTTTACTATCTAGAGATTATGTATTTGAGATACTGTTTGCAACTTTGTTCTAATCAATGTCGTTAACTGAATTCCATCCTTCCGGGGTCGGCAAATTGATTGCAGGCTTGTCTAGGAGAAGGAGAGCAGCAGCGTTGGCTCGATACATTGGGAGACCACCTGGAGTCATTGCAAAGACCAGATATTCATTCAGTTACTTCCGACAATGCTTAAAGACATAGAATGCATGGCACACCCTCAGGCATTGATCAGCGCCAAGAGTTTTATTTTTTACTATCTAGAGATTATGTATTTGAGATACTGTTTGCAACTTTGTTCTAATCAATGTCGTTAACTGAAAGGTTCGTATGCTTGGTTGCGAGTCCTTCGCTCTGCTTTTCGATGATATCGAATGTGAGATGAACGAGGTTGACAGACAATGCTTTAAGTCATTTGTTGCTGCACAGGTTCGTATTTTCTACTTAAGCAATATGTGTGAATTACCAATACCAGGATCCACCACCATTCTGGTATCGAACTAGTCGCATGGTGGCAAATCTTTCTCTGATCCACAAAGGCAACGAATGCCTGTGGTGGTAACGACTTGGGGCAGAGTTTGGCCTCGCTCACCTGGGATTCTATGGAAGCACAATGGCCAAACCAGCAAAATCCTGAAAAGGTGGAAATTATGCTGAGGCCCCCACAACCAGTGAGGACGGGCCATGCAAGTATCCAAGTATGCAAGTGATCTATGCGAATAACTTTTGATATGTACTAATAAGACATTCTTTCTTGTTCACAAATGAAATCCGAACGGGGTTTTTGTAAGCAAGGGTATCCTTTTCAGATATCCGTTGCGAATGAAGTTTACGAGTATTTAGGACGACCTCTATTTCTATTCTGCCCAACAGGTAGGCAGATTTGTGTTGCTGTTTATTTCCCGTCTTTCCTACTATGTGCTATATATACTTGTATAGAATATTGTGAAAGTCGTGCAGTTCCTTCTCTTGCTGACTCCGAATATCTTCTTCAGTTAGGGAAGGAACTCAACGAGAACATTCGCGTCTTATGGACAGGTGTGGCGTTGAATATCATTAACTCGAGTTTTTATTGGGATAAGTCGCCTATGTTTTTTTTTAAATCTACAATGCCTACTGATCTTTGTCAGGTCCTCGTGTTATTTCTCGTCATATTACTATCGATCATGTCCGCAGTGTGGCCAGAGTTATTGCTCGAAAACCGCTCATCTGGGATAATTTGCATGCTAATGACTACGACCAAAAACGAGTTTTTATGGGAGATTTTTCAGGTATTTCCAGTTTAGTTTTCTTGAAGAATCTACAGGTGATTGCTGATGCCACTGGTAGATAGGAAACTAGCTGAGAGAAAGGTGAAACGAAGGACCCACATGGCGTGGTGGTGAACGCATTAACCCGGGAGAGGGTAATGGAACGTTTGTTCCCTGCCACAGACACCAGCGGTCTGGAGTTTGAAAATACCTCAGCATCATTGTGGTTGTGCTTGTTTTATTTATGAAAAATCCTTTTACATTATTACCGATGCTTTATGGTCTTTCTTTGCCTGTATCTTTAGGACGACCTGTGGCACTTAAGAACGAGATCTCTGGTTTACTAATGAACCCAAATTGTAAATACGAGTTGAATTTTGTGCCACTGCGCACTTTTGCTGACTGGAACGCAAGCACTCAAGATGCTCCATTTAACGGTCAGTATGTCTGCCATTTTAAAGGCATTTTTTGCCCAGCATGCTTTTATGGTCCTTCTTCCTCTTATTCGATAGTCTGTAACATATTTACATGTTTTGCAGTAAATTCCTTGGATTTTATATGGATCTGTTCGGTAATCATTCTAAAGATCTTCGATCGTTTGTATTGACGATCTAGAAAAGTTACATTTTAACTAGATTTTAGTGCTGAGGTTTAATGAATGCTTTACCTTCCCCAAACATTTTCGCACTAGATGTCCTTTACTGTGGTCTCACTTCATATCCAAAAACTTTGTATCTTTTTGTGTCTTTAGCAGCCTTCCTGCTTTCAGAGCCTCTTTGTAATGGGCCGTTGCATGCGTTTATAAAAGAGTGGTCGTAAGTGCGATTAGATGAAGTTTTGTGCGCCATAGATTTAAAGCCGAAAGCTGAAATGGCATAATTACTTGGATACTTGGTTGGCCCGTCTTCCTGATTGTGCGGACCTCAGCAAAGAGCAAAGCAAGAATTTCCATTTTTTCGGAGTTTTTCTGGTTTAACTATTGTTTTTTCCTGGAGTCCCGAGATCAGCTTGGCCAGTCTGCCATAGGTCTTTACCACCACGGGCAGTTACCCCTTTGTGGTTCAGAGGGAGTTTTCCCACCATTCGACTAGTTTGTTACCAGATGATGATGAATCCTGACATTGGTTTACTGTTAGCTGAGCTTTCTGATGGAAACGTCGGACTCCTTTTCAGCTCGGGGGACCCTACTGGGAGGATGAATTCCTCCGTTTTACTTCGCACTCCGGCAACCAGGAACACCTCCCAGCTACGATGAGGCGGCAAACCGTTGGGAGGAAGTAATATGGAAAAATATTTATATGATGAGCATTTTTTTCGCTGTTTATTCAGCTGACAGTGTACAACGATTACACATTTTGTTCCTTACCCAGTTTACACTTAATGGTTTTATCTTTTTCATCACTCGTAACAGTTAAGTCAGTCATAAAGTTTCTGTCCAGGTGTGAAAGATGTGATTTGAACGAGATTGGCTGCAATGAATGATTTGTACGATTTCAGATCATACAACTGTTGACAATGGCAATGGATCAGTAGTTGATTCACCTCAGTGGTCGCGAACTTATCGTCCGTTATTTTCTTTAAGAAATGCTGTTTTGCTTTGGGCTGATGAATTTAATTGTGTCAGCAATCGTGCTGTTTTGCCGTGAGCAAATGTTACTGTTTTTACTTTTTATTTCCTTTCTTATTTCGTATTCTTTTTCATGGCAGGGATGCTGAGATATTTGCAAAACTCCGGAACTCGATTAGTGATCAAACACGATAGTACCCTTTCCGAAGGCTAACACTTTCACCTCTACGCCATGCGGGCCCTTCGTGTCGCCTTTCTCTCAACTATGAATATAAGTAAATAAAGGAAAATGTAATTTGATGTAATCTATACTATAACTTCAGCTTAATTGAATTCAATCAATCCCAATGATGAATGATTGCTGATCACCTGTATCATCTGTAATCCCGCTAATAGTCGAGAGTCTCGAACAAGGGCCAGTGAATCTTTCATTTTCGCTGTCGCGTGCAAGAGTAGCTCAGTGGGTGCTCGCCTTAGGAACACGTTGAGCTTTATATCTTTCTTCTAGGCTCTTCGTGAATAACTCTGACCATCGGATCGGTGGTCTTCCTGCAGTACGTTTTACATCCCGAGGAATCCAGTCACTAACGGTCCTTGTCCATCGGTTGTCATTCATACGCACTACGTGTCGCACGCACCTTGTCTTCAACTGTTTGGCATATTGAACGGCATATTTGATTTTTTGATCTTTGACGGAGGTGCGAGCTCCCTTCCATTACTTGTGTGAAACTGGATACTCCTAGCATAGTTCTTTCGACTGCGCGCTCGTTAACTCTGAATGTTCTTTAATTATGCTTACCCAGCGACCGTGTTTCTGACGCATACGTTAAGGCAGCAAGAATCGTGAAGTCAAAAAGGTGGACACGGAGTCAGATTTTCTTTGTTTTCTTTACTACATCCTCGATACTTTTGAAAGCTTCCCAAGCACCTCGTTTCCTCTTGCTCTACTAGTCGTTCATCATGTTGATTTCTCAACCTAGATTGAAGTCAATGGAGTAATCGGTGATTTTCATTCCGTTGAGCGTGAGCAGGGTATACGAAACCAATCCGTTCTTCATGGACATCATTTCTGCGAGGGTAGAAGACCGATATTTCCATAGGCTTTATCAATATCGGTAAATTCGTTACGCTCGGGTAACATTTGGTGTTATAAGAAAGATATCTTCAGCAAAGCGAAGGTGATGTAAATACCTACCATCGATTCTCACACCCATGTCATCCCATTCCAATGTTCGCATGACTGGAGGGTGGACGTAAATAATTTTGGCGAGATTGTATCGCCTTGCCTAACTCCTTTTTTGACGTTAACGTTAATATCGGTGTAGAATGGTGAAATCTTGGTTGTGACACTTTTGTACAGCTACCGAAGAATCTTCATATACTGAGTAGGAACTTCCTGACCCTCAAGGGCTTCCATGACCGCTTCTATCTCATTTTAGTCGAAGGCCTTTCTAAAAGCGTTGAAAGTGAGACAGAGCGGACTTTTATACTCTCACAATGCTTCAGTGAGTTTTGTTATCGTGTGGATGTGGTCCATCGTACTAAATCCCGTTTCGAAACCCTGCTTGGTCACATTGCTCCCTTTCTTTCCGTGTTATGTCAATCCTCTTTGGGATGACTCTAGTGAAAAGTTTGTAGACGACACAGCAAGCAGGTTGGGCGATAGTTGCTGATATCGTGGACGGCACCTTTTTGAACATTAGTATGGTCTTGCTGGTCTTCCGCTGATTAGGGACCTGGCATTCAGACAGGTAACATGTGAAAAGCAGAGCCAGTCTGTTTACGAGGGCTAGCGGAAGCTTCTTCAGGTGTTCAGATCTTATCCTGTCCGGACCTGGTGCTATTCGATTTTTCACCGGCGAAGTAGCATGTCGGGTTTCGAATAGGAGGACCGGATTGCTGATAGCACCTATAAAACACGGTTGAGAGAAAGGGTAAGCGAAGGACTCGCATGGCATGGTGGTGAGCGCGTTAACCACCGGAAAGAATGAAAGCGTGTTCGGTCCTCTCCGCTGCATCTGCCATCCGGAGTTTTGCAAATATTTCAGCAGCATTATTGTTATATTACTTTTTCTGAGCATTTTCTTGTGTTATTGTTGAAAATTCGTTCCATTTCGGTGACATAACATGTTTATGCACAAATTTCTGTTATTCAAGTTCATCACAACCGGAAAGCAAAGTTGGAAGTATGGAAAACAGTTGCTCGATGATGAATTTCAATGAATGTTAGTATGTTCATTTTCGTATTTAATTCTATTGAGAAATATAGCTGTTTTTTTTTAAACGTAGTCTTATTTACATTTATAGCAAACATAACCCACGTTTCGTCTGCGCAGTTAGAAGAAGCCTTGAAATCAGTGGTTTTACCTTCGGTAGAGTTGTTTTGACCTCAGTTGTATCTCGTTTACTGTTCAATAGAACTCTTCATTATTTAGCCGGTTGATGATGATATCACAGTGAATTCCTTAACGGCTGACTATGGTGAACCAATGGAGACTTCTTTAGCTACTGTGAAGAAGGTTTTATATTTATATAGAAGACTGAGTAGGTTGTGGAGTTGGTTATAGTTTGGTTTTTGAATGAGGTGATGTTTAGGAAGAAGAGTTCTTAGACGTTGTCGAGAACAATACGGATACTTTGGATTGTGTAATGACTGAGCTGGATATGTAAGAATTCATCAAATGACCGTCGTTTCAAAGACAACACTTTTGAGAGAACGTCTTTAATTTTCGCGGTTCTGTTCCACCTATATTTAGAACGTATGTGGCAGACAGCGATCAGATATCGATGTTGGTTGATATGTTTTATCTTCCGTTCGAATGCGGTCGTAGGGCATGTGAACTGTTGGAGGGGTTTTTATGGTTATATGAAAATGCGTTGTTGATGAGTGGCGCGAAGTTAATCGAAGGGTAAGTAGGATATGTTTCTGTCCTTTTCCGTTGTTTGTTTCTTTTCTTTATTGTTTTTGCTTCTGTTACTTTTCTCATTTCAACTATTGTAAGTAGATCTCAAATCCAAGCTGAAATCTGTAGGGTGATGGACATAACACAAGGGGAGTGGTTGCGAAAGTTTGATGACTTAGATGCTAGTATTCAAATGGTCAATGGCTTTTTCAAAAGTGTCGTTGATTGTCCTAATAAGGTGAGTCTCAATAGACCAACGTAGTTAGTGTTGAACAACTTACTAATCGGAATGAATTGCTTCAGCAGTTTGGTGCATTACAGCCTTTGGTTTCTGAGATAATTCCCTATATTTGGGATGCCCACGGCAGTTGCTCTGTACTTCTTGGTCTAGCTAGGTGGATGAAGGAAGGATTTGTTACAGCCAGACCTGGTCAGTGAAATGATAGCTTCAAATTGTCAATAACTTTCATCTTATGTTGACCGGTTACAACCGTAATTTGATGTGGTACTTTTTGTTGCTGCTGAAAATGTGAATAGCTCTCATAGGCATTGATCGAAAGCGAATTTATGGGTCTGGGTAGTAAGTATGAATGTTACGCTAATCGTGAACGATTGCCTTAACTTGCTGTAGCATTTCAAAATCGACAGAATATTTCACAGTTTGAATAGAACTGTTTGGTTTGGGCCGCGATTAGAAGACAAGAATGGAATCCAGTACTAGGTTAAATTCGAAAATCTTTTCTATCGTGAAAAGGACCTGCAGCTGAAATACCTTTTATTATTTTCGAAATTTCCTAGTTCACTTTGTGCTATATTAGAACATTAGGGAAGCCCTTATTTAAGATGGATATTTTTGTTAAGCTGGCAGTAAATGGCATATATTATATTATATATATATGCCCGTAGTGAACCATAAAAAGAGAAAGAAAGATAAAGATCTCGGCGTTGATCAGTCCCTGAGGGATGCACCATGCATTTGATTTCATTAATAACCGTTGGAGGTGATTGAATGAATACCTGGCCTTTACAATGACTCTCGGTGACCTACCGATGTATCGAGCTGGCGGTGCAATACTCCCAGACAAGTTTGGTATCATTTTGCAGTACCCGGAGGGACGGAGGGCTTGGTGGGCCTGCTGCACACGGATTTATCCCATGTGTATTGCAGAGTGCCTCCGACCACTGTTTTATACTCGCCCAGTGAAAGAATATTTGATTCTCAGTGAAGAATTTTAATTTTTAAAGATTCTGTAATGGTTCTAGGCAAACTTCCAAGTTTTTAGACGAACAGCCTCACTCGTGGAGAAACGATCGCGAAGATGAGCCATGGATGATTGGAGGAGGCTTTCTTTCTGAATGTGCGAGGTTTGCTTCCAGTGATAGATTGTGCTAACTGGAGGTGGAGAGACCATTTTCTCTTAATGAACACATAGAGCGTCTTTTTTAATTTTTCTTTTTTGGAAACCATGGATCGTGCGGTTAGTTCTTATTCTCACTTCATTCTCGTGTTTCTTTAGGCTCGTTGCTCCTCGAGGTCCCATTGTACGCCTTTTCAACAATCGAACTCTTCTTCCTCTTTCCATCGTGAACTATGAAATCCGTCCCTATACAGCGGATGATCTGGTACATCCAATTATTTATGGAAATAGTCGATACAGTCTACAATCATCTCAGCTCATTTTTAGGACTTTTTAGCTTCATTATCGGTCACGTGTATGGACGAATCAGATGTCTCTTTCGCTGCTCAGAAGGAAATGTTTCTAGACAGGTAAATGACAGCGTATATTTCGAAATGAGCATTGGATTTATAAAAAGGATAAAGCTCTCGGCGTTGATCAATCCCTGAGGGATGCGCCATGCATTCGACTTCATTAAGCATCGTTGGAGGTGATTGAATGCATATCTGGCCTTTACAATGACTCGCGGTGGCCGGCCGATGTATCGAGCCAGTGCTGCTATCCTCCCAGACAAGTCTGGTACCAATTTGCCGACCCCGGAGGGATGGAAGGCTTGGTGGGCCATGGGCGCATTTCACGTGCGCGCTGCAGTGGCGCCTTCAACCACTGCGCCACATGCACCCTATTGGATTTATTAAAAGCTTTTTTTTAGGTTTATAGTGCCTCTTCTTGACAGTCGTCCGCAGTACTGCTTTTTAGCTCAGGAAATTCTTTCTCATAGTGAGAATAAGGTAATTCCGTACTAATAGCAACGGTAGGCATATTCACTCTGAATCTTTGAAATTTAGCAGAATGAGGTTTTCTCATTATTTGTTTTTTTGTTTTTTCTGCTTTACTTTTTTTGCTACTTTTTGCCATCATTTGTTACTGTCATTATCTCACTTGGGTACGTGGCCCATCTTCACTGTTTGTGCGGCTTGCAGCACAATTTCCATTTTTTCGGAGTTTGCTGGTCCAATCATTGTGGGTCTTCGGAGTCCCGAGGTCAGCCTGCCCAATCTGCCCCAAGTCGTCACCACCACAGACAGTCGCCACACTTTTGTAGCAGGAGAAGATTAGCTACCATGCGACTGGTTGATTCTAGGGCAGTGATGGATTCTGGTAATGGTTTGCTCTTGGCTGGGCTTCCAGGTGGAAAAGCCGGACTCCTCAGCTTGGAAGACCCTGCTAGGGAGATGAAACCCTCCGCTGTACATCGCAGGCCGAAACCCAGGAACACTTCCCAGCCGATGAGGCGGCAAGCCGTTTGGAGGACTGTTATTATGATTGCCGTTATGTCCGTTTTTTAATCATTAATTATCATTTGAATTTTCATTTGTATTCATTATGACGTTATCATTCCTATTATTGTTACTGATAGATGTTTCTAGTGGTTATATTTTTAGTTGTATTTTTATTACTGTAAAATGTTGTCGCAACTCTTTTTTTAGCTCATAAGTTCTGTTTCTGCTCATCCCAATGCCCGCTGTTGGTTCGACCACATTCCAATGTATACTTCGTCGTTAAAGACCAAATATGCTAGTCGAGAGGATAATGGATTCAAGGTTAGACCCACTCTTTAAGGTTTTTTTTTAAAACGCCATTCTGTTTTTTTCATAGGTCGATCATATTGACAAGTGGTATCCGACTGTCCCAGATAACATTTTCAATCAATATCCGGCATGGTTGGATGCACGTCTACTGGTTGATGCTTACGATTCGGTTCCAACTAGGAAGATGGTTCAGGTTGCAGCTGCGGCGTTATACATAAATGGTGAGCTTTTGAATTTCACGATGACCTTCTTGATTGAGCAATCGCTTCAATGCCGAAGATACGAGTATCAAAGGAAAAGGCGAAGAGCGAGACGACTCTTTGTTTTCAGAAATACAGAATTTTACTGCGGTGCATTAAGAGACTTGAATCTTGTTGTTGAGTAAATGTATAATCCAATATCTTATTATTTCATTTGTTAAGGTGCACTAGCATAGAGGTAGTAACTTGAAATTGAGCAGCTGAATTCTTTATATTCTTGTTGAGCAAACGCGAGGTGTTATTATTATTTTTTATTCACAAATAAGCTGACGTTTCGGCGAACTTCGCCTTCTTCAGAGCCTGGAAAGGTCAAGTTGACAGCAATCTACTCGGTCAAACGCCTCCATAACCAAACAAAGAAAACGCTAAACCAAGATTTCAACCACAATGAACACAACTTTGCGCACCCACCGCTTTCTATGAGGCTTCCACTGAGTATGTCTAGTGGAGACCAACGGCACAGAACTCACATGGAATCTTAATGTGCCTTTCCCCTCAAAATAATAGGCTTATATACTGCCCAATATCACGCGTGATAACGAGGCATTCTTCCCTGCGGTTCATTTTCGGATTTCTGGAATTAATCCAGAACGCCTCCAGTGTTTTGCGCGCTTGTGTTTTCGTCTCCTGTGCGAGGATCGTGACGCGTACTTCAAAGTCCTCCTGCTCATGTCTCTGGGTCCTATGCGTGCCTAGTGGGGTATTTGGTTTACTTTTGCCGACTAGGTGTTCTTTTATGCGGACACAGAGGGGTCTACCCGTTTCGCCAATGTATTCGTCTTCGCACTCCTTACATGAGATCAGACCTTACACGATTCCATGTGAGTTCTGTGCGGTTGGTCTCCACTAGACATACTCAGTGGAAGCCTCATAGAAAGCGGTGGGTGCGCAAAGTTGTGTTCATTGTGGTTGAAATCTTGGTTTAGCGTTTTCTTTGTTTGGTTATGGAGGCGTTTGACCGAGTAGATTGCTGTCAACTTGACCTTTCCAGGCTCTGAAGAAGGCGAAGTTCGCCGAAACGTCAGCTTACTTGTGAATAAAGAATAATAATAACACCTCGCGTTTGCTCAACAAGAATATAAAGAATTACTTGATCAATGCCGAGGTTAATAGAAAGTCGGTCGTGGAAGTTACTTCAAGATGAACAGCTGAATATTTTCGTTCTGGTATGAGACATATAACTCTTAATGTTTTGAATGTCTTTTGGATTAAATTAGGTTTTAGTCATCATACAACTTTTCAGGCTGTTCTGGAATGTTCGTCACCATCCCTATTACCGCAGGAGATCACGTAAATTTCTTCACAAGGATAGGATTCTCAGAACTTGGTAAATCAGTCGATGGGCGGTTTACAATGTTAGGTCATTTGCTCTCCGTTGATGAGGAATTTAGAGAATGAGTCGTTTGAATGAACTAGCTGTAACTCTTTTCATTACAACCACTGGCATATTTTGCTTCTTAAACGTTTCCTAGGGATGTTCTCAGGTCGTGTCACTGAATCGCCCACTGCCGATTTTCGATATACATGCAGTGTTTAATAACTTTCTGTTTCACTACTTTTCATCGATAATGCTAGGAATTACCATTTGACTATTATCCCCATGGATTATGCACTGGTTGACTTCTATTATTAGTATAAGTGAAATCAAGTCGGAAGACCGACTAATGTTCTAGTTGGCTTTTTGCCTGATTGTACTTGCTCTGGAAAGGTTCTGTCCTTCAGATTCCAAATCATGTCTATTTGTTAAGCGATTTGAAAGTATTGCCATTTAAACTGTAACTTTGATCCATGGATGTATTTTTTATTGGATCACTATTTTTCAGTCCTTGCTTATATTGCAAATACTGGTAGCAACAATGTATCTGTCGACCTTTCTTCTGATCTTTAAAAAATAAATGATTACATCCTGATGGTTTACTTTTTTATTTGCTGCCTACTACAATGTTGATGGCACTGGTAGACAAAACTAGCCGAGAGATAGGCGAAACGAAGGACCCGCATAATGTGATGGTGAACGCGCTAGCTCCCGAAAAGGGCAATAGTGCGTTCGTTCCCCACCGCAGACACATAAGATCCGGAATTTTGCACATATCTCAGCATCGTAAATCTGATGGTAGTGTCTCGTGGTACGATTGTATCCGTCTTAGTGTTGTGATCGATGAAACGGTTCATATTGGAAATATCCTAAAGAATTCGTGAAAGCTGCGGAGCTGATCGGAATACGCTATGAGATGTAACGTTTCATTTTTTTGTCCACTCCGAGCGTGTCCATTATCTTGTGGCTGTTGTTAAACTTGTACTAGATCTGGCAGTGATCATTAAGAAGTCAGCGGTTGATTTACTTAGCAGCTTAACTGTCTAATCCTGTCTTGGATGCCAGTGCAACTAAAAGAATAGTGCTGGAGTAACTACTCAGGTCACTTTCAGTTTCCATGGGACGTTATCGACAAATCTTTAACATTCCTATGAATAAGTATAAAAAAACCCAACCGTTTAACGCCTCATGGTGGCTGGGAGCTCTTCCTGGGTGTCGGGTTGCCGTGTACAGCGAGGGGATTCGTCTCCATGGCAGGGTCTCCTAAGCTCAGTAGTCCGGCTTTTTCACTAGTGAGCCCAGCTAAGAGCAAACAGGTACCAGGATCGACCACCGGCCTGGTATTAAACTAATCGGGTGGCAAATCTCCCTCTGATCCAAAAGGTCGGAAGCTACCTGCGGTGGTGACGACCTGGGGCAATGGCCAATACTGACCTCGATACTCCACGGAAGCAGTGCCTAAACCAGCAAAACTCCGAAAAATGGAGATTGTGCTGGGGCCCATACAACCAGTGATGACGGGCCGTCCAAGTGTCCAATTAAGGATGGGAAACTGATGCTTGAATAGTAAAGTAGTGGTTATTTAAATAATGCTGAGATATGCGCAAAATATGGGTCCCAGGCCAGGGTGGACCACGATTATCCTCTCTACGGGGTTGTGTGTTGCACACTGCAGCAATGAAGCCCAGGTTTTGTCGTTCTCACAGCTAGTTTTCTACCTAACGTGTCCAGTTCAGCATATGCTCTGTGATAGAGATGCTAAAGGTAAGATTGAGGCAGTTTCTATGGTTGTAATCATAAGAGCTTCCATCGGCGTTGACACGTTTCCCAAAACAGTGCTAAGCAATCATCGGAGTTGAATATCAGTATACTTCTCACTGCTATTCTTGGGATTGGATGAGACAGACATTCGTTTTTCCTTATTTTCTTTCCATTTTAAACGGCTTGACATTGTGCGGATCGATTTGGTTCTTCGCATTCATATTCCACCAAGGTGTTTCCATTTCTGCGGGTAATTTCGGACGTTGATTGAGGAGTTTTGGTCATCTTCATGAACGTCTTGAATGGCAAGTCGATTCTCTGTAGAGTCGTGAGATAACCGTGCTAAGACGTTCCTATATCATAACAGTGCAGGCGCTTAGAGCAATTGCGCTGATTCCAGACAAGCTTAAATCTGGTGACGAGGCGAGGCGAGTAATTCGAACAAAAGCAAGGTGAAATCCTTTAAGAAATGATTCCTTTAGGAATCATATCAATTAATATTAACCTTTCCAGCCATCAGGTTGAAATTGCATCACAATCTGAGAGTGTAGTTCATTTGCCTTTCTACTCTGTGAAGCTCTTCCGGTGGAACACTTTTATTAAGCAAAATATTTTCGATTACACTTCATCATGCTTCGGCTACTCCGGTACGCAGACGAGAAGCGAGTTCTGTGGCTTATTCGAACCATGAAGTTCAGACAGTATTTTCTTTCTAGCTATGACTGCTCGGGAACGAGTGTGAATAAAACGGCGCTAGTTACACAGAACTTACTTAGATGACTTTATGCCCGTTGAACTATGCGATTTCGGAAAAAAGGCACAAGATGTACTGAGCACAAATGTATTGCAACTTATGCATATTTCATTTTCCCGCTCATTGGAATGTAAAAGATTTTCACTGGCTTTAATATTTGCGACAGCAGCATTGTTTTTATATGCATACTTAGACCATCGCTAGAAAAATTTTCGACTGGTGAAGCGTAAGGAGGACAATCTGTTCACTGCCATGATCAGTTCCTGAGAGATGCCCATATATAACAACAAGCTTCAAAAAGGTGAGCGAATGCATAGCCGATCTATAGAACGACTTCTGCTTGCCTTCTGATGAACAAAGTCAGTTGTTCTATCCTCACAGACCAGTCCAGTAGCAGTTTGTCCTCACCTTGAGAATACACAACACCTTGTTTGTCCAGCGGCAGGATCAAAAAACATTCGGTAAATAATTGCTGCCGTTGTATTCGTAGGCCAACGTAGGATAACGTAACCTACTGGTGGATTCTTTGTTTTTTTTTTGTACTTTTATTGTGGATTGCAAAACTAGTATTTATACATAATGTCTTTGTGGGAATGCCGAATGCTGTTTGACAAGGCTCTAAGCAGTGCTATGAACTGGTAAGAATAGAAATAGAAATTTGAGCTTAAATCAGAACATAGATTGAAGAGTAACCGAGGATTCATGAACTAAGAGACAACATTTTTAAAGGATATTTCTGTTTGAGGTCGTTATGTCAATGGTATATTAAAAATGGAGAACCGAACAATATTGAGCACGGCAGACATGAGATTAGTCGAACAAACTAGAAATCTAAAGACAAATAAGAGAAAAATTAAGAGCAAAAAAAATGTACTGATACGGGGATGTGGCCGAAGAGTTCAAACGAGAAGATTCATTCATATTAAACAGACACATGTGTAAGCGAACACCACCAGTGAAGGTGAAAGAACGCATAGTTGCCAGCTCTTTCATGACGATACACTTTTGACTTTACAATGCCTATGACAGAATTCTTAACAAAAGTGATAAGTGTAGGCTTTCAAACACATTGAAATGTGCATTAGAATAATCAGTTGCTCCTTAAACTGAGCATTTCTCATCGCTATCGTAACTGCTTGACGTTGAAGCCGTAGAGACGGCTCTTGTGTGAGTATTAACGGACTCTTCAACAGCCAAACGATGAAGTTCTGCCTTCCGTCGCTCCTCTGTAAACTCACAGTTGTCGTGACCACATTTGCATGAAAACTGTGGCAGCTAAAAAAGATTTTAAATTATTCCCAAGATAGACTTTTTGTTAACCTCGGCATTGATCGATAATTCGATGTTTTTCTTCAATAAGCAAACACTAGGTTGTTACTATAGAATTTATTGGAATACAATAGCTGACGTTTCGGCAGTTTCGCCTTCTTCAAAGCCTGGAAAGGTCAAATTGACATTCGATGTTCTTAGCCAAACACAAAATCTGAGCTACAGGATGTTCTCGCTGAAGGAATAACTGCGTACATGAAAAAAAGCTACCGTAGGCAGGCAAAAAACCCATTTATAAGGGCTGGCACCGTGACCTTCAAGAACATTATGCTTCGCAAGAACACCTGTCAAATGAAAAATGTTCTAACCACATTGCACTTCAGTGTGGGTTCTTTGAATGCTGTATTTGACTCTAAGATTTTTATTTCAATGTCCGTATTAAACTCCATAATTGTTACTGGAGAAGTCCACTGGGCATTGTTTTCTCAGAATTACCAGTTGTGATCTTAAAAAAGTATGCAAGGCTAGACAATATCATGGGGAAATGTTATCCAGTTGGAAGCCCCAAACTGCTTGTTGTTCTTACAAACTACATGTCAAATATCTTCAAAGCAAGCGGAAGATTCCTAAACTAGTGGAGAAATTCGCATTGGTTCACTCCCAAAAAAGACATCCGAAATGGTTTTCGAAACAATATCCCTTCTTTGTGGATTTTCACCACAAGTTCTTCACGAAAACTACCGAATTGCACATATCAGAAATTCTGGCTAGTGATCAACCAGTCACACAATCAATATTCCGGCTGGTGTTCTTGTGTATGGATCACATCCAAACCGTAGTTGGGTATATAAAAGTCTGTATCACTATCCTTTGGATGTTCACCACAAGTTCTTCCCGAAAACTACCGAATTGCACGTATCAGAAATTCTGGCTAGTTATCAACCAGTCACACAACCAATATTCCGGCTGGTGTTCTTGTGTATGGATCACATCCAAACCGTAGCTGGGTATATAAAAGTCTGTATCACTATCCTTTGTCCTATCCTTTGTATACAACGAAAATTCTTCAACGACATCGAAGTTGACGCTATTCTGTGAGAGGTCGTCAATCAAGATATGAACGGTTCTATAAAATTTTTCTTTCACTGCTATCACAACCAAAAAAATGACCTTTCCAGGCTCTGAAGAAGGCGAAACCGCCGAAACGTCAGCTATTGCATTCCAATAGGTTTTAAATATTCAATCATTTTGTGTACAGTAGAGAAGCGATAGTAAGTGGTATGTGGGAGGGAAGAAGGAAGGTATAGCTAACGGTAATAAACTCGTTGTGTGCACTTTTTAATATGTAACGGACAATATGAATCATTTTTTGCGAGTTTCAATTCTGAGCAATATTAAAATTTTTGTATTTTTTTTTATATTGTGAGAACGGTCCACGTCTACCGTGCGGATCCCAGCACGTCTCACATCCGATTCGTTTCCTCGCATCACTCACTAGGGTCTTCTACCTTTTACGTGTGACTCTGGCTGCCGATTGAGGATTTTCATTTCAACGCAAATGTCGTAGAATGTTGGTCGAGTCCATTCTCACTGGAGTCCTAAGATACCGGAATAGAGCGTTCCCAATTGGATTTCAGAGAGTGATCCTTTCCCGAACAAGTCCGTTATCAATTTTCCTACCCCGGATGGCTTGGTGAGCCCAGAGCGGGACCAAACCAGCTAATGTTTTCGAGAATCTTGTTTAGCATCTACTCCAGACTAAGGCGTATTGTGACAACTTTCCGTAGAGAGTTGGTAGACCTCTTGTATCATCGATGATTAAACAAGAGATTAATCACTGAGTGATTCATAAGTAAACTCGATTCGTCCCTTTCCAAATCCAACGCTGCTCAGTATGTCTGATGATTAGGGAAGAAATAGGGAAGCATCACACATTATATGATCGTCTTTTTTTGCCGAGAATGTAGCCAGGTAGCTCACTGGACCTTGCCCTTGCATAGATTCATTCTTGGTGTGGCTTTGAGGTGGAAATTTCGAACTCCTTAGTGACGATAAGATAAGTGTACGCAACTTTTTAAAACTTAACAAACAACCACTGAACAAAACTGGGAACCTCAGATGGGCTTCGAGCCTGTGGTTGCCCTATCTGGGTGCACATGTGCCATCCATCACACCCATCCAGGCCCTCGTTTTGCCTTTCTCTTAACCACGATTTTAACCCATAGATTCGATCAGCGAACACTCGCCAAAGGGAATGGTCTGGGTAGCACAAATCGGTAATGAACGAGCTTAGGTGAAGTTTCAATCAAAATCGCAATGTTCTAACTCTTCACTTGCTTCACTTCGTGCCGATTTTTTTTCTTTGATTCTTTGTCTTGGGTAAGCGCGGATTCGAAACGCTCCTGAGGTTCGGACTTTTGCTTGTATCTCGGCATCCTTATGGTTTTAGTTCACATCACACCTTAGAATAGAAACAATTGGAGGGCAAATTAAAAGTCAAAACATAGCAAACATTTTTTAGCGTGAAAAGGCTTCAGTGAACACATTGGTTTGAGAGGTTTTTGAAGAATTTTACGTGTTGAGGAAGATTTCCGCATCGAAATCGTCCTATTTCTGACTGATTCTAGATAAAAGGTGATTTAGGTGTGACAATTAACCGTAATGGTAGAGCAAGACACACGAGCTATGATCATTGG
>MQTX01000100.1:57159-79521 GCA_009735665.1 Angiostrongylus cantonensis
TTGATCACTGGCACCATTTAGAAATTGAAGGCAACGACAAACCCCCGTCGAGTTTCAGATATTCCTAGTCCGTGAACTTGGTGTAACCGCAATATCCTCGTCCAGGATCTCATAACTACTGGTATCATTGGGGATTTCAGTTATGAAACCAATAACACCGATCGATATGAGGTGATCAACATGAAGAACGGAAATTTTCTCGGCCTAGACGACAAATTAAGATGATAAATGAAACCAAAGGAAAATTTTTTTTAACCTCTTGTATGAACATGGATAGCTCAGGATTTCCAACAGAATGTGGTGATCCAAATGCGGCTGAGAGGCTCGCGTTCGGAGTGTTAAAGGTACGATTTTCTTTCAAATTTTCTGGAAACCTCTATCCTAGAGAACTTTAAAAATGACGTAACATTTTAGTGAGATCACTTTATAATTATGGGTGCCTTCTGACAAAGAGTTATAGGAGAATTGCTAATAGTTGCTCAAAAAGCAGCTTAGGACTCTAAGCGCTAGACTTGTACAATTTCAAGAAATTTCATGAGCTTTGATTTGGTTGACAGAGTGACAAGTTAAGAAATAACAGAAGCTTAGTGTACAAAACAGTCATGAGTATCGTTTTACAGAGAGTACGACGAAATTACACTGCCCTTTAAATCGTGTTCTTAAACCTTCGTTATCTGACCCTTATAGGTGGCTTTTATGGCACGGAAGGAAATTTTTAAAGGACATGTATAATCAGCAGCTGTGAATGATGGATACGAGAAAACGAATTGGATGTGAGAAGTGCTGGGATCCGCACAGTAGACGTGAAGACAGATCAAACTATAACAAAATAAGAAAAAATAACCAACAGCCTTGGTGGTTCAAATAAGCTTTACTTACTTTAGCTTTCCACCATGATTCTCCATATGATATTGTTATTTCGTCGCCTTTAGAAATATTTTCAGTGGCAAATATGCAAATATGATTGAGCTTTTCTAGTTGAGCTTCCCAGATCACCATGGCGACCTTAAATGGATTCATGGAATTATTATCCTTTCCATATGTAAGTTTAGCTCCTATGGAATCCTCTTCGATATTTCTGAATCCTGTAAGATGTGGAAAATACTGTATTGCAGCGATATTGTGAGTCTAATTCTGTCTTACCGCAGCATTTGGACGGCAGCTGTGATTTATAAAACGTGTGAAATTGCCATAAAGTCGTGCGTCCACTGTGTACAAGCTTTTTCCCTGGAAAGAGATCATAAGTGAACAGAGGAAACGAAACGAAAACAACTAGAGAACCTAAAAGTCATGTTGGCATCATAGTGAGGAACGATGCATGCATTGAGTAGAATGCAAGCGCGTTCTGTATTTTAGCATCGTATGTCCTACGTATAAAGGAAAGTCATATAGGAGTTTGTTTCAAATATTAACTTTTATATTTAAATAGAAAAAAAATCACCTAGCTACGGCACGTTCTGAAACACCTACCACTCTCGTCTCAAAAAAGTACGTATCAACGCGTTCTGATCGAGCCATTTCGGTATCGCTTAATAGTTCGCCGGTGTATTCTCCTATGAAAGCACCTCGTCGAATGTCTCGCAGAGCTCGTACTGCCCAGCCGCGTCCGTCACAGGTACGGAACACCTGACAGATAAAGAAGGATGGAGCTCTTGTTGATCAATGGGTGGGCCATGCATTCGACTTCATGAAGTATCGTTAGAGATAATAGAATGCACATCTCACCAATGGAATGAGTTACGGTGGCCTACGACGAGTCTGTTACTAACGTTGGATGGATAAAGGCAAAGTGAACATGGGTACGGGATCGAATCAACGACGATGTATGTATTGCAGGACACTTTTAACCTTTGCGCTATATGCGCCACTAATTACAGCAAATCCATATAAAAGTCATAAGCTCACTTCAATTGCATATGTAGCACCTTTCTGCGCAACACGATTTCCGCATCGTAAACTGCATGTGCATACAGCGCTACACTCCATGAACGGCCATTCCAGTGAGGACTCATGGGCGAATCCTAAAAGAGTTCGGTTAAAATTCATAAACAAACATCCACATGCAGTACACAGCGACCTAAATTCAAACCAGACCTGTTGGAGGTTTTATTTATTCCTGGCGCCACCGACTATTCAGAAATAGTTCACCACCTCATAACGACAGACGAATTCCTTCAACTAGACGCGATGTACGGCGAGGGTTGATCTGTTAAACACAGTCACCCAAAAGTTCAGAAAAGTTCGATATTTCGAGTCGATTGGATCCAGTCGAACACAACATCCAGTTTGGTAAATGTATGCCATAGTAGAAAAAGGTGAGCTAGTTGTGGTTAAATTATAGCCTAAAGGAGTAAAGAAAAAAGGATTTATGGCACGAAGAATGCGAATATTTTCGTTTCTCTTGATTAAGCGAGTAGAGTCCCTTGACGGCTCTGAAGCGAGGTCGCCACAAACGTTTCGAACGAATTCACTAACTGGTAGTTTGACTGGTAATTCACTGCTTTCTCATTTCCAGTTGCTATCGTGGTTATTGCAAGGAATGTGCGAGTATAAACAATTCCGAAATAGACACACCATAAATTGCAGAACATTGGTAAATAATAGTGTTAATACCATTCATATCCATAAATCCATGAACCAAAATTTCTTCCTCACTACTGTCATCTTCACACCTCTTCAAGCCCTCTGGTTATCGAAGAATTAATCTTCACTTTTAAAAAGCCAGCAATTCTATAAAGGCTGGAAATTAGCCGTCTTCGCAAATGTAGGGCCACTGAGCGCCATCCGTCCGTTGTGTTAAGTGAGAAAAGGGACACCTTGGTTGCCCGTAGCTTCGATTCGCGCTTCTATCTCGAGTGAGTCGAAAGCCTTATTTAGATATGATGCAACATTTTAAACTCGCCATAGTTGCTCCTATGGGTATCCATCGTTTATTGATCTTTCAATCTTGCTAATTATGACTATGATAAGGAACTTGTAGATACGAGATAGTGTGTTAGGCAGGCGAAATCGATGTCCATTTACAGTTTTGTAAACGTTTCTTTTTCTATTTGTCGATATTCGAAAAAGAAAACAAATAGGAAGGCCAATTGTAAACTATTCCACTGCGTATGAGAAAAGATAAAGGAAAACAAAGAAAAAAGCCTTTTGGTGAGCAAAATAACTTGATAAGAGTGTCCTAGCAAGTTTAGCCGACATGAAAATAGCAGGTTGAAATGTGACCTACCGTACTCGTCATAAATACCACTGGTACATTCACAGCCCGTTGAACAGACTCCATTGCAGCAGCAGAACTAAACCGAACCATAGAATTAGAAAACTGTCTAGTGAAATGTGCAATTGGCATTCAGAATACGAAAACCCCAGGAACAGAGTTTTGGCCAACACGGGGGACAATGAACTGAACAACTGGAACGCCTTTGCCATTTCCATTACAAAGCAGCACAGCGTCACAACATCACATACGATTTGATACAAAATTCGTGTAATTGGTTTTCGAAAGATTTATTTAGAGGAAAAAAAGTGAAGTAGAATGAAAACATCTAAAGTGAGCTCTTAATAATTCTATTTCTTTCTTCGTACATGAACCGTTGATGCCTACAGGTTGGCGATAATTTGCAAAGTTCGAGAGATATATAAACAAAACTGGTCTCATTTTTGAAGCAAGGCTGGCCAACAAATTGTTCAGCTTACCGTAACAAGCGTGTTCTGCCTCGCAGCCAAAACTCCATTCCTATCCAGTATCCGGGTCGTGTAGATAAAATCGGCAGTTTTTGCTGCATCCACATCATTTACGACACGAACTGGGAATCTCTCGGACCCTTTAGAGAGGTCTCTATAAATCAGCAAATTGAACAAGCAGAAAAATAATTCCGAGTGAACAACTCTCACAACCATTTAGGATTGGTGAAAAACACATTACGCTCCCATGTGAATTCTGTGCGGTTGGCACACTCAGTGGAAACCTCATAGAAAGCAGATTTGAGGAGGGCGAAATCCGCCGAAACGTCAGCTTATTCGTGAATAAAGAACAAAAATAACACCGTGCGTTTGCCCAACAAGAATATGAAGGATTGGTGAAACTATTTAATGTTTCGTGATTTATTAGAGACTTACATCGGTGGCTTGTACTTTCGCGAATTTACTCGAGCCTCAGAATTCTACGTTGACAAAAATCCCACAAATTTATACGTAAGGGTTTCACGAGGGGCAAATCATGATTGATTTTTTTGTTAGAGAGCACAGTGCTGCCGCAGTTACATAGTTTGACCAAACATTGAATATTACCATTGGGGGTAGATTACCTGATTTCTGTTACATTCGAGTAATACAAAATTAAAAAGCCATTTTTGCAGAAAATATAGTTTTACTGCTCTATTGATGAATGAAGCGACATTCTTCGAAAAAAAAAATCAGTATTGCTGCCATTCAGATGAAGTCGATTAAGGGCCACCAACGCTGGTAACAAGTTGAGATGCTAGGAGGATCGACATCAATGACTATAGTAGAAGCGCTTCGAAACCGACTTGTCTTGAACCTCGGTGTGCTTAATCAATATGTATTCTTTTTTCATAATAAAAGCAAAGCATTAGTACGCTTTGTGCTAGCTAATAACAACACCGAGCTTCATGCTAGCTAATAACAACACCGACTTCTGCACGATGTGCGCGATGATATGCCCGAAGGAAAAACGAGTAGTTATCAACGGACATTATCATTATATCCACCATCAGCATCGTGTATAAAAGGGCATCACTGAATGAGTGTGCCTCATTCGAGGTGATAGACCGCTGATGATAAGCGTGGACCATCGACTCGGATCATCGGCTCTGATGAAGACGAAGACGTCGAAACGTTAGCCGATAATAAATATTGTTATCAACCTCGTCCAAGCTCATCAAAAAAAGAATACATATAGTAGAAGTGTTTGTTTTTTGAGCAACTTCACCATTAAAAATTCTACTACATAATCATTAGCGGGAGAGGGCAGTGGAATAGCAGTGATCCCACTCATAAGATGGATGGTCCAACCTACTCAAGCGCTGGTTTGACCCGCCATGAGCCCACCAAGCCTCTTACCGCTCCGGAGTCGAAGGATTTGGGTCAGCTTTGTCTGGGACAAAGCAATTTATTCCAATCCACGTAAGAAGACGCTAACATAGCTATCTCAGGATGCCAGGAATATTGGAGTTGACCGTCTTTAAACAATGTTGGTGAGGAAGGCGAAAAACCCTGAAAAACTAGCGGAACCCACATCCAAGAAAAGTTCGAAGACCTTTGCGGATGGTGAAAGCGAGTAAGCGAATTAAATGCAAGAACTGCGGAAACCCGAAGAGTGTGATACAAGTCGGGTCATGCAAATAAATAAATAAGTGAATAAATAAATAAACCAGTAGCATTCAAGGATCTCCCTTTCTGACGGATCAGGAAGAAGTCGGGAAAAGTTAAACGGGGGCAAAAGAGGAGTTATTACTTTTTTCTCATGCATCGATTTGACATAGTCCTTCCGTGTTTACGTGGATATGTTCAGGCAAGTATGCGCGAGAGTATTCTACTTCACGCTGAAGAATGCATTCTACGAGTCCGTTCGGCCAATAGCCTGTAATCAAGTGCCTTAGATACCACAACGCATAAGCTGCAATGTAGTGTTGTTGAAGAGACTGGAAAACTATACTTGACTAGGTAAGTAAACTTTGAGAGCTGGATAAGAGATGAGCGGATATCAAAAGCTAACCACAGTAAAATACATGAGCTTCATTATGCTGACTCCTCCGATCTGGCAGGGATTAAACGGGAAGAGTATGTAGGGGCCAGTAAAATCACAGAGCCATTCTAGGCTGCCTAAATCTCGAAATGCTGAAGTGACGATCTCTACTTACAATTAACGTTCAATCGCATCTGAGTTCTTTATTGACAACTTGATGATACATGCTAAAAGGATAAAGCACGACGTCATCGCACTGGCTGGAACGAGAAGAGGCCGCCCATTCAGCGGTTTCGATGACACCGGAAAAAACTGCTCCTCGGAACATGCGACAATTAGAAGGTGTCAACGACATCGCCGTTTTCGTCGACACCAGTTCCGCCATGAACATCCGAACATTTGAACATACGTTCATTCGAACCACTATTCACGTTCATTCCCAATCGGCTGTTCATGGTTGAAAAAATGTGGATTAGTACCGACTTTGACCATTTTCGCTGTTGACACACTCACATCAAGTGTGACGATGACCCAGAACAATGTTCGAGGAACGTTATATTGAGACCCAGGCCATTTGTGGTCACTTATAATTCCAGAACTCCTGATATCAGTGGTGGAGACGAGAATCCTCTGGGAAGTACGATAAAGATATAGACCAAATCGCAATAGACTGGTTTTTACCTAACCAATTTCCTTGTTATCCCGAAATTGTGCACTCAATTAGGCAATCGCCTTCTTCGCGCAAGGGTTCCGCCATGAACATCCAAACATTTGAACATGCGTTCATTCGAACCACTATTCACGTTCATTCCCAATCGGCTGTTCATGGTTGAAAAAATGTGGATTAGTACCGACTTTGACCATTTTCGCTGTTGACACACTCACATCAAGTGTGACGATGACCCAGAACAATGTTCGAGGAACGTTATATTGAGACCCAGGCCATTTGTGGTCACTTGGATTAGTACCGACTTTGACCATTTTCGCTGTTGACATACTCACATCAAGTGTGACGATGACCCAGAACAATGTTCGAGGAACGTTATATTGAGACCCAGGCCATTTGTGGTCACTTATAATTCCAGAACTCCTGATATCAGTGGTGGAGACGAGAATCCTCTGGGAAGTACGATAAAGATATAGACCAAATCGCAATAGACTGGTTTTTACCTAACCAATTTCCTTGTTATCCCGAAATTGTGCACTCAATTAGGCAATCGCCTTCTTCGCGCAAGTCTCTGTTTTTCAGAGAAAAGGAGAAACTTGCAAAATTCAGAAAATAGAACTCCAAGACTATTAAAAAATGATATTTATTTAAATTCATAGTCGGCTTTTCTGAAGGTGCCGTAAGTGTTCTCCAATTACAAAATCAAAACGACTGCACTCCAACAATCAAACGAACTCTTGTGGATTTCAAAAAGGTAGAGAAATCATCCACGGCTACTATTCGGATCTCTTCAACAGCCACGTCTTCTTGCCCTCATATGAAACAAAGGAGGGTGGATATGTCGTCCCACAGGTTCTTCGTTTTGAAATCCGACAGGCAATTCCGTCGGCGCATGGCCGTACAACACCATAAAAATAAAGGATAAAGCTCTCGGCATTGATCAATCCCTGAGAGATACGCCATGCATTCGACTTCATTAAGCATCGTTGGAGGTGATTGAATGCATGCATATCTGGCCTTTACAATGATTCGCGGTGGCCTGCGGATGTATCGAGGCAGTGCGGCCATCTCCTAGACAAGTCTGGTACCAATTTCCCGACCCCGAAGGGATGGAAGGCTTGGTGGGCCATGGGCGCAGGGATCGACTCCACGTGAGTGTAGCAGTAGCGCCTCCAACCACTGCGCCACACGCGCCCTTGCACAACACCATGGCATGATAAAATCCAGACATTCATGACATGACCGTTCCACTAGTCTTCGTCAACATTGGGTCTTCTGTTTACAAGTCACTTGTCAGAATGCAAGGTTACCATTCAATGGAAGTCCAACAACACCATGCTGTTGAACAAAACGAACAGTTAAACAACATGGTAAGCATAGGCCAACCTATATGGTGCCGCGGCTATGGAAAGATTAGTCTTGGCATATCCGACCCCGGAGGGATGGAAGGCTTGGTGGGCCATGGGTGCAGGGATCGACTCCACGTGAATGTAGCAGTGGCGCCTCCAACCACTGCGCCACACGCGCCCTTGCACAACACCATGGCATGATAAAATCCAGACATTCATGACATGACCGTTCCACTAGTCTTCGTCAACATTGGGTCTTCTGTTTACAAGTCACTTGTCAGAATGCAAGGTTACCATTCAATGGAAGTCCAACAACACCATGCTGTTGAACAAAACGAACAGTTAAACAACATGGTAAGCATAGGCCAACCTGTATGGTGCCGCGGCTATGGAAAGATTGGTCTTGGACTAGGTCTCAAAAAAAACGGTGTTCGTGAGGAACGGATCTGTTTCTGTTTTCGCATCATTCATGCAATAGGAGCGGAAATATAGTGAAGCTAAATCCGGGTCGAGCTTCCCGACTCTGCGATTCTAATTGCTTTAGTCGGCGTAGCGGAAAGCCGCCCGCAGGTGCGTACGTAAAGTAAAAGAATGATTCGGCATGTATGTAGTGTCAGACGAGGAAAAGAGCATGAAGCGGAGACGTGAGCTGATACGTGGGTTGAAGTATCAGCCCACGTCTCCGCTGCATAACAGAGCATTAGGAGGTAAGCAGGTCATTCACTCATTGTTACTGAAGGAGCTGTGAAAAATGCAACGCTGAGCGTATCCGATATCGGGTGAGTGACAGAAGGAATCCGAAGATGCGACCAAAGTCAATGATCGAAGGTTCAGGATATAGCTGATCATGACGACATGCTTCGTCAAGTGGACAGATAAAGTGTTTGAACGACAGCCGATGGACAAGAGGAGTTAGTGAATGAATTTCACGGAATTTCAAAATGAAATATGTGTTGCAACTACCTAAAACAACAAAAACCCAATGAGCTAGTCTTCTATAGCGCAAGATCAAATCAAGATTATTGGGGTCCGTTCGAACGGCTAAATCATTGCCACAGATGAGAATGCTTAGGTACGTCAAAACATGTCCATGTATTTGACTGAGATTTACTTTCTAAAACTAATCAGATTTTCTGTTCTATACTAGTAGCGAAAGATCAAATCAAGATTATTGGGGTCCGATCGAACGGCTAAATCATTGCCACAGATGAGAATGCTTAGGTACGTCTACAATCTCATTCAAGCATTAGAAAACACCAAAAAAAAATCTTATCATAAAGTTCCTAAAGGATGAGGTTTGAATGACGTTTTCCTGCGAAAATGAGAGTTGAGTGTCACCTCCTTTTAAGATAAGGTAAAAAAGCAATACTTTCCTCACTCATTCACATCTCGTAATCTCAACTTATTTCCCTCACTCAGCCTCATTTAGTTTCGTACTGAAAGAGATTTGTAAACCGAACGTAGCAACTAATAAAAAGGCATCGACTCAGGTGAACACTTGGCCGGGATGAAATCGAACTAGCACCTTGGTCGCGATGATACACATCGCTCCCACTGTGCTATCCGCCCCATCAATGAGATTTCAGCGATTTCAAAAATAAGAGGAAATGTTTAGAGGGATAGAAGCAGTGTGAAGGAACGTACTCGTGCACGATTTTCCGTCTGTGAAGAAATCCTGGCGATAGTTGATTCGTTCGACTGTACGTCAACTGGAATTGGAATTATCATCCACCTTTATATAGTACAATCTCATTCAAGCATTAGAAAATACCAAAAAAAAATCTTATCATAAGGTTCCTAAAGGATGAGGTTTGAATGACGTTTTCCTGCGAAAATGAGAGTTGAGTGTCACCTCCTTTTAAGATAAGGTAAAAAAGCAATACTTTCCTCACTCATTCACATCTCGTAATCTCAACTTATTTCCCTCACTCAGCCTCATTTAGTTTCGTACTGAAAGAGATTTGTAAACCGAACGTAGCAACTAATAAAAAGGCATCGACTCAGGTGAACATGCTGTCTGTGGATAGACTTTCTGAGTGATACTTGATACTCGAACGTCCTGCCCTCACTGGTTGTGCGGGCCCCAGCATGATCCCCATTTTTTGGAGATTTGACGGTTAAGCCATTGTGGTTCCTTGGAATCCCGAGGTCAGCCTGACCAAAATCTGCCTCAGGTCGTCATCACGACAGGCAGTCGCAGCCCTTGTGGATCAGAGGAAGATTTGCCACTATGCGACTTTGATACCAAGACTTTTTGGAGATTTGACGGTTAAGCCATTGTGGTTCCCGAGGTCAGCCTGACCAAAATCTGCCTCAGGTCGTCACCACGACAGGCAGTCGCAGCCCTTGTGGATCAGAGGTAAAAAAGCAATACTTTCCTCACTCATTCACATCTCGTAATCTCAACTTATTTCCCTCACTCAGCCTCATTTAGTTTCGTACTGAAAGAGATTTGTAAACCGAACGTAGCAACTAATAAAAAGGCATCGACTCAGGTGAACATGCTGTCTGTGGATAGACTTTCTGAGTGATACTTGATACTCGAACGTCCTGCCCTCACTGGTTGTGCGGGCCCCAGCATGATCCCCTCATCTCGTAATCTCAACTTATTTTCCTCACTCAGTCTCATTTAGTTTCGTACTGAAAGAGATTTGTAAACCGAACGCAGCAACTAATAAAAAGGCATCGACTCAGGTGAACATGCTGTTTGTGGATAGACTTTCTGAGTGATACTTGATACTCGAACGTCCTGCCCTCACTGGTTGTGCGGGCCCCAGCATGATCCCCATTTTTCGGAGATTTGACGGTTAAGCCATTGTGGTTCCCGAGGTCAGCCTGACCAAAATCTGCCTCAGGTCGTCACCACGACAGGCAGTCGCAGCCCTTGTGGATCAGAGGAAGATTTGCCACTATGCGACTTTGATACCAAGACAGTGATGGATCCTGGTATTGGCGCGCCCTTAGCTAGGCTTCCTGATGGAAACGCCGGACTCCTCATCTTGGGAGACCCTGCCATGTGGATGGATCACCCCGCTGTACATTGCGGTCCGAAGTGATAGTAGCAGATATATTTTTGTACCTCCATAGAGTAAACAGCGTTATCTTAATTATTTAGTAGGTTAAACATCCAAAATGATTTCTGCACCCTAAGCAGTAGTTGTCCAATTTTTCCTCTTTTTGTTGACTGTGGACGTAGATGCTCATTTAACGACTGACAGAGATGTATGGCAAATGTGAAAAATTGCTTCGGACTACAAACGACAAAAGATGTGTGAAACTACGTTTTCTTAAGCCGTTTAGTGCACATTAGTCTACCAGAACCACGACATTCAGCATGAAAGCTTCGTTTGCTGCCTCCATAGATTGTTACACACAGCGCGAATTCGACATCTGTGAGAGGAGCACTATTTGTATTGGGAAAGCGGTGAAATCTGCCTAGTAACAAACTGCGCTGTTGCTTTCGAATAGCACCAACGCCTGAGCTTTCTGAATCTCCTTGTAGCCTCATCCAGTTTCTCTCGATTCACTCCATCGCATGTTTTTGAAGATGCGCATTCACAAAAGTGCCTTTTACATTTACGACAAACACAGACTTCCACTTATTGGATATTATGAATCAGCACTTCAAGAATGAAAATCATTGTTATGGAGAGATTTTAAAGTGCTGAAACCACACTGGGACACTTTAAAGTTTCGCAGTGAAAAAGTAAACTGTTTGAAAGACGACTGAGGGTGGAACAAAGAATGTAGACGTTTTTCGTGCATTTAAATAGTCTTGAATAAAGGTTGGAATAGATACGGTGGGCTTTATATGCTATTGCTTTTATGCTATGGCTTACAGAAACTGCAAATAGAACTTGAAAGCTCATTTATCCTTCATATTTTACAAATGAATTTTATAAACAACTTAGAAGTAGAGGAAATGAAAATCAGCATCGTGTAGTGCGCAACAAGTTCGATGATTCTGGAAGTGCAACCACAAACTGCTAAACAATTTTACCGCGCGAAGCGCTTTGTTCTTTACTGCATGTCCTTTTGCCAGTGAAATGAAATGAAGAGCTTCCTCTACTCCTATTCCAGTAAAGTTTTGTCCCGTATCTGAGAAATTGGTTCTTTTGGTGGTTATTTCAGTTAGCACTTTATGTTTAGCGGTAACAGTCATAGCACCGTCACATGAAGTGTAACCGCTTGAATCTTACTATGACCGCATTTACATTACAGTTTCTACTAGTGGAGCTCACTTGCGAACAACTAAAAAAAAAGCAACGAGAAAAATGCTAACCTGAAGAGCATCTGGTAGAAGCTTGCTCAGATCGAGCAATGCATAATCGTTCATAAGCGCGGACTTATCGCTAGTTGGAACGTTCCATCAATCTGCAATAAGACTAGGGATCATTGCGAAGCTCAAGCGTTAAGCAAAACGAATGGAAGAGATGAATGAATGAGAATGACATTAAGGATTTGAATGAAGCGATAAACTATTATAATACGTCAACCATAATATTCAAGAGGACAACTATTAAACTTGAAATTTCAAAGACAATTATACACAAAGCGTACATTCAACGGTTTTAGTCACTTGCGTTTGAAAGGATTTTAGCTTTCAAACTTTAAAGAAATATATCTTAGGTCATCATGAACTTTACCGATTAGAATAAAAACTGTTAGAGTCTACAAATCTTTGCCAACAAAATACAGTTATCCTTTCGCTCTAAATCCAAATTTTGTCCAGGTCGCAAAAACAGATTCTTTCGTTTTTTCCTACTGGCTGAGAGCTCAGTTTCGAAATGGGATATATTTAATAGGCTGCATTTCGACCAGTAGAACGCGATGACGTCCGCGAGAGTACCGTTGAAGCTTGGAAAATAGCAGAAAAAATGTAAGATCTGTCTTCACAAGTTATTAGGTAGCTTTAGGACAAAAAAGTCATAAAAATAAGGTTGTTAAGTCCTCAAATCATAAACTGTTCTATTTACGAGAAAAATTTGAGAGTTGTTGACAAATGCATTTGATCATTATTGGGTTAGGGATCGCCAGTGTTTTTCTTCGGAGAGGACGTCTATTGGTTTTAGGTTACCTGTATATCTTTGGAACAATAATGTCTCTTCATTTTACGAAAAGGTGGAAATGGTGAAAGAGATAGATCAAACGCGCTATGTGGCTTCTCTTGAAGCCTTCGATCCAGAGCTCAATGGAACATCTTAATTGCAAAGAAGAACGAAAGTCTGCGGGTTGTTTCATAATCTGAAAATCTTGTCATGAAAAAATCTCTGATTTCAGTTGATGACTCACTATTAAAAAAATCACTCCACAGGTAGTAATGTGATCTTCTTTTCCAATTTCTATGGTTTATCCATGGAGGCTTCGAGCATTTTAAATATGACTCAGAGAATATTACAGCGTAAATCTATGAGAGAATTATTGCCTAAGCATATTACATAGGTGAACTCTGGAACCTTTTGGTGATCTCAAGATGTCAAGAATCTCCATGATTCAGAAGGCGAAAGAGAAAAATTTCAGTCACAATAACCATTTTCACGAAGGTGCGATTTCATTCTGGGACAATCGTTGGATTACTTCACGAAGCATCGCAGCAATTCTGCTGCGTTTTTATTTTCAAACCTCAAAATCTTCAGTATTACAGACCTTAGTGTGATGTATGAGCTGGTTAATACTACCACCCTTGAATGCAATTCTCTCGTGCCTTAGATGGAACTAAGTGGAGTGCTTGTGCGACGCGTCGGCTGTCGGTTGTTTATGCGAGAGAATTTGTATGCAAGCGAGTGCATCACTAGTTCTCGTCAGCTATTCATGTAATGGCCATCGACATAGGCTCTCAGGCTGCGATAGAGGACAACCAAGAAGAGGCAAACATGCGACCTTCGTCGTGAATCCGATTAAATGTCTCATCTGATGATGTTCACCATAGAAAACAAGGCCATCTACGAACGGGCAGCACTCTCTCGAACGTCACACACGAAGCAAGTTGAACGGCAACGGTTTCCTAAACTGTGATATTCAGCCGCTCTTACTTATTTCCTTATGACATTTTAAACTATATTTGACTAGTACAAGATACGTGTAGCGCAGTCGTTAGAGATGTATTTTCCATTAGGTCAGTCGATGGCATGATACCTTGCCTTGGCTTCACCAAGTCTTCTATCCCTTTGAGGTAGGAAAAATGGCACCGGTCTTCCTGGAACAATACAACCGACTTCGAACATCTGTAGGCCTGAGCAGGTCAGCGCATGAGATAGGTATGCTTTCGTTCACTCGGCAGTGCTTCATGAAGCACAACGCCTTATGATTTATCTTTTTGGCCAATATTTTCATAGACCTTCATTTGTATAGATAAATCCATTTGCGAAACAGAAATTCAAACACCGTCGAGCGCTTTGACTCAAATGGGCTGAATTTTTGGAGCCTATGAAAGATTTGCTAGCTTTTTTTTGTCCTGGCGTGTCTCATATCATATTTTGAACAACGAAGGAATTGATCAAGTGGTGTTTCGCTCATTAGCAAATAATAGTGCACCTCACTCCATCGTTGATATTTGCAGCTTTAGTGCTCTGCTTTTTTGGGGATTCTAAAAATTTCGTTTTTCAATTTTCCCAATTCAAGTTGCGAGTTAATTTAAAACGTAAGGAAAAGTTTGGAAAAATTGCTTACACCACCGCAGCGATAACATAAATTCTTTTCTGTACAGCTCCCATCTCATAAGGCCACAAACCAGCCGTAAGGCGGTTGCTGAATAGCAATCTGGATATCTTGTACGTTTTGCTAGAATAACTCAACACGGTTTAAAAGTAGGGACAACCAGCTCGGACAACAACAGGAATTGTGTTTATCCATATTGAATAACTTCATCCGCAACTGTGCGGATTCTCCACTTTTCCACCGTTTCTTGAAGATACTTTATAACGAATTTCACCTAAAGTAAAAAAAAAGTCCACTATGGGTTATGACAATGTAGTTTCGGCCATGCACGAATAATAAGCCTCCATTCTCATTTTAAAAGAGCATTCGAGATAAATATGAGCCCATTAACAGCAGGTGGAAAGGATCCGGAAAGCGTGACTAGGATAAAGTGAAGTCAACTATTTGAGGAAAATTGTCTTCTCCATTACTCGGTTAGGAACTATATTGGCCAATTCTATATTTCTGTGTCTTCTTTGGTTCTCCAAAAAGAGGTACACAACAAATAGAAGATAGACAAATAAGAATGAGGCGAAGAATAACAGTGATGAAATGATCGACTAAGGAAACTGGATAATAAATAAGTGCGATGACATAGTGATAAACAGGTTTCTTCATATGAATAAGAGCCCGTAAAATGCCTGAGCAATAACACAACAACACTTCTATCACTTCCATCACTCACAATCTCGTTAATCAGCAAGTAATGTCGAGCGGCCACCAATGGATACTCCATCCATCGCCCGAACTACTAAGTGTGCGTCAATCACTTGAGAGACTCAAATGACTTCGCACATTTGATGTGAGGTTTAGTTTTGCTATTTTAGCAAAAATGTCATGGGAATGTAGCTGATAGGGCTACTCCGTTCTCTGGCTTTTTTCTAGTACTAGCTGATTTTTGAATGGAAGAATGGAACTCGTTCCCAGTCTATACAACTGTATATGGCGAAGAGTACATTTCGCTCATGATGAGGTGGTAAACTATGGGGTTGTGCGGCCGCAGTAATAATAGGAAATAGAAATATATCCGCCCCATTTGAGTGCAGGTGACTGCCCACTATAGTTGAGCCACCTATGTTTCAGTAACCTTGTTTGAGAGGATGCAGCTCAGATTTATAAAGTATTTTAAAAACAAGGAACATTCTACTCTAGCAGACCGTCTATAGTACCATAGAGTCTTCCGTTGCTTTTTATATCTCTTAATTTTTTGGTGGAAGATGAGTTCAAATTATAAGCCATAAGTGAAAACCAATCAGGCAAAAAGACAACTAAAAAAGGATAAGCATTGTTTGGAGGTGATTGAAGGCATATCTGGCCTTTATAATGACTCACGGTGGCCAACCGATGTATAGAGTCAGTGCTGTTATCCTCCCAGACAAATCTGGTACCAATTTGCTGATCCTGGGAGGATAGAAAGCTTGGTGCGGCTATGCAGAGATCAATCTCATTCGTGTGTTGCAGGGCGCCTCCGGCCACTGCGCCACATGTGCCCTTAAATGATAAATAAGTTATAGAAACAGGTAGAACGGAATAAAGTGCAATACATATAACTAGTAATGCTGAGAAAAGACGAAAATAGTATTCTGAGAGGGGTACCTACAACGGTTGTAGTACGTTCCCCAATCTCACGTGAGCGAAATCTATGATTTCAGGAGCAAATTAGTCTTATACATGTATTTAAATAGCTTTGGAATTCATGGTCATGGTCAGTGACCGCAACATAGTAGAATTAGTATATCTTAAAATTATTAGGAAAGTTAGGGAAATCTGACAATTTGTTTCGCACAAATTAGTTCCACTATGTCTTTATTCCAAATCGACCGATGACAGCGTGTGTTTCAAATTTCTTCAGTGCAACATTGTTGAGCTGGAAGTTTGTGGGATTATTACGGAATACTTTAGCATTGTAACCAAGAGAAGAGATGATGGAATACCGACATTTCAGCTCACCACATAAGTCTGAATGCAGAAGAGTAAATTGAGTTTAACGGCCAGAAGAGCGCGAATTCGTCTACGCACCATGTGTGTAGCGATGTTACATACTAAGCTCATAGCAGATGTGTATGTTGTGCCTAGTGCTAGGATCCGACAGTGGCAAATAAAGTAGTGTGGTCTTAGACCGAACGTTTTAAATTTTCACAACTAGGCTCTGAAACAACGTTGTTAATCAGAACACTAATCACTGGAATCTACAACTTTTTGCCAACATGGCACGAGTTTACTTATTGCAATAGAACAATATTCCGGTGTTCTGGAAGCATTGAGATTTTCGGTGATATCTTGCTCGCAATAATAACACCGATTTCCCCGTCGCGTTTTAAAGCGCAAAGAAGAAACGTGGTAAATTCCACGGGGCAACGGATGGTGTTCAAAACATTGCTTTGGTCGGGGAAAGCCTTCTAAACGTTTTTTTTTTGACATCAAATTTGTACTAAGTGATGCTAATGTGTTTTTTGCTTTTTTGCTGTCCATATCCGCTATAATATTACGAACTTCGGAACAAATCATTGAAGCAGAAAGTTAAATTTAGCTAAAAGCACGGACGAGAGAAAGGCGAAACGAGGGACACGCATGATGCGATGGTGAACGCATTAGCCAACAGAAAGAGTAAAAGCAAGTTCGCTTCCCACCGTAAACTCTTGGGGTCCGGTGTTTCGTAAATATCTCAGCATCACTGTGGTTATAATTCACATCATACCCTGCAATGAAGAAGAATAGGTAGTAAATAAAAAGTGATTAAATAAATAGTAAGTAGAGAAGAGAAAGAAAGAAACTATAGTTTCAGCTGTTAAGCTTTGGGTTCAGCTCAAATCCCATAACATGTCTTACAATTAGAGCTGCACAAGTTGACCAAGTTCGACAATGAAATGGCACCTTACGTAGTATACTTCATGAAAATTCAGCTAACCAAGCACCTTCCTTTCTAAAGATTTTAACAGCAGTTAGCAAAGAAAATCTTCAACAAGGATACCGTAGTTAAAAAGACTTTGGAAGAATTCAATTCCTTCAGAGCTAAAAAAATTTCTGCTGCATGATTGTGAATGCGTAAATATATATCTTGTTGGGGTTGTTAAGTTTTTGTTTCAATACGAAGGTTTTAATTTGTGTTGAGTCGATTAACGGAACGACGTCATGAAATTTTCTCACGAATGGCGCTATGAAGAGGGCAAAAATTCTTAGCGAAACATGGAAGGGCAGGTCGTGTAATAAGAAGAACAAACGACAGATGGACGATAAGAACCTTAGAGTGGATTTCACGATGATAAAGGCGTTCCCTAGGACGACCATCAATACAATGTGTGGACGTGTTCGTAACCAAAGTCGAACAGCTGTACTTCCAGCTGCAATTGTTTTACCAGTCCAGGTATGATATTTACACCCGCCACCATGCTAGACAGGCTGCCCGACGATACAAGTATCCCAAATTAATACGAACTTAGGAAAGCCGATTCTTGAAAAACCGTTACGCCCACTGTTAGCTCATAACCATACCGACTGATACAGAATGGATTGCTCGGAGGAAAAAAAACCATTATCAATGAACATTTGGCATCAACAGCAACCGTCCTGTATAAAAAAGCACTGCCCAGTGAAGTTACTATTTCATTCGGGAGTGCTCTACTGGAGTCGACTCCGCACGATCACGAAGACCCATAGCGGAAGAAGAAATAACTGTGGAGAATCGACTCGGATGGATCTAGCTCTGAAGGCGAAGGCACTGAAACATTAGGGGAATAATGTTTTTATGAACTTCGTGTTAGTTTGTCAATAAAGGGATACAAACTAGGTGGTGGCATTGGTTACTTAAATGTGTTCGAAAAAGGACACGAGAACGTCGGCGGGGAACAACGGGCACATCAGAAGTTGGACAAAAAAGGCTGGACAAGCGTTAGCATCTGAGGCGGCTGAATCCACGATACCATGCACGCTCAGATTACTTTGAACACGTGCACAGTAAAGTTTAGCAAAGCTTGGATATTGTCGCTTTTCTCCTTCTTTTTTCAATATGATTAAAAATTCATAAGTTAAAAAGACCGTGAAATCTAACATTTCACGTGGTTGGAGTTGATTAGGGTGTAATAACAAGGCATTTTCTAAGGAATCGAAAAAAAGGATAACGACAGAAAGAAGAACCAACCGCTACAATGATGCACTTGTCCTTTAGTCCAAATCTATCGATTAGAATGAGCAGCGCAGATCAGATGATCGTGTTTGGTCATTTTTCAATAATTGAAAAACATCGTAATGCCAGACATGTTCTTCCATGTTTCCGGTGGGCCGGACACGTAATGTGTATGAATGATAACCGATGGACAAGGGCTGTTAGTGACTGGATTCCTCGGGATGTCAAACGTACTGCAGGAAGACCACCGACCCGACGGTCAGAGTTCTTCACAAAAAGCCTAGAAGAAAGATATGATGCTCAACGAGTCCCTAAAGCGAGGAGAACCCACTGGGCTACTCTTGCCCGCGATAGGGAAAAATGGAGGATTTACTGGCGCCCGCTTGAGTCACTCGACGATCAACGGGACTACAGGTGATACAGGTGATACAGGTGAAAAACATCTGTGAACAGATTTACTTTAGCGACAAATTAAGCAAGAATTCCACCTGCTTTCGTAAAGCTTTCACTCAAAAGTATGAGATCCAAATCAATGTCACACTCTGTCGGAGAGGAAAGACAAGTCATAAATATTGTGACGTCACCATAAAACAGAATTTCACTTTAGCCGGAATGGATAGAGCAAACTACTAGAGATAAAAACATTATATATGCATGGGCGTACATAGCCGCTTTTAAAATGTGCAACGCACTGGTTCGACTCCGCCCTGAGCTAACTGTACTTCCCATCCATTGGCGCTATAGGGATTGGTATCAGCCTTGCCTTGGAAAATTCCTGCAATCCGTATGACCTTCGAACAGTCTGGTAGGACTATCACAGGATCAGCTGTGAGATAGTGAGAATCAAGTCAACCAGTTTTCAACGGCATTTGTAATGAATCCCGAGAACCAGTATTAGAACCCTTAGGCGAAAAAATTCGAAGGCTTTTGTGGATGATGGCGGCGTGTCAGCGAATCGAATGAACGAGGTTTTGGGATGCGCACAATGTATAGGTGTAAAGATTGGTCATTTACAACAAAAACATATGATGTTTTACTAGTCAATAAAAGATGAGCTTTTCATAATATTTGTAAGATCGTAGGAAATGGTTAATCAGACTATGGATCTGATGATGACCAGTTTTCCGAATTCGTGAGCTGGTAAGCCCGCGCCCGCAGTGGTGAACCAGGTGATATTTGAGTAGTCAGAAAGAATGTGCTTGATTCATTCAAACAACTGAATATACTTCAAGAAAAAGCTATTGAGCTACTAAGGAATCTCTGTTGCAATACTGGAAGACCAAACAGGTACCACGTCGAACTAAGCACTTTAGAGCAGTGTTTTGACGATCTAACAAAAAATCTGGTAGCTTGCTGATAATTTTTTCGTGCGCCGATCAATAAGGTTTTTAAGGATTTGTCCTCTAGTTTTTTGATCAATGCATTTGATGTGTAGTGCTTAAAAATGCACAAAAAGCAGCCACTGAGTGTGCATTAAAGAATTTTACGAGTCCTCTGGGAATAGGCAGTTATCTAGAATCTCACTGAAAAGTAGAACATTTACATGTGGGATAGTTAGAACAGACCTAGGCCAGTGAAACTATCAACAGGAGCGTGAGTGACCACAAGAGAACTATAATAAGAAGACGATACCTACTCATATAATCAATATTGTACGAAGAGTAAGCTGACTTTCCTTGGGTAAAAGTATCACAAAATTGTCGTGTTGTCCATTTTTCTATTTTCGTTCTATTTATTTCGCATAATCCGACATCGCACAAATTATGCCGATCACAGCACTTCTTTCATTCGGTACGTTTCATGGCAGTCCTTTCCCATGAAAGCCTCCATATTTGGGAGTGACTTCATTTCCTGCTTTCTGGATTTTGGCCTAGTTTATAAATGTCATAGGCTCTTGAATCAGAGGAAAACCCCACCCGGACGCTCCTCGGTCGTTGTCGCATACAGCTGCCAGCTTCTGTGGATCGGGGAGGGCTTGTCAAACAGGTATGCTTTCAATTCTCTGGCCACGCATGGATGCGAGCGTTGCTTGGCGCGGGATGGAACCACAGCCGTGAGGTGCACGGACATGTTTACTTTGCAAAAATGGTTTTTGAACTAGCAGACGCCAGAATCAGCTGATGATATTGAGCAAAACGATGTTTATCTCCGAAAACTGTTCTTCAATATACCTCGACATTAAAGAATAATTTATATCAAAGGGACTTTCCTTGTCAAGCTAACATGGGCTTATTGCCACTAAATTTTCAAATACGATCTGTTTCGGCGTTCTGTGCTCTTTAGAGGCGTCGACCATAGTCGTACATATTTACAAAGTAGATTAAAAGTTGTTTACTTGTTTGTAAACTGTACACTCAAAGTGCAATTTAATGCATTTTTTCAGCTTCTTGCAGTGGCCGTCAAGGAAAAGTTGATACAATATTGGGCGGTTAGTCACACACAAGGAAGGTGATCACTAAAAACATGAGGGTTGCACAATGTTAGAGGTGAAACACAATAAGAGCATAATCTAGATCTGACCGTACATCGGGCAAACCAAGTTTTATACCCCTCTGTGACTGAGAATAGACACTAGATTTTATTGAGAAACATTCTCTTATCAACAAATTGTTTGTGGAGAGGATCTAGTAATGCTGATGCAAAACTATGCGTGGATTCCGTAGAGGGTCGTCTGGACCAGAATTCAAAGGTGTTCATAAGGTGGACCAAAAATCGCAGCCGAGCTCGCACGAAGGTTTGAAAGCCTTCGAGCAGCACCGCGAGATTCACCTAAACACAGTACGCGGGAGAATAAGGAAACGAGGAGAAAAAAATCTAGTCAAATATTTGGACATCAGTGCAGCTATGGTGCTGGAACTTTCAAATCCAATCGTATTCTGTCGGTGGTCATCTGAAAAAACCTTGGCTATTACAGAGTGACCGAATAGTAGAGCCTTATTTTAAAATTCCTAAGATTTATTTCCTAGTTATAAATCTTAGAAGGCATGGATATGAGAAAAAAGACGCATACCAGGGAGTTTTCTTTAAAACTCGATAAGGATGCGGCATTTGCCTCCAGCTTCTAGAGCCGCTCGAGACACACGTCAAATGATTTCATCGGGAACTCTGATGGTATGGAAGACATAAGTTTTCATTTTAGTCCTACAGGTTTTACATGACAATCCATAATACACCTTGCTTTAGCTTAAGCATCCTTTCTTTTAAGAATCTCTTCCACCTACGCACAAGGACAACGAGTCTCCGAGCCTCGCAACGTACCACTGCTAGCTGGGTACGCATTTGTACGCTAAGATTTCCCAGACAGCTATGTTTGTAGAACATCCAGATTTCAAACAAAATTGCTAATGAGGAAAAGGTAACAACATAGGATTATAGTAATTCCCAGCGACGACTTTCTATTAACCTCGGCATTGATCAAATAGTTTTCGATATCCATGTTGAGCAGACACATGGTGTTACTTTATTCTTTATTCCGTTAAAGCCGACGTTTGGGCAGCATCGCCATCTTCAGGGCCGTCTTTTACGCGCCTTCCACTGAGGAAGAACAGCTGATTAGATTTACATATCGTCGATCGTCCATATGGCGAATCTAATCAGTCGTTCTTCCTCAGTGGAAGGCACCTAAGAACAACTCTAAAGAAGGCGATACTGGCGAAACGTCGGCCTTAACGAAATGAAGAATAAAGTAACACCTCGTGTCTGCTCAACATGAATGTCGAAAACATAAACTTAATTAACATGTGAGGATATACTAAAAAAATGTGTTGAAAAATATCACCATTCGTGAACAAATCATAAGTATTTTAAAATAGAAACATATTCC
>MQTX01000100.1:83808-108258 GCA_009735665.1 Angiostrongylus cantonensis
AATACTCTCATCGTTGATCAATCCCTGAGGGGATGCGCCATGCATTCGGCTTTACCTATCACTGTTAGAGCTAATTGAATGCATATATAGCTTTTGCAATGGTTCTCGGCCGCTTAGCGATGTATCGAGCCAGTGCTGCTATACTTTCACACAGGTGTAGCACCAATTTGCCGACCTAGGAGGGATGAAAGGCTTCGTAAGCCTGGACCTGAGGTCGAACCCATGTGCATTCCGGGACGCCTCTAACCACTGCGCTACACGGGCCCCTATTCCTGTATAGATAGGAAAATCTTCGTGAAAACTTTGACTTTCAGAATACAAAACGATCGTAAACGACATTATGGAATCTCAGGGTTATAGTTGAGATATTAGTATAGACGTCGTAAACCTTTCACATAAGAATAAGATACGAGACTTAGCTTCTGCAAACACCTCTCTGCCACAATGCATAGAGGCTCTGCTCATAGGTCTTACGAAAGGTAAAAACAGAGAAATTTTAACAATGGGCAGTTAATGGAGTGGATAAGAACGCCTACTAACCAAGCTAGGAAACCGCGCTCAGAGATTTTGGATTTCGGGTGGACGCCGTGTGCAGTGAACTAAACACTTTTGATTTTAAGCGCGATCTCCCAGCAGTCACTCATCTGTTTGATACTAACGTTAGTTCGTAGACTTTACACGCAGGCGTTTGAACTTAATAGGCGTTGATAAACAACTGTTAAATAATAGCTTCTCTATGTTTAAAGCTTTCTACACATGTTGTTGCTATAGAAGAAGGAAGGCTAGATGAGATACGCATAGAAATCAGGCGTCTACAAGCGATAGGCCGAACGATGGAGAATTTCTGAAACAAAAGCCATGAAGGGTATTCACACAGTATTTGGAGAAAGACGAAACTCTTTCCATAGGAAAGATGGACAAAAATGTGACAGACGCTGAGATGTTTGGAAGGATGAAGCTCTCAAGCTGAAAAATGAAATGAGCGAGACGGCCTATTAGGGATATTGTGATTTGCTATGGTTTTTGACTAAGACTGCAAAGAAATTAATTTTTTGCATATTTGAAAGGCTATTCCCTTGCTGTTTTCGTTTGCTTTCAGAAGCTTCAGCATTGCACATAGTCGTAGTATTTAAGGCGAGTTTCATTATGAAGCGTCTAAGTATTTCAATATGTTGCGTAAATGCTCTATAAATGGGATTTGTTACATAAGTGTTAATTAGAAAGTGTTAGGAATTTTCACCCCTCTCTTCGCAAAGATTATTTTACGATTTCAAAATATTAAATACCAAATAAAGCAAGATATTTAAACGATAGTACGTGTAACGCTAGAAGACGGACAGAATGAGGGAGAACTGTAATGAAAGCTTGCTAGGACGCCAGTCACATCTAATATTCTACGTTGTAGAATTGATTAGAGCGCTTGAATATCTCGTTAGTGGATTAGAAATGTTTACTACTCCGAATTCAATTGAACTCTGTGTTGACCCAAAAATCAGCATATTCTTCAACAACAAGAATTCAATGCAACGCTAATCCTGTCTCGGTTTGGCATTCGCTGACTAGCGCGACTATGAAAGAAACGGATTCACCACAAAACAACAAAACGAATAGCCACAGTGGGACGAAAACTGGGAGATAAAGTACTTCGAACAAAATCCTCTCTATGTTCTTGGCCATTAACAAGTGCATAAAGATGGATGTATGAAGAGATCATTGAGTTTCATAGAGGGAAGTCTGACTTATGACATAACGATGACGTCACTAACTTCTAGCAGAGACTGCATCGTTATGAACGATGACGAGTACAACTCCTGAAAAACGACACATTTCGCCATAGGTTTTCGATACTAGGATTCCCGCCAAAACTCGTATTGTCGTAAGGAAAACAATGATGGAGAATTCCAAATACAGCATAATAGCTGCGTGACATGACACTCAGTATATAACTAAATCTTTAACTGATGTAGTTCAACCCCACAGACATGTACGATTGGAAACTGTGAAGACGTCTAACATTCCATGGTCACATCGTAATGCTGAATTCAGCTTCAAGGGTTTAGCTAGATGTGCGGCTCATGACAGAATCACCGAACGAAATGCTATTGAGAAAAAAGTGACCCAGCCTCGTATTATGGCAGTGGATTACCGTCATAATAATTGCCATCGTTTCCCTAAAATAATATTTCTATTCGAATTTTATTTTTCTCTTGAATTTTAAAAAATTTCGACAAGCTGGCAGCAACATCCAACAGCAAACGAACAAAATTAATGTGCTCTGAAATGCTTGAGAAACGAAATGCTATTGAGAAAAAAGTGACCCACCCTCGTATTATGGCAGTGGATTACCGTCATAATAATTGCCATCGTTACTTTTTTTGTGCTGTTCTGCTAGTGTTTATTCTTAATAGCTGTGATTTCACCGAAGTCGGATGCGAAGCTGTTTTCTTCTACGGCGCTGTGCGCTACGCGGAAATAAGCATTTCGTTGAAGGCGAAACACCGAGTGCTGTACCGACAAACATGTAAGTGGCAAATAAGAAGTGGTGGGACAAAAGGGAAGGCTGCTTCTAAGAGAGCTTAACTCCGTGAAACATGCCTTCAACCGATTGCTATAGTCTCATACTCACACATTCGTGACGGTGTTGGTTCTTCCAATAATTGCCGAGAAATTTCCAATAAGTACGAGTCCCTAAAATAATATTTCTATTCGAATTTTATTTTTCTCTTGAATTTTAAAAAATTTCGACAAGCTGGCAGCAACATCCAACAGCAAACGAACAAAATTAATGTGCTCTGAAATGCTTGAGTGTCATCGTGGAAGAATCGTATTTAGGCATGTATGATGCTGGCGAAGATTTATAGACTGTAAAAGATAAAAAGAAAAAGGCAAAGCTCTCGGCGTTGATCAATCTCTGAGGGATGCGCGATACATACGACTTCATTGGGCATCGCCGTAGGTGATTGAATGCATGTCTGATCTTTAGAATAATTGGCGGTAACCTACCGATGTATCGAATCAGTGCTGTTATCCTCCGAGACCACTGTTATCTGGTACCACTTTGCCGACCCCGAAGTGATGGAGGGCTTGGTGAGCCTGGGGCTCAGGGATCGATCCCATGTGTGTGTTATAAGGGCGCCTCCGACCACTGCGCCTTTGGATTACAACAATTTTTATTTCAATCAATAAAATACGCGATGTGTTTTTCGAAGGAGAAGTTATTTTCGTACATTCATGCATTGAAATCAATGCAATTGGCTATAGGGGTCTAAATGTATATGAGTTTAAAAACAATAGTGACAGTACCATTGCTTGCTACTATATTCTCTATTACGACCTAAGTGAACAGTCTCAAAAGACACTGATAACTACTATGCCCATTACAACTAGTACTAGAACTAACTACTACTCCCCGTTCTTACTAATGTTTATTTGCGTTCCAGCCATAAATCTAATAGATTTATGGTAGAAATTGCGATAGAATTACCCGCAGGCAACATAGGCAAGGAATTTTTCCTAAGAAACTGACGGAAAGAAGGAGGAAAATCTTAGGTGTAAGTACTGGGCTTTTCAACGCCTTACGTCGGTCTCACTTAGGCTCCACTTGCTTTCGTAATGATTTCTCAGACATTTTAAGCATTGCCATAGCAATCAATCCAGCTGTGCGTCGAGCTCTAAAATTTAATCAACGCCATCAGCGGGACATTTTAGAGAAAGAGTTACGATGCGTGGATATACTTCATCAGTGTTTTCTGCTTTCAGGATAACATCCAACAACTAGAAGTTTCTGAGAGTAAGAAGACATTCGAGAAGGAGCTTATGATGACTGTCGCCTTGACGGACGGAAATGTCTAATTCTGAGAGATGAAGGTGATCGAATACTATTCAGCCAAGCCTGTAATCTTCTTTAATACCCCTCATTTCTTAGGAGTTTTTTTTCTAGAAAGTTCTTTTTAGTTAGAATTGTTTCTGTAAAGTGCACGGCATCATAGACACTTTTGGACAAACAACAGCGTAATTGGTTCGCTTACAAATGCTCTTTCAATATTGAAGGCACACAGAGAAGTTTTTCCAAAGCCGCTTGGGCCAACTATAGAATCCAACTATAGATGCGTCAATACTGACGACAATAGTGATATCTTTCTAAAATAAGAGAGTTTCATCTATAGCAGTGAAAAACGCTGCCTTAGACTGACTAGCGGTAAAAGATAAAAAGAAAAAGGCAAAGCTCTCGGCGTTGATCAATCCCTGAGGGATGCGCGATGCATACGACTTCATTGGGCATCGCCGTAGGTGATTGAATGCATGTCTGATCTTTAGAATAATTGGCGGTAACCTACCGATGTATCGAATCAGTGCTGTTATCCTCCGAGACCACTGTTATCTGGTACCACTTTGCCGACCCCGAAGTGATGGAGGGCTTGGTGAGCCTGGGGCTCAGGGATCGATCCCATGTGTGTGTTATAAGGGCGCCTCCGACCACTGCGCCTTTGGATTACAACAATTTTTATTTCAATCAATAAAATACGCGATGTGTTTTTCGAAGGAGAAGTTATTTTCGTACATTCATGCATTGAAATCAATGCAATTGGCTATAGGGGTCTAAATGTATATGAGTTTAAAAACAATAGTGACAGTACCATTGCTTGCTACTATATTCTCTATTACGACCTAAGTGAACAGTCTCAAAAGACACTGATTATTACTATGCCCATTACAGCTAGTACTAGAACTAACTACTACTCCCCGTTCTTACTAATGTTTATTTGCGTTCCAGCCATAAATCTAATAGATTTATGGTAGAAATTGCGATAGAATTACCGGCAGGCAACATAGGCAAGGAATTTTTCCTAAGAAACTGACGGAAAGAAGGAGGAAAATCTTAGGTGTAAGTACTGGGCTTTTCAACGCCTTACGTCGGTCTCACTTAGGCTCCACTTGCTTTCGTAATGATTTCTCAGACATTTTAAGCATTGCCATAGCAATCAATCCAGCTGTGCGTCGAGCTCTAAAATTTAATCAACGCCATCAGCGGGACATTTTAGAGAAAGAGTTACGATGCGTGGATATACTTCATCAGTGTTTTCTGCTTTCAGGATAACATCCAACAACTAGAAGTTTCTGAGAGTAAGAAGACATTCGAGAAGGAGCTTATGATGACTGTCGCCTTGACGGACGGAAATGTCTAATTCTGAGAGATGAAGGTGATCGAATACTATTCAGCCAAGCCTGTAATCTTCTTTAATACCCCTCATTTCTTAGGAGTTTTTTTTCTAGAAAGTTCTTTTTAGTTAGAATTGTTTCTGTAAAGTGCACGGCATCATAGACACTTTTGGACAAACAACAACGTAATTGGTTCGCTTACAACTGCTCTTTCAATATTGAAGGCACACAGAGAAGTTTTTCCAAAGCCGCTTGGGCCAACTATAGAATCCAACTATAGATGCGTCAATACTGACGACAATAGTGATATCTTTCTAAAATAAGAGAGTTTCATCTATAGCAGTGAAAAACGCTGCCTTAGACTGACTAGCGAAGTGCGCAAAAATTCAATGCACCAACATGGGTAAATAATTCGCCTCATGAGAATTGAATCATGGAGGGTCAAGCAGTGATGTAATACGACTACATAGAGGATAATATAGTGGTTGAAATAAAAAGAAACACTACGTAGACTGCTTTACGACTAGATGAAATCGCTCCCACTCGTAACATCACGGCTCTGAGGAAGGCGAAATCGCCGAAACGTCAGCCATCGACCAACAACACCAGCAACAACAACAACGACAACGAGGACATACCAACCTCGCACCAGCTAAAGAAGACCGGTTTATAAAATCATAAATAAGTATGTCTACTGCTTCGTCAGATGTTCGGAACTTATTTGGCTAAAGTATATGACTTGCACAGCGTTTGAAATGTGACATTAATGAGTCGTCGTTGTGAATAGCTTCGATCAACTAAGGTAATCTGACACAGCATAGAGGATAATATAGTGGTTGAAATAAAAAGAAACACTATGTAGACTGCTTTACGACTAGATGAAATCGCTCCCACTCGTAACATCACGGCTCTGAGGAAGGCGAAATCGCCGAAACGTCAGCCATCGACCAACAACACCAGCAACAACAACAACGACAACGAGGACATACCAACCTCGCACCAGCTAAAGAAGACCGGTTTATAAAATCATAAATAAGTATGTCTACTGCTTCGTCAGATGTTCGGAACTTATTTGGCTAAAGTATATGACTTGCACAGCGTTTGAAATGTGACATTAATGAGTCGTCGTTGTGAATAGCTTCGATCAACTAAGGTAATCTGACACATCGGAAAGCAACGAATAGAATGCTGCAGTTTTCTGGGAATCTATCTTCAATATAACACGTTTGTAGCGACGTATTGTGCACTTCTCTACCTGTACCTGGTAAAAACCTTCCTATGCGAACTAAGTGAAGGTTGAGGATTTTAGAAACAGTTCGCAAAAATATGGTGTCCATTAAGGAGGTTCGTATCTAGTAGCTATGGCTGTATATTTTCTTGTAACAATTCATTCAAGAAGGAACGGGTGGCGTAATGGTAGTGAGGACGTTCAATACCACCATTGCATTGCTTTGACCCCGTATCCGAGGCAAACCAAGCCTCCCATACCTCCTGGCGGTAAATTGGCACCTAGGGAGCACAGTCTTGGTTGGAGACACTTTACTCAACTAGAATTCGAAGGTATTTATAGAGGAGGTCAAAATTCTTTAAGCAGTAACGGAACCTGTGCACGTAAACGAAGACCTTCGTGAACGATGGATGCGAAGAAACGAATCGAGCGAATGAAATTCTGGGATCCATATAGCGTATGTGAAAATGGTCAGGTGAAAAAAAGAACTCCATTCAAATTACTTTCACGGAGCAGAGAGCCCAATCGAGTTCGCCCATCAGAGCAATCCAATGGCATTAAAACGATGTTCAGAAATGCGTCGATTTCTTTTTAGCAATCGCGAGGTTGTGAAACAGCATACGTTTACTTCCATACAATAACACACAACACAATCGTAGCTGACGTTTCGGCGGAATCGTTTAGAAAATATTGCCTGCCTTGTCCCTTTAAGCAATTACGCATTCATGGCCCTTAAGAGCTGACTTCTCGTCACTGGATTTACAGGACGGAGTTTCCTCCTTGTGTACATCAGGTGAAAAAAAGAACTCCACTCAAATTACTTTCACGGGGCAGAAAGCCCAGTCGACGGCGCGTGTGGCGCAGTGGTCGGAAGCGCCACTGCGACACACACGTGGAATCGATCCCCGTACCCATGGTCCGCCACGCCGTCCACGGCCTCCGGGTCGGAAAATTGGTAGCAGAATTGCTTGGGAGGATAGCAGCACCGGCTTGATACATCGATAGGCCACCGCGAACCATTGCAAAGGCCAGATATGCATTCAATCACTTCCAAACGATACGTAATGAAGTCGAATACATGGTACATCCTTCCTGGATTGATCAGCGCCGATAGCTTTATTTTATCCTTTATCATACTCGCCTATAAAGGTATCATATTCACTTTTCATCAGTACTAGTGTCAACGCTGAATTTGATCAAGCAGTGATGTAATACGACTGCATAGAGGATAATATAGTGGTTGAAATAAAAAGAAACACTATGTAGACTGCTTTACGACTAGATGAAATCGCTCCCACTCGTAACATCACGGCTCTGAGGAAGGCGAAATCGCCGAAACGTCAGCCATCGACCAACAACACCAGCAACAACAACAACGACAACGAGGACATACCAACCTCGCACCAGCTAAAGAAGACCGGTTTATAAAATCATAAATAAGTATGTCTACTGCTTCGTCAGATGTTCGGAACTCATTTGGCTAAAGTATATGACTTGCACAGCGTTTGAAATGTGACATTAATGAGTCGTCGTTGTGAATAGCTTCGATCAACTAAGGTAATCTGACACATCGGAAAGCAACGAATAGAATGCTGCAGTTTTCTGGGAATCTATCTTCAATATAACACGTTTGTAGCGACGTATTGTGCACTTCTCTACCTGTATCTGGTAAAAACCTTCCTATGCGAACTAAGTGAAGGTTGAGGATTTTAGAAACAGTTCGCAAAAATATGGTGTCCATTAAGGAGGTTCGTATCTAGTAGCTATGGCTGTATATTTTCTTGTAACAATTCATTCAAGAAGGAACGGGTGGCGTAATGGTAGTGAGGACGTTCAATACCACCATTGCATTGCTTTGACCCCGTATCCGAGGCAAACCAAGCCTCCCATACCTCCTGGCGGTAAATTGGCACCTAGGGAGCACAGTCTTGGTTGGAGACACTTTACTCAACTAGAATTCGAAGGTATTTATAGAGGAGGTCAAAATTCTTTAAGCAGTAACGGAACCTGTGCACGTAAACGAAGACCTTCGTGAACGATGGATGCGAAGAAACGAATCGAGCGAATGAAATTCTGGGATCCATATAGCGTATGTGAAAATGGTCAGGTGAAAAAAAGAACTCCATTCAAATTACTTTCACGGAGCAGAAAGCCCAATCGAGTTCGCCCATCAGAGCAATCCAATGGCATTAAAACGATGTTCAGAAATGCGTCGATTTCTTTTTAGCAATCGCGAGGTTGTGAAACAGCATACGTTTACTTCCATACAATAACACACAACACAATCGTAGCTGACGTTTCGGCGGAATCGTTTAGAAAATATTGCCTGCCTTGTCCCTTTAAGCAATTACGCATTCATGGCCCTTAAGAGCTGACTTCTCGTCACTGGATTTACAGGACGGAGTTTCCTCCTTGTGTACATCAGGTGAAAAAAAGAACTCCACTCAAATTACTTTCACGGGGCAGAAAGCCCAGTCGACGGCGCGTGTGGCGCAGTGGTCGGAAGCGCCACTGCGACACACACGTGGAATCGATCCCCGTACCCATGGTCCGCCACGCCGTCCACGGCCTCCGGGTCGGAAAATTGGTAGCAGAATTGCTTGGGAGGATAGCAGCACCGGCTTGATACATCGATAGGCCACCGCGAACCATTGCAAAGGCCAGATATGCATTCAATCACTTCCAAACGATACGTAATGAAGTCGAATACATGGTACATCCTTCCTGGATTGATCAGCGCCGATAGCTTTATTTTATCCTTTATCATACTCGCCTATAAAGGTATCATATTCACTTTTCATCAGTACTAGTGTCAACGCTGAATTTGACCATACCACTGTTTAGAATTATGTTTTTCAACGTCGGTTTCAAATTTCCGCAAAGGAGATGAGATTCTTGAAGAATAGAATGGTCGGCGACCGTTGTCCTCTCACACCTCAATTGCACTGAGAGTTAAAAGAAGAGTCAACAAATTGGATACCGAATTAAATGGTTGGAAGACATAGGGTTTGTCACCATGAAATCCGTTTTATGCTTGCTTTCAGTAACAAAAATGATTTGATATCTAACTGCACTGGAAAGTTCGACGAAGAATAGGTTCCTCACGAGAACCAGTTGCATTCTATACAAGACAATTGTTAAGCGCCGAAACCCTTATGTAAACTAGATCAGCTGTGAAAGAAGATTATAATAAATGTTTAGTCATGATAAGAGATGGGCAGCGCAGTGTTAGTATGGCCGTTCATTACGACCACAATACTAGTTCAACACCGCCCCAGGCTCACTAAGTGCCTCACACTTCAGAGTCAACAAGATGATACCAGATTTGTCTGTGGAGAGCATACTTGCTATAACCCGAATGGTCACGCTCTATTCCGGTATTCCAGAACTCCATGGAGAATGAACTGGCCCAGTATTCATCGACATTAATAAAGTAGACGAAAATCCTCATGCAGCAGTGGAGCCTACTCACAAAAAGTTCGAAGGTGTTTGTGAATGATTGATGGGAGAGAACGAATCGAATGAAAGAAGTGTTGGAATTCGCACAGTATGATGTGAAGACGGGTCGCGGAAGCGAAAGAAAAGATAAATTAGTGGTGATCTGATGGATAGCATCCACTTCTTGGATTCTGGTAAATGATTATAGTCGAAGGTGTTGTTAGGAAGTCGAATGCTGCGACAACTACGACATCTGCAACTTGTGTCGGCCATTTTCTAAGCAGAGGTTGCAGTACAAAAACCCAGAAGTAGGCGACATTGTGCTTTAGCTAAAAGCTGCTCCGGGTTGAGATATAAACATATTGAGTTAAATGTTAAAGTCTAACATTAATATCTCAACTTTTCAACCTTAGCTTTAAGCTCAATGATCCAAGAAAACACTGATTACCCCAACATCAATGAGCAGATAACGAAAGGAATCTGAACGATGCTTCTTGAAAAAGTGTAGTCTATCAATTGCTAACAAAGCCGGAGTATGATGGAAAGAATTTTCGTCTATTTTGATAAAATGACTTTAGTTGACGTGTTTACTCAAAAAACTAAGAATTATACATTGCTATCAAATTTAACGGAAAGAAGAAAAATGAAGCATAAACGAAGTCAAACAACCCACAAGAGCGTTCCCTTGGCAATGAGGTTGTCATCCCTTTAAAGTGTTCTTATGTGATTCCTTTTTCGGTTGAAAATAGCAGCACCGGCTTGATACATCGATAGGCCACCGCGAACCATTGCAAAGGCCAGATATGCATTCAATCACTTCCAAACGATACGTAATGAAGTCGAATACATGGTACATCCTTCCTGGATTGATCAGCGCCGATAGCTTTATTTTATCCTTTATCATACTCGCCTATAAAGGTATCATATTCACTTTTCATCAGTACTAGTGTCAACGCTGAATTTGACCATACCACTGTTTAGAATTATGTTTTTCAACGTCGGTTTCAAATTTCCGCAAAGGAGATGAGATTCTTGAAGAATAGAATGGTCGGCGACCGTTGTCCTCTCACACCTCAATTGCACTGAGAGTTAAAAGAAGAGTCAACAAATTGGATACCGAATTAAATGGTTGGAAGACATAGGGTTTGTCACCATGAAATCCGTTTTATGCTTGCTTTCAGTAACAAAAATGGTTTGATATCTAACTGCACTGGAAAGTTCGACGAAGAATAGGTTCCTCACGAGAACCAGTTGCATTCTATACAAGACAATTGTTAAGCGCCGAAACCCTTATGTAAACTAGATCAGCTGTGAAAGATTCCTTTTTCGGTTGAAAATATAGGGTTGCTAGGTGAACGGCAATCGCACTGCTGGATTAAGTCGTTTCCCACAATGACGTTCCCTTGGCAATGAGGTTGTCATCCCTTTAAAGTGTTCTTATGTGAAGAGTTATGCAAGCACGTAATGAAAGTTACCTGGTGAAGGTTGTCTACAATGTGAACAGAGCCCGACAGTGAAATCTTAAGAGCTGTTTTTAGAAACGAGTTCAGCATTACACATTCAAAAAAACACTTCTTACTAAGCAGTTCTCTTCACATTACCTCAAATTGCTAATTTATTAGCTACAAAAGGAATAATTACAACTTCTGAGAGATCAAGTGTGGAAATTTTCTCCATTTCGCCGCCGGTTAGATAATCATCGGATTTTAATGAAATTATTTAGAGCTTTTTAAAGATTTACTTTAGCACGAGTTTTATTCGTGTTAGCATAGCACAGCGGAAATAGTTGACATTATGGTGCACACCATTGCAGACCTGAGTTCCGCGTTAAATTGTCGTCAATACGTGATATTACTTCTAGTAGAATAGCTAGGAGGTTGTAATTTAAAGATTCTTTAGCACGAGTTTTATTTGTGTTAGCATAGCACAGCGGAAATAGTTGACAATTATGGTGCACACAATTGCAGACCTGAGTTCCGCGTTAAATTGTCGTCAATACGTGATATTACTTCTAGTAGAATAGCTAGGAGGTTGTAAACGGAATTGCAGCTTATCGGTTTCTGTGATGGAAGTTCAATGGAGTTTCCCAGAATGATAGATTATTGGCCTGGCAGAGAATTCGACAGCGCTTTATGACGAGCTCAGACGAACCGCAACCGCACCGTGAAATGAGAGACCTGAGACACATGCCATGAATCCCTGTTAAGCCCTACGAAAACCACTAAAGACGATGACGTAAAGCGAGAGTGAGGGAATTCTCAGTCAAATTCCAACTTCGTCGGAGGTCCACCATCACTTTTGCTTGCATAAAATGTACGTAATGTAAATTATAGGTGTACTACATTGCTTTTAGTCATTAGCTATTAACATGCAAAAGAAAACACGTTCTACTACAGCAGATGCGGTCTCAGGACTCTGGAAGACACAAGGTGAACACATTTCTCTCAGTTAACATGGCCAATACATTTTAAAAACAGTCTGAGAAAAAGGACCTCACGTGTGGTCACAGCGCCGACGATTGGATTGAAAAATCTGTATAATAACGGACTGATAAGATAATTGAGCTAAACGTTCATCCATGTCGAGTACTTCAGACGACGCTCAACCAACTAAGCAAGAGAAATTCTGACAGGTGTTCTCCACAAAGGTATTATAGCAGTAGCTGAGATTGATTGTGGAGATCTTTTCGGAGTATCAGCGACTTTTTGTCTTGCGACTACGAAAAAGTTTTTGACAAAACCAAAACGAACAGATTACATCAACAATCGCCGATTAAGGATTGGATAGTGTATTTAAGCACTTCAATCAACAATTATCGCAACTGCGACAGAAGAATACGACCACTGAACTTATGAGCAAATCTGCAACAAAAAGGATTGAAAGTCAATAAAATGCCAGTCATAAAAACCACTTCTTGTACGGAGCCATAGTGTGTAATTAATTAATAAGAAAGGAGCATGAGAAAACTCAATGGTGGAACAAAAACAATGGCGATATTATTCGGACCAACTCCCAGAGTAGTTGTCGACAACCATCTAGTATGTTGACTGATTTGAGTCACTAGATTCATCAGCAATTTACTGAGCAGCTGAAATGTCTCTTGACATCTCAAGGACATCGGCAATTTCGCGCACGACTTAGGAAAAACTGAAATAGTCGGAAATACTGCTGGTACACAAAGTCGCCCAGGTGATCTGCTACGCCTACCAAGAGAACACCAACATTGTGAGAAGAGGCAAAAAAAAGTCAAGGCAGAGATGAACATTGTACAGCTTAAGAGAATGGTTCTCTACAGGTTCAGACGATAGATGGATGACGATGTTCATGCTCAGAACTACTACGTGAAACTCTGACTATATGTAAACTTAAACTGCAATAATAATTACATTTGTAACGTAAACTGGGCTAGTTCTTGCAGAGTTTAAAAGCCAACTCAGCAACGAAGAGTGAGCTCAGCGTGGTTCCAAAGAAAGTCGGTGACATGTCGTAGTTGAAGAAAACTTGGGAGTCAATCATTTTGCCTACTGAACTTTTCAGAAAACACCGTGTGAACATTCAGTTATTATTTTGACGGCTCGGCCCGCACTGAGTTATTTTAGTGACAAAACGGGAAAAACCGCACAACCGTAGGCTTACACTCGAAAGAATACGAAGAATAGTCAACTTGAACAAACCTGAAATCAGCTCCTTGTAATTTTAAAAGGAATAATCCGGCAAGTAAAAATTCCACAGTTTCACATGCTTTCTGGAACAAATGCAAAACGTTTAGGTTAACTTGTCGGTGAAGCTTTCAGTCCTATATTTTTATATGTATGAAAACACACTGGTGTCACAGTCAGAAGGACAAACTTCTTAATGACTGCGTAGAGTAAGACTACGTGCACTCGGACTCAATAGAGAGAGTAAAGAGATTTGAGCACTGCTTGGACTGCAAAGCATCGAGAAAGCACTCTTAAACTCCAGCTATGCAAATGTAACCGAAAATTAATGAAGGGGTCTGAAAGGAGTCCTTCAGGGTTGCACTAAGTGACGTCAGGGAAGAATGCATTCATTTGAAGAGATTTCCTGATTTTAGTAAAGAAAATCATTTTTTCTTTAATTTTTCAAGCTGAAGCGAAAATCGGGGGAACAAACAAGAAGCGATTGAAAATTAGGCTGTTCTCTTCAAAACTACTGAATAGCACGCACACGTTGTTATAGCTCGTTGTCGTTCAAGTAAGTGATATTGTAACGTAGCACAATGAAAGTAAATTGCTTAGTAATTCCATCGAAGACACAAAGAACACCCAATACTTGTGAATTTCGTCGATTCCGGTGATTTCCGTTGTTAGCACTGCGCTTTCTTTTTGGCCCTCCCTCTTTAGCCTTACAGGAATATTCGTTGAGCAAAATCTTTCAATGTTCAGCGTTAAGCAGACGCATCTGACACATTTATGATTTTAGTTGAGCTTAGAGTGAAGCATCACCAATTAGAAGCGATTAAAGTATTCATACTCTTAGTAAGGGAATACATATCTATTTCATTACTGTAAGATTAGGAACTTGAAGAGAACAAGAATCTTTTGAAGGTACTTGCTTAACAAATTTCACTGCCTTCCAACACAGAGGCCTGAGCGAGGCACCTCGCCTCTTGCTACCTCTTTTTCAGAATACATGTCTAACATGCTATTGTAGCCGGAATTCAAAGTGCGATTAAATTCATTGAATGAGAGGAACGATTCTATCGACCGTTCGGTCACCATAGTTTTCTCTTCATGGCTTCAAATTTTGCCTTCAAAAATAGTGTCTTCTGGAAAACTACGACTTTTTAACAGCATAGTCAATTAGCTTTCCTTTATTTTACGGTAACGATAAGCCATAAAAAAGGATGAAGCTCACGGCGTTGGTCAATGCCTGTGGGATGCGTCATGCATTCGACTTCATTAAGTACCGTAGGAGGTGATTGAATGCGTATCTGGCCTTTACAAGAAACTTGCGGTAGCCAACCGATGTATCGACCTAGTGCAGCTATATTCTCAGACAAGTCTGGTACCAACTTACTGACCCCGGAGAGGTGGAAGGTTTGGTGAGCCATGGGCGCAGATCGATTCCACGTGTGTGTCGCAGTGGAGCCTCCAACCACTACGCCACACAAGCACTGCACGGTAATGGTAATAAAAGAAATGTCACAGATATGATTAACACATTTGATGATCTGATTCTAACGCTTGAAACGGAACGTTTTCAACCTAAACAAAATGTCAGTGCTCATATGAACTAAAAACAGTTTTGGAAAATAGTTTCGAAGAGATTTCGGATTTCTTTTTAGAGTGATTTTGAATCGACTCTACTTTGCAAATCAATTCCTTGGCAGCACTGCTCACTCTCCCCTCCAATGCTAATTCACGATATAGTCGTTCTAAGCATCTATCCCTGCTCTATGTACTTTCTCCACTTCACCACCTTGACAAAAACGCAGTTAGAAGATGAGAAGACCCAAAGGAAAAAACTTGAGAGCTAAATTTGACCTACCTTTTTTATGACAACATGACTTGCACTCTCCAATAAAAATTTTAATCTTATTTTACAATTTACAAATTACAATCTACAATTTTACATTTAATCTTATTTACAATCTACAATTTAATTTACAATCTTATTTAGGCTAGGGGATGGTTCTCGTTTACTTGGAAAAAAGGTCGATTTTCCTAAACTGTTATCCAAGGCGGCTTCGAGGAATTTCACAAAACATTGAACTATCACAAAAGTTCGCCGTCGGGATTTTATATTACACCTGCTTCTGAAATAGCTATCGAGCTTATCGCTACGACTTTCATGGTCTCTACAACAGCACTGCTATCTCCATGCCATTAGAAAAATTGTTGTGAACTCACTGCCTCTTCATGAAAAAACTTGACGACGAAGAATGACGAAAACCTGCATAGTCGGACGGAGCTGTGAGATGGCGAGACCTCATTAGTGTGTAGAAATCCATAGAATAATTCACTATGAACTAATTGGAGCACTTTCCATTTTGGATAAGTTTTTCATGAACGATTGATGCGAGGAAACGAATCGAATGAGGGAAGTGCTGGAATCTGCACAGTAGACGTGAAGACGGGTCTTATAAAAAAAATAAATAGGAATAAAATATGTGCCACAGGCCTTAATAAGGAATAATGTGTCCCCTATTTCATGTCTCACACTTGTGATAATCATATTTTTGACCAATTGCCTTAATTAAATGCCAACTTGCTTCACATTTAATCCCGCTATTCACCGATCAAAGAGCGGTCTTAATAACTTTGTCTCCATTAACCTCTATCGAGCGTTAGAGATGTTGATGGATCCCCTTTTTTAAGAGAGGCGAAGATCAACATAGTCTCAGATGCACTTTCTGAGGAACACATCGAATTCTCATCTGTCCTAGCTCAACGATAACCACTTCCTGTAAATCGCTGTTCGACGCTAAGTAGCACTCTCCGGCATCGATGAAATAGCAATTCATGAGGGACGGACATCTCGAAGAATGTTCTCTTGTGGAAAATCTAGGCGCCGTTTCTCCAGAATAGTGATAATTTATTGCTAGTTTTGTATTGCACTTGATTCTTTGTTATCTCCTTTGGATGTTACTGATGCCAAGAAGTTAGCGAAAAAATCTGCGGGAATAAACTTCGAATATTAGGTCAGAAAGCAGAGCTTCCCAGCAATGCACCGCGACACTCGCTTACAAATAATCATTACAGTCTACATAGGTGAGCTGTCCAATGAAGAAGAACTTTGCTATGTTTAGAATAGTGCCTTTGAATAAGCGATTACCGATCCTCCGAGACATCGTAATACGAAAACTCATCCCTTAGTTCTTCACTCTTCGTAAATAATTTTAAAAAGTGCCTTAAAACCTTATTTGCAACTCATTCTACAATCTGCAGTCATTCGAACAACGAGGCTTTTTGAAAGTCACTTGCAATTTCAATATTTAAATGAATTCTAATTCAGAGTGGTGTCAACTTAACAGAAATATGTCAACCTGTAAAACCACTTCACGTGCAATCGGGGGAAGTACGACGGCACTCAATTCGAGGCCTTAGAACAATATACTTTGTAACTTAAAAAAGGTTCGAACTCAAGACTTTTTTCAATTTTTGCAAATTCTCGTGTAGAAACATGCCGTTTCCCATGTTCGACTGGCCACTGGAATTCAAGGGAAGTGACTGGGGGTGACGACGGTGCGTCTTCAAGGGACTTGATGATTAACATATTAATGATGTCTCAAAAAAATACGATTTGCTTCGTCAAAGTTCTATCGAACTTCAGCACTTCCATCTGGATGCCGAAAATGTGTTTCTGTGGCAGAATAAAAAGAAAGAATAGACCACATTTTCACTTTTGCAAGCTATCACACAAATGATGCAGTTCGTCACAAAACGCTACTGGTCCTCCCGCGCTCAGACCCCCTCTCCAAGCCTTCCATTTTTTACGATCAATAAATTTTACACCAGACTTGTCTTGACATACTCACTCCTCCAATCCACGCTGGGACGTCCCAGCACGGCTATCCGACAACTCTAAAGAGAATCGGCGCCAAGCATTCAACGACATTCAAAATGAAGACAAGAAACGGCAGCCGAACCCATGAGTAAAAAATTGGGAGACCTCTGGGAATGATGAAGACCAGGAAGAAAACTGAAGATAAGAAATACTGGAATCCACAGAGTAGATCTAAATACGAGTTGTGTTTAAAAAAAGAAATCCTCTAGTGTTGTTAGAGTCATGTAGATAATACGACATGTGAAAAGAGAAAAGAGAAAAGAAAAAGAAAAGCCTTTGCTGTTGGTAGCGAAAAAATTTAAGTGGCTAAACATTTAGCAGTATACTATACATTTCTCCCATTTACGTGAGATTAATATCACTTCGAAACCGACTTTCCTTGAACCTCGGTGTGCTTAATCAATACTCGAATCCATCGACTCGGTAAGCTCATCAAAGAAAGAATACATATTAATATCACTATTTAAGCGTAATAACGTAAATAACGTAATAATTTGTGATTGGTTCAATCAACTACTCGATTTACATGAAAGTCAAAGAATGAGTTCGTAGATCAGAAGATAAAAGGTCTGAAAATGAAACGAACTGAATCATTGAATCATTAAGTCAGATAAATTGAATTAGGTTAAGCCGGCAAGCAACTTTCTCATCTGTTGAAGTGTTTAGAATTGTTGTAGTGAATGTAGAGAGAACTACAGAGAATCGCTTCATTCACCCATAAATTGCTTGTGACGGGGACCAGCAAAAGTTTAGCGAAGTAGTCAGATAAATAAAGAAAAGCTAAAGGATGAAGCTCTTAGCGTTGATCAATCCCTGAAGGAGGCGCCATGCAGTCGCCTTCATTAAGCATCACTGGAGGTGATTGAATGCATGCCTGGTCTTTACAATGACTCGCAGTGGCCTATCAATGTATTGAGCTAGTGCTGCTGTCCTCCCAGAAAAGTGTTGTGCCAATTTGCCGACTCCGAAGGGATGGAAGGCTTGGTGGGCCAGAGACACGGAGATCGATTCCAGGTGTGTATCGCAGGGTGCCTCAGACCACTGCGCCATAGGTTCATTAAAAATAAAGAAAAACATAAGGAGAGCAAAATTAAAGGAAAATTGGGTCCGAATTTTTCCTCATTTATAGGTGTGTCAGTTATCACTGCCTTCAAATATTTAAGTGTTAATACGAAGCAATCCTAAAACAAAAGGAAAAAGACAATAGTAAATAAAACGGAGAATACAACTTGAAGAATAGAGGTAGTTGTCATCTTTATCGAAAGAAGATAATCACTAATAGCATAAAAAATTGAATACGACTATGCAATTAAAAATCCCGTGATGGTAATGTCATCTATAAACGAGGAAAAAAGAGCGAGATAATGACGGACGAGGAAATAACGTTTACCTAATCACCTAACAACCTTTGGATTCTCATTCGTACACGTCCATTAGTAGAAAGTGAGTGGTCAAAACGCGGAAAAAAGCAGGCAAAACTCAAAAACGAAAGCACTCACAAACTGTCACCAGCGTTCGATCATTGGTGGAAACCATGAGGAATAAGCGACAAACGATGTCTTGGAGCGAAGTTGCGCTAAAACAGCAAAAAGATGCACCCACACTTTCCATGCTGCCATGAAGTAGTGGCCTTCGCGGTAAACAGCTGGGCCCCTGGAAACTGGGAAACTGAGCTATTTGTTGGAAGCTGTCTGAGGAAATTGTTTGCAATAGCACTTTCAAATCACCCTTATTCCATCGTCAACAACTCCAACGAAGCTATTTTTTCACGAAATAAAAAAATTCTGGCGCTTTTGCTTTTTAAGTTCTGAAAATTATTTTGGTGAGATTTTGAGCACTTATTCGCTTCCCACCATTTTTTTCCTTGTGCCAGGAAAACCAGAGACCACAATTTGTGCTTCGAGTCCACGATGATCGTTTCCTGGAGATCACGTGCCATTCATAACTCCGACTGAATCCCTTCCGTTGCATGTAATGTTTTTTACCCTATTCGAGCTGTCATCAATAGCACGTTAAAATGAGTGATCTGAAGAATAGAAAGTCTGATGCTCTAAGTTTTGCTCATATCTAAGCTTCATCGTGGCTATAATTCACTGTTATTTCTTCAGTGAGCAAACACGAGGTTAATATAGTATTATAACATTTACTATAATAGCAGACTTCTTGGCGGTTTCTCCTTCTTCAAAGATTGGAAAGGTCAAATTGGCATGAAATCTACCCGTCCAAACACTTTCATAGCCTAAGTGGATAAGGCTTAGCACATCGCACAATGAACAGCCTCTTCTAAACAACCACCGTTTTGTTCGTTGTAAGTCTTCCAGTTAATTGGTGGAGAGCAGCCGCACAGACCACAACATTGGCGAGGATGTGCATGGGTCAGGTCATGGAATCAGCCTGAGGTATGGTGCCAGGTCACGCGTGATCACAAGGCGCTCAACATTGCGGCTCATTTTTGAATTTTTGAAATTAATCCAAAATTCTGTAAGTTTTACGCGCTGGTGCTATTTGGGTTCCTGAGAGAAGATAGTGTCTTTTACTTCAAAATCTTCTCCGTTATGTTTTTGAGTTGCGTACCCCAAAAAACGTTGCTTAAGAAGGGCCACTTTAGAGAATTCCGTAAAAGTGATAGAAATACCACCGGACACTTTAAAACTCCAGCTAGTTCGCAACTGCCTATATAACCGTCTATGTATAACGAAAAACTGCATAATTTGCGCTTACGGTAGAGACGGTGATTGCATGACCTCGGTTACAGCCCACCTGATCTCATGTAAAGCGTGCGGGGATGAATGTGGCTAAAGGGGTAGAGCGCTTTGCGTCCGCATAAAAGAACACCTAGTCGGTAAATCTAAATTAAAACCAAATACTCCACTAGGTGCGCGAAGGATGCAGGAACATAACGGAGAAGATTTTGAAGTAGGAGTCATTATTCTCACTCACAAATCGAAAACGTCAGCGCGTAAAACTCTTGAGGTGTTTTGGATCAACTCCAAATATCCAAAAATAAACTGCAAGGAGGAGTGTCTTGTCATCATGCGTGACCTGGAGCCATACCTTAGGCTAACCCAATGACCGGACACAGGCACAGTCCTCGCCCATGTGGTACTCTGTACGGCTGCTATCCATCAACTAACTTTACAAAAAAATAAATAAACGGTAGGTGCTTGAATGAAGCTGTTTCTTATGCGAATACAAATCTATGTGTTTGGTTTTATCTGCTAAGGTTATGAAAGTGTCTGGCTGAGTAGATCGCATCTCAATTTGACTTTTCCAGGCTCTGAAGAAGGCGAAACCCCCGAAACGTCAGTTGTTGTAGCCTAATAAAATTTATAATAACAACCTCGTGTCTGCCTCTTGAAGAAAAACATCACCGTAGAGAAACTTTTCCTTTCTTTTCTCATAGAAAACACCTTTAAGGAACTTAATCACTGGAGAATACCAACCGCACAACAATACAGACGGCGAGTGACGGCGAGCTCCTCGTCAACCTGTCCGTTTCGTCCTCATTTCGTCATTTACTTTCCTTCTTAAAATGAGGGAAACCTGTTGATTCTACGAATTCTTCAGGGCAGCAGCATACAGCTCTCTAGCGACGTGCACTATACAGTGCCTTTCCTTACGAAAATAGCGAAGGCTTTAAATCCTGTGTGGCCATAGTTATATGACAGCAACCTTACCGAGAGCATTATTCCCTTTGCTTGGGTTCGATATCCACACTCCGTGAAAGGAGTTTTTGCCCAGCATATGAACATGCCACCAGATGTCATGTATGAGACATTTCATTACTTTCAGCAGATGATTTTAAAAGGATGACATAAAAATCGATGTTAGAATTCACAGCACTAACTTTTTATTTACTGCCTACTATAATATTTCACGGCAGGGCATAATACGAAATACAACCACAATGTTGCTGAGATGTTTGCAAAACTCCGAACCGCTGGTGTCTGCGGTGGGGAACGAAAACGCTATTAGCCTTTCCAGGGGCAAACGGTTGGCCATCACACCATGCGCGTCTTGGGCTCTCCAAATCAGTCCCGTTGATGGGTGATTGCTGAAGGCACTGGTAGATAGAAAACTAGCTGAGAGATAGGCGAAACGATGGACCCCCATGGTGCGGTGGTGAACGTATTAGCCCAGCGAAAGAGTCATAGCGCGTTCGTTCCCCATCGCAGACACCTGCGGTCCGGAGTTTTGGAAATATCTTAGCGTCGTTGAAGTTAGAATTTTTGTTCACAACTTCATTAGGGAGTGCAGCTGAAACGAGGTTTCTAACACACTTCTCCATTTCAAATTTATTTCGATGAATTTAACAAAGCTGAGGGAGAAACTCGGCAGTAATGACCATTCCGCCGTTCTAATGAAGTGATTAATAATTAAAGCTGTTTGTAAAGAAGGAAGAAGCTACCCTATTGAGCAATGAAAGCAACAGTTAGCTCTGAAGAAGAAGGCGCCGGAGTCGTTAGCCAAGCTCTCTCTAGATCTCTTGTTAGCTTATTAACAGAAGAAAAAGCTATTCAATTTGAAGCCAGATTAAGATCACGGACAAATAAGCATCTACAAAATTTCAATGGCGTTGGGGAATTGAAATTTATTTGTCTCTCTAGAGATAGATGCTCAAAAAAGCCAACCGGGTTTTAAAACCGTTGGTAAACTTAACCAGACACCTGGAGTCGCAGTAATCTCGTGATACGGTACCAAACTTCTTAGATCGCGGTAACCTCTTAGTATTACTTATTTCGCTTTTTAATGTGTACGATTGAGGAGGAAAACCTGACATTTTGCATTGCCTTGTTGTTCCCCGATTTCCTACTACCGATGACTTACTTCTGTCGATCTGTGCTTGAGTATAACACTGCCAACAGATGCCATTATCACTCCAATGAGCTTAAAATCGCAAAATATCCTGATATAAAGCGCAAGCAGTTCAAAACTTGTGGTTTAAGCAATGAAGAATCCGCGTCTACAGTATAGTGGAAAGTGGGATGCGGCGAGTGAGGCCGCCAAACGATGAAGCTTTTGCAGTCGACGACCTCGGCGCGGAGCGGCGGCGAAACACCCTCAATCGTCGCTTGCACTCAAGGACACAACAGTACTTAAGCACCGATTACGCGCAGTGCTCGTTCGCAACATCAATTACGAAATCAGAAAAACAGCACGCCGTCTGCACGGCTCCGGTTCCGTTCCGATCTCGACAGCGCTAGTTCAATGACGATTCATTCAAGAAAAAAATCGTGAGCAGTAAGTTTCGATTTCGATCGACGGCCATTCAGATACGTACCACGCAAGTGTTACGTTGCAGCGCTGAAATGGTGCACATCTATTAGTTCAGATACATCACCTAACTCTAGCGTTAAGAAACATTTTCCAAAATGATTTGAACAGCTCAAAGAGAAATTATCGTCTTTAAAAGCAAACTGCTTCGTAGAACAACCCCATCATATGGTTAGGGTCGGGCAAGGCACACTTTCGTAAATTGGTCTAAACGAATGCTTCGTGGGCCCAAATTACAAGAGTTAATAGCAAAAATGTGACGGAATTTGAGATACAACACATTTGGATATCTATTAAATAGTGGAACCAGCGTTACCGTAGTTGAGACCTAGATTCGGTGATTTCAGACAGGATTTGACATGATCAAATTTTCCGAAACCCACATCGTTTGGAAAATGGGTAAAATGAGAATATGTGTGGAAAGGATACAATATGACGTTTAAAAATTTGAAAATTTCGTACGACGAAAACATACCACTTTTCTGGACATTCGAATCGGCGTGCAATGGCGAAGTGAAGGAACGGGTGTCCTCTAAAATAGCCACATAAGAACATACTTACTTGATCCTTTATACTTGAATGGCCCATCCTCACTGGTTGCGCGAACTCCAGCACAATCTCAGTTTATCGGAGATTTACTGGTTAAGCCACTGTGCTTCCTGGGATCCCGAGGTCAGCCTGGGGAAAGTCTGAACGCTACTTTTGCTTGATCTATTCCCAAGTCGTTATGACCAAAAGCAATCGCCAGCCCATGCCGATCAAAGCTGAGTTTGCTACCTCAGCACTTGTTTGGTACCCGGATGGTGGTCATTTCCGGTGTTGGTCTACCCATGGTTGAGCTTAAGAATGGAAACTTCTAATTCCTTTTTGGTTTGCGAGACACTAATAGTTGATATATGGATAAACCCCTCTTTGTTCATTGCAGGCAGACACCTCGGAAATTCTCCACGCCCTTGAAAAGGATGTAAAACATTGCGGATTGGGAAAACAATGAAAGATTCTTTTAGTAACTCCCATGTCCGACTTTCTATTAACCTCGGCATTGATGGAATAATTCTTTTTACTTCTGTTTAGCAAACACGAGGTGTTATTTTATTTCTTTATTTACGTGCAAGCTGACGTTTCGGCGGATTTCGCCTTCTTCAGAGCCTGGAAAGGTCACGTTGACTGCAATCTACATGGCCAAACACCTCCATAACCAAACAGATTTCGGATTTCTGGAATTAATCCAGAACGCCTCGAGTGTTTTGCACGCTTGTGCTTTCGACTTCTGTGCGAGGATAGTGACACGTACTTCGCTTATGTCTCTGGGTCCCATGCGTGTCTAATGGGGTATTTGGTTTATGTTTGCCGACTAGGAGTTCTTTTATGCGGATACAGAGGGGTCTGCCCGTTTCGCCAATGTATTCGTCTCCGCACGCCTTACATGAGATCAGATAAACTGTACCTGAGCTCATGCAATCACCGTCTCTTCCATTAGGGCAAATTATGCAATTTTGCGTTGCACATAGACGGTCATATAGGCGGTTACGAACTAGCTGGCGCCTCAGATTACTCGGTGGCATTTCAACTACGTTTACCGAGTTCTGTAGACCTACCCTTCTTAAACAGTGTTTTATAGCTGCGCTTACATCATTTGAGATGAAGGGTTGGAAAAACGGGACCTTTTTATCGCTGGAGTTGTCGTTTGGAGGCCTAGCGTTTCCCCTATAGCTATCCCGAGCTACAGTTTCGTTTAGTTTCCAAAAACCTCACTAGGCACGCATAGGATGCAAAGACATAACGGAGAAGATTTTGAAGTAGAGGTTACGATCCTCGCG